>CM029373.1:5989896-6314300 GCA_017165825.1 Hepsetus odoe | reverse complement strand
CTCTCTCTCTCTCTCTCTCTCTCTCTCTCTCTCTCTCTCTCATTCTTCTCCTGCATCTTAAAGGAATTTCCACTAGGGAGCTCTTTCTCAGAATAAAGCATCTTGCATTTCGCTAAACCGGAGAGGCTTGAAGATTAAATGTGAGTGTGTGCTTGTGTGTGAGTGTTTGTGTGTGTAGGAGGGGTTGGTTTGTACAAACCAACAAAACATTGGTAAAAATAATGGAACTAAATAAAAATAATACTGAAATAAATAACTGAAAAGCCTCTTGTTACTATTTTCAGAATTAGATTTGGTCCCTACTTGTATGATATTATTCTGTTTCTGATTTACACAGCAACCAAAGTTTGATTTTCTTACCACTCAATATTATTTCATTAAGTCATATTTTCTTATCAATACATTTTTTATTCAATTATTTTACTTGCTATCTTCTTGTACAACTCCTCTCGCTATCTGTGTTTTCTACTTCCGTATAAATTAGGAGAATACAATTACAGATTTATTAAAGTTTATCACCCAGAGCTCATCTTTATGGGAAACTTCTCCCCAATATAGTTCTGACCCCCTATGTAATTGACTGCCAAATTTTATTTATTTCTTAATCTGAAATCTGCTGATGCAGCTTCAACCAGAGCATTTCTAAGCACACAATAATCTGAGCATAAAATGATTCATAACATAACCAGAAGCAAAGTGAACACACATGCCACCAAACAGTCCTGGCCTAGGGGTAACTTGGGGGCTTTGTTGCACACTCTTGTAATCGCTGTTTTAAGTAGTGGCTGATGTAGTGGAAAATTATACCCTGGTGTTTTTTTTTCTTCTCTTCTAAATGGTTTCCCCACTTTCTTCCTCTTCTCATTCCTTTACAAAGTTTTTTTTTTCAGAATTTTAAATAGTGGGGGTTTGTTGTTTTGTCTTGGCTTGTATTGATGATAGACTGTGTGGTTGAGCGGAAGGACTTGGGGTCTGCGTGGCTCAGACACACACACGCACACTGGTGTGATGAAAACAGCATGCTGGAGTAATAAAGAAGTCATCACTTGGTGCTGAAAACATGAGCCACAGAATGGAAATGGTAAACTTGTTGTCTCAGTCTGGGTTTTATCTCCTCAAGATGGCCATAAATGGCTGTATGATTTACATGAGTTGCTTGCATCTGAAACAGTCATAGCTTGTATACTGTTATGTTGCTACTGTGTTTTGCTGTATAATTCAAATGTACTTACACATTTACATTAGATTTGCATAGTGTATCAAGGGGCTCAAATCTCTGACTTTCTTGCTGTTTGCTTTACTGTCAACAACAACACACAAAAAAAGAAACATGGCCGAGACTGAAGTTACGCTTTCTTTTTTATGGAGAAGATTTTCCATCAAATGTATAGTGCAATAAAATCTCTACTATGCTTTTGTTTAGAAGTTTGGAAGCAGCGCTTTCTTATTCAAGTTAGAATCAATACTTTTGCCTTGCCAGTGATAACCATGGCTTCTGAAGGTTAATTCATGACTGGCTGGGTGTATGTGTGTCTTGTCTCCCTGACCTTTACTGGAAGCATCCAGGCTTTAAGTAATCACAGGCCTCAAACCCCTCTTTGTTTTGATCAGTGCCATAATCATAGCCTCTTATCACACACACGGGCACATACAGCCTCTCAGGCGGTCTCTCTCGCTCTCTTTTCTCGCTGAATTTTACAAAGAAACTACACGAAATGACTATCTAACACCATGGCTTTGATAAGCGTTTTCTTACTGCATGTAGGCCTGTTTATATGTATTATTATTATTATTATTATAATTATTATTATATATGTATTACTATGATATAGCACAGATTAATTTTGTGGGTTTGGACAGTTGCTGAGCCATGCAAAGGTTTTGGTTTCTGCCTGGAGGCGCTTTAGAGATGCCTGGACAGCAGAAGTGAGAGACAGGAACATGTATGCCACAGCCTGTGTTTGTCTGACCCCACTTTGACGTTTGCTCTAGTCTAAACGTGGGCCTTATCTAGGCCAACAGGAGTTGTTTTACTATGTGATTTTATTTGGTTGTCTAAATAAATGTGGCAAAGGTCTGCTACAGAACCCCTCACGCAAATATAGCAACTCATCTATTGGAAGTCATTCAGAGTCTACAGAACCCCTGTACACCTTGCAAGTAGTCCACAACTTTTACAACCTGGAGAATCTATATTCTCTTTTAAGCATCTTTAAAACTTCACACAGCATTTGTTTATTTGTTTGTTTGTTTTCGTAAATCATCAAATCAAAGACAAAATTCTCATCCTCTTCAAAGGCTTGTTAAAGCAGTGTGGAAAATTGCAGTTTTCTTGCTTTGTAGGCATGCTGCAACTCTGTAATCACAAAAATGATTTAAAAATGCTATCAGTAATAGTTCCAGCAATATGGAAATTCTCACATTGCCTGCCTGATCATTTCTACCTGGTTTTAAATTTCAGCAGTCCATCAGTGTTTTTTGTGGGTGTTGTTTGTAAAATCTAATGTAGTATAATAATAATAATACCAATAGCAACAACAATAACTTTTATTATTGTAGTAATTGTTGTTTGTTGTTGTTGTTTTTGTTGTTATTATTATGGGGTGAGGTAAAGTATGATTGTCTTTTGTGGCCCCAACCTCTGTAACATGTATACATACACACTAAGATACCTGTTTGTGTTTACACAGTACTGTGCAAAAGTTTTAGGCAGGTGTGAAAAAATGCTGTAAACAAAAAATGCTTTCAAAAATTGAAGTGTTAATCATTTATTTTCATCAATCAACAAAATGCAGTGAATGAACAAAAGAGAAATCTAAATCAAATCAATATTTGGTGTGACCACCCTTTGCATTCAAAACAGCATCAGGAGGTTGAGACACGGTCATGTTTGGAACAACCTACCAGCCGAGCTCCTTCAAAAACTGTGTGCAAGTGTACCTAGAAGAATTGATGCTGTTTTGAAAGCAAAGGGTGGTCACACCAAATATTGATTTGATTTAGATTTCTCTTTTGTTTCTCTTTTGTATTGATGCTGCTTTGAAGGCAAAATATTGCCAAATATTGATTTGATTTAGATTTTTCTTTTGTTTGCTCACTTTGCATTTTGTAAATTGATAAAAATGAACAATCATTATTTATATTTCTGAAAACATTCTTTGTTTACAGCATTTCTTTCACACCTGCCTAAACCTTTTGCACAATACTGTATATATGCAGAAATGAAAACTGAGGCACCATTTTTAAGCTTTCAGTGTATGTAGGCTGTGTGTTTACAGAGTACAGAATGAATAATTGTTTTCCTTTTGAAAAAGATTTAGAACATGGCAATTTGACCATCTAATCCCAATTATTACAATATGGTTTACTGAGTGTATTGTAATATTACCCGTTTTTAAAGAACACTGACCAGTTGTATGTCTCTTCACAAACAGAACATATTGCCTAAAAAATTCAGTAAAAACATTTGTAAATTATCATTTTGGACAGTTTTTGTTTTTGTTTTTTTGCTCTACTTGTTTTGATGTAATGCCCAATCCTAATGCGATTGATGATCATGTGTTTATGTTAGTGGTTTGTGCTTAGCTGAATTAAGATGCTTAAAATGACAGTTGATGAAGAGCATCAGGATTTACTGATGTGTGTGTGTGTGTGTGTGTGTGTGTGTGTGTGTGCGTGTGTGAGAGTGTGTGTGTGTGTGTGTGTGGGAGGGGGCAAAAAAGATCTGAGCTAGTAATATCCAGCCACAGGAAACTTTCTAACAAGACTCCTCTGACAATTCATGGAGACGGAGGCTGTCCTGTGTGTTTAAGAAGAGGGTAAATCTGTCATTTCTCCCTCCCCATGCAGCAGCTGGAAAAAATTAGCCTGTCTCTCCAAACCCAGCAGATAACCCGTCTGCAAGACCACCTCCACCTTCCCCCATTCACAACATCACAGTCCTCAGTAAGGCTAAAGCGCCTCAATTCCACCATTTGACACCATTTCACTTGAGATGGTGAGAAAAGAGATTTGTACTGAAGGTTCTGAATGTGGTAAACATTAGCCCATGATGTGAGGCATAGTTTCACTACTAAAGCCTACCAAGAGAAAGGATAAGTGGATGTGTGATTTTACTGTAATTGATGATATCCAGATAGCACTGGATGCTTGCTGAAGTTTAATCCCACTGTTGTTATACTCGTTAGACTTGTTTTGGGCTATCTGGGTGACTGTTGAGTTCAATTGTTTGTTAGCAGGCTAAGCCATTTTGGTGAAGTTTTAAACTAAAGAAGGAACCTTTAAAGAGAATGTACAGCATTGTATTGTAAGTTTGCTGACTTTTAAAAAAGTAATTAGATGGATATTTATGCATATGACATCAGATATATCTCAGGGGAAAATCTAGAACTATCATCCAATGAGAGAGTGAGAGAGAGAGTGAAGCAAAATAAAGAAATTGGAAGCTGGCTATCTCTGACAGGCTAGCCAAGGCCCGTTGAACCCTAAAGTTGTAGTTTTGACATGCTCTGAGTCCCAAGTCTTGGAGATAGACAGCATTTTTCATCCTGTCTGACAGTTATCTCCCTCTCGGAATTACCCTCCTAATATATCCCCTTTCATCGGCCAGGAGAGAGCTCCAACAGAGAGAGCGAGGAAGAGAGAAAGGGAGGGTGAGGGTCTCTGTTTTGTCTCAGGGATAAAAAGGTGGGTTTCTGGCAGCAGCCGAGGCCACACTCGAGCTAGGAGGGACACAATGTCCCCTCTGTCTCCCACAGAAAGGAGCTCCTGACAGGAATCAGCTTTCAATTAGCTCTCGCCCCCCCATCCATTCTAACCTCCCTCTCACCGGAGGCCTGGCCTGTGGCCCCTTGCAGCTTAGCTGAGCGGCCCGAGCCCCCAGATCCACCGCTAGATTATAGGCAACCTTGTGACAACCAAATTGTACCTTATTTATAGGTAATGGCATCTCCAGTCGCCACATGCCTGATCCTACACTCGTCGTCACCATGGAGAGAGGCACAAAGGTGGAGGGCTGCATGTTAGGATGTGAAATCGTCACAATTACAGTCAGGCCTGCCGACGAGTGGTGAACGCCTCGTTCCACTCTCCTTAACCTGTGATTACTATTGCTATATATAAGTTCTCTTTTTGCACCGAAGGTACTTTTTCAGTTCAGCAAGTTTGAAATTATAGTTTGTATGTGACAATTTGTTTGGGTGAAGGGTCAAGAAGGAGCAATTTTGCAAACTGAGATTAAGATCAGAGAGAGATCCAGATAGTTGACATGGGGGTGAAAGGTTGCTCCCAAAAAAGTGAAAAATATGCATAGGCGATAATAATGATGTGAATAATAGATAAAAAACTGCCAAAAACAGCCTTCATGATTAGGATACTACCTATTTCAACATTAGTTTATGTTGTAAAAAAATTTTTGATTTTTTCTGGTCAGTATTTGTCATGTATTTTGACATGACTTGAGGACTGGGTGAAATGGAGATGGATGATCTGCTGTGGCGACCTCTAACGGAAGCAGCCATAAGACAGGGAAAAAGAAGTATTTGTCATTTATCTTCAGATTTGTCTCTGTCTGGTGTAGAAAATCAACAGCCACCCGCTATTTCTTCTCAGCTTCGGCTTAACAGTCCGAATCAGGTGTCCTGTGCCACATTTAGTGTCTCTGGTCAGTACGTATGGGAACGGGGTCAGAGGGGCGGGTGTTAAGGGGGGGGTTGAGGACTTGAGTGAAAGGGCCGTCTCTCCTCGGCATGGCTGAGACAGTGATTGCCTATGTGGGGATGGATGAGAATGCGCAAGCCAGAACAACAGGCATTGTGTGGTGCTCAGCAAGCCCGTCGGAGCAGGTGTTGTCCACTGGGACCCAGGCTTTGGCATCAGAATAGAATCAGGATATGAATATGGGGATATTGTGCCCTCTTGAGCACCTGCAGACCCCCCGGACAAAAGGCCATGGAGGGGGAGGATGGGGGAAGAACAGGAAAGTCAATCCCATTTCGGCGGATACGTTCCAGTGTACATCCTCTCAGCAATATGGAAAGGAGAAGAGCCCCCTTCACTTCCTGAGAACTACTCCACCATGCCCACAAATCTGTTCTCTTGCAAACATATTTGTAAATCTATTCTCTTACGTATTCATGCGTCTTCAAACTGGTGTGCTGTGGTTCTGTTAAGTTCCTGGTTCCACAAAAGGTTTGAAAGAATGAAATTGCAGAGAGTCAACAAGAACAATTCAGATCACAGTTCAAGGACAAGAACATTCCAAATCCCAGTCCAGTTCTGGTGTATATCTGCCCTGCATATGTTCACACAAACAACTGCTCCATCATTTAACAAGTATATCTAGAGTTTAAGGGGTTGTGAATAAGCAGGAAAGACACCAGAATTCAGAACCATAGCTCTATAGCACATTTCTCCAGCTGCTCTTGATACAAAATAAGTCTTAAAGGTTTCATCTGCAAGGCCAAAGCCAATGGTGCTATACATGTTATATAAACTCTGGAAAGCATCTCTTGATTGAGGGGCCATGGTCAAAGAATTCAGGCCCCTTTTAGAGCTTAGCGATTCCCCCCTGCTCACCCTGCCCATGATCCCTATCAGTGGGGTGACGATGTAAGAGTCCTGCAGACAGAACCAGATTGAATTCTGAGCCAGGCAGGATGAGTGATATCTGCCCAGTGCTCTTGGCCACCCACTCAGACAACGGCCCTCTCCGTTGCCCCATTCCATTGCCTCACTCGAAGAAATGATTGCCCCAAAGCTACATGATACCTCTTCAGTTTGCAGCACAGGCCTGTATGACATTCTGCAGCTTCCTGCTGAAATGAGGTTTTGGACAAACCCTGTTTGACTACATTAGTTTTGTACTTCTTCAGTGAACTGTACTGGTGTCAGTGCTGGGTCAGTGCTAGATTCACTGTTGAGAACATTGAAATTACCCTACTGAAAAGGGATGGTAATGTCATATACAACATAGCTTGTTTTCTGACACCTTATGGGTTTAATAGTATTTAAAAGTTTACTTCTAAATACATAACATGTTCAAGGTTCATTAGTAGGCTTCATATTATTGTCTACCACATAGTTTTATGTGATGTAAAAAACATCACATAATAATTTGACATTTAAACCAGAATGATCTAGAGTTGTTATACTTTGCTAAGCTCTGATGCATGGTTAACATTTGCATCCTGTTTACATTTGCATTTACGGCATTTAGCAGGCACTCTAGAGCGACTTCCGATTCTTGATTACAGGGACAGTCCCCCTTGAGCAACTTGAAGTTTTGCTCAAGAACCCTATGGTGGTAATGCTGGAGGTGGGATTCGAACCTGCAACCTCTTGCTCACATTCTTATCCTACCACTAGATAGCTCATTGCCCCATGTTTATTCCAGTTTATGTGTACCAATATAGTTGAGTCTTTTTTTACAGAGATGATCACAAAATGATCACAAAATTAATGTTTTTCTTAACAAAAGTGCAGTCTTCTTCTTACCTGTGCATTCATGTGTGTTATTCTGTAATGCAGCTGTCACAGCTTGACTCTGTTTGCTACTGTATTTAATGTTTAAACAAATTTGTGCAGAATTTCCTGAGCGTGTTGATGAGAGTGAGCTCAGCAGTGACACAGTTAGCACTGGTACTTTAGCCCCTGCGTTATCAGCCATGTAAGGACAGTGCCGCAGTAAACACGGCATCCCCCAGGGGGTCTGGCCCTGTGGTTTGATCAGTGATCCCGTTCCTCAGAAGCACTGGAGTGCCTTGCCCTAGTGCTAGCCGCCAGTCCCAAGAGAGACAGGGGACGCCGGCCTCCTGGCTATCAAGCATGCAGTGTAGCAACCGCACTGGAATAGGGAAGGGGCTCAGGAAGATAAGGGTGCAGGGGTTTTGTAAAGGGAAGCTTGACTTTCAGAGCACAGGAAGAAGGGATGAATAACCAAGAGAAAAGGAGGAGGAGGGTGGCTGAAACTCCACACCTCTGCCGCATCTGATAACAGAGCCCGCATTAAAGTTAGCGTAAAAGAGAAGGTTAGCGGTAAAATGTCAATAACAGCCATGAGAGAGAAGTTGGAGGGAAAGGCTGAGTGAGAAGGGTCAGAATCGGCCTGTTTTTTGACATGCAGCTTCGTCATCTCTTGATTTCTGTGTGAACTTGGTACCTTGTGCATGTGGCTCAACTCTTATTGACATATTGATTGGTTATGACAAATGAACTAGAGAAAAACTCTTGGTGCTTATCGATGGCATCAATTTCACTCACAGTGGGAGCAGATCAATGCCTCGGACCTGTCTGCGGTCAGTACTGTTATAGTAAGTCCACACTTAAGTCTAATGCCCCTATTGGCTGATGAAAATAAAAGACAATTTCTTATTTTAGGCTTAATTTCCAAACTGCATGTAGAAATGTGTACCTCTCAGCTAACTTTATGTTAATAAGTATAAATACAAATGAACTCAACTTCAAGCCTACCTAGCAGGTTTGGTCAGGGCTTAATCATAATAAAACAATATACAATATCCTTCCTCGTCTTAATTTAGATCTTGAGCCCAAAAAACATCCAGGAGAAGAGAAAAGCAAGAAAAGCTCATCTCCATCTGTGGAGCATTACTGCACTTAGACACTTTGATGACAGGTATTTACTCACACCAGGGCCGAGAGGTGGGCCCGGCCGAATTATTTTACAGATTCCACAGTAAAACGGTCAGCTTGAAAAGATGAGATTCACCACGGGAGACAATGGCCAACCACTGCGATCTGATTACGCCTTGCCCCCTTCACGTGTAAGCTGAGAGGGCCAGGAAGTGCCCCCGGGAGCAGAACACGAGGCCTGGAAACATTTGGCTATCGAGATGAGGCTCGTAAAGTTATCTCCTTGCCACACGCTCAAACAGTGCATAGACATGCTATAAAGTGCGAGCTTTATGGAAATTTGCAAGTCTTGGAATTCTATTGATCAAATTGTATCTATTGAGCGTGTAGAATATTACAAAAATACTGAAATAGGCAAGATATTTTTATAAACTCATAAATCTAGTGATTTAGTATTGAACCCATTAAGGAATATTAATTACTCTTTGATCAATATATTGCATGTTGCATTCTGCACATTTAAAGACCTACTCTTTGCATGATTTTGTGTGTATGTGTGTGCGCGTGTGTGTGTGTGAAAAGAGAGAGTGAGCGTGTGCATGCTCCCACTGAGGCATTCTCAGGTGTTTATCACACGCTTCTGTTTTCCATCTCTTGCTGCCAGTGCCTTTATTCTGCCGAGGTTTTCCTCCAGTAGCCACTCCTGATTGTGTTTACGCTTGGCTCCAGGTGCTCAGAGCCCAACGCAACCTTTTGATTATTTGATCTGTACCTGCTCTTCTATTGCATGGCTACACAAACCGGCTGGCTGAACGTCTGTCAGCACGGCTTGCGCATTCAATCAATCAGATACATAGAGCCAGTGAAAAGCAGTTTGATTCCGACTAAAAGCAACTGAAGGATTTGATTGTGTTCAGCCAAGTTGCAACAGACTTCAGACTGAAGTGTGCAATGCCTAATAAACTACCACTGAATTACTGAAGTTGCCTTGTGGACACCAAAACACTGTAGCAGAACCTTATTAATCACCAATTACCATGTCTGCTTATATCATGCATTCCTAAATCAGTAGATGTGAGCTTTTCCCCGTGTTTATGTATGAGCCTCAAACAATCAGGTAGTTGATAGCCACATGACATATTTACTGCATATCTTATAAACTAAAAATAAAAAGCTATGCCATTTCAGACATGTACTACTGCTTTATGTTCTACATAAAACTGGTCAAGTTAGGCTTCTTTACCATTAATTCACCGCAAAGTTTATTCGGGGGGTTCTTTAAAAGTAAGTCTATTTGAGACGACAACAATGCAGTTTTTAATTAGAATGGGATGACATCCATTTCTTGTTAGCCATGTAGGTTCAAAAAGCAAACTCAAAACTCAGCAACAGTCTTAACACACCAAACATTTCTTTACTGATTGACCTAATGTGGCGTAAAAGATGACCTTTCAACATTTTGCCTAAATATTATATTAAAATAGGCCCTTGTGCATAATGAGGGGAGGCAAGAACAAGAGCCGGTCAAGTATGCTTTTGAAGGCGGCGAAATAAAAAGTGGCAGTTGATGCCACACACAGTGTGCGAGTCATTTAGACCATAGAAATGCTATCTGATGAGGCTTGTGTGTGTGTGTATGTGTGTGTTTTGGCGGGTGTGTGTGACGTAGGCCCGTCTTCATTCAGGCGGCGCTCGAATGGCCGGCTCAGAGGAGGCGCTGGGGCCAGCGGGTCAGTGCCTATCTTCCCCCTCAGCCCAGATCGTTTTCAGGACAGAGCGGGGACAAGCCGGAGTGAATTTCAATCACCCAACACTGCCTATTGTACGCTAGCACTTGGCAAAGAGCTCCAGATATACCCTCTGCCTAGAAAGTGTGTGTGTCTGTGTGTGTGTGGAGGGGGTTTCGTCCGGGTACTCTACACCAGACCACCGCGATCAGAGCCGCTAAGCCGACCATTTTGAGACGTGCGAGATCAAAAATGTCCTGGACAAAACAGTCATTCTGTTCTCTCCCTTTTCTGTCCTCTACCACTTTTCCCCCTCCCTTTCCGTCTCTTAATCCGGTGTGTGAAGTGATCAGGTTAGTGTTTGTAAGGTTATGCTGTTACTGACCACTTCACCGATGAACAAGGGTTTTTGAAGAATCCACAGCGAGCGCAGCTGATGAGTCTCGGCCTCAGCTTTTTTTAAAGCCCTTGAACATGAAACGAAGAAACATACTCGACTTCTGTAACCTCTCATTCTGTCTCCTGTTACTATTAAATAAGGCAGCACATAGTATTTACGCTGAAAGATTCATTTAAGAATAGATAAAGGTTTGATCCAGGATCACATGTTGTCTGGGGGGCCTCAGTTGAGTTTCTGAAGTTTGTTGATACTTAGGAACCAAAACTTGCATAGTCCTGCATGTCTTTATTTGGACAATACAAAATTACTTCATGCCTATTACCACTGGTGTTTATTTATCTAAATACAAGAAAGAATTTCAAATTTCCGAATGACTTTTCCACTAGGATGCATCATTTTTATATGTTACACGCACATATATAATTTTGTTATGCATCACTATTTAGACTTTGAATAGAAACCAAAAAAAATCACTGGGTGTCAGCATCAACCTGGCATAAATAAACAAACATAAGAATAATTAAGCAAGCTGAATGTCTATAAAAGCATCTGTGTATTTTCGTGTTTAGGCTTATGTTAGATTCTCTAGGCTCCTTTTTCCTTCTTAAAGATTTTAGCCTGGAGATGAATTGTGGAAGCATACATCCTTTACCAACACTCCTGGGGGACAGGAAAATAAATAAATAAATAAATAAATAAAGCCACGCTAAAGGTTGCGAATCCTCGGTCCACCTGCAAAATGAAGCCTTTTCATGGATCAACAAATCCATCAGCATCTTTTTCTTTCCTCTGAGCAGAAATCTGAGCAATTATTTTTGACGTGTAACATCAATAATCTCATTTATTTTCTCCCCCCCCCTTTTGCCTCGCCGACTCCTGGAGTGGCGGCTGCTCGCCTTTCCATTCTCTTGTCTGTGTCTGGGGGGAAATGTGAGATAGAGCAACTCAATAAAACCAATTTTTTGCACCATCGATCCTACAATTGTTTTATTCCTCTCCCCATGTTTTCTCTCTCACTCCCACTCCCTCTCTCTCTTTCTTCTCGTCCTGGCCCTCTCCCTTATGGAAATGTTATTGATGGTGGCATGGTGTTAAATTATTAAGTAAATGTTAGCAGATGCTGGGGATGTGTGAGTGTGTGGCGGCGTTTTAATCTGCGTGTGTGCGCGTGTGTGTAAACATGCTAAGGTCGCATGTGTGTTTTGTAAAGAGCAGCAGGGATACACATCTCCATCGCGGCTCCTGAGATGAATAGCCAGAGGAGAGCAGCACGCTGAAACAGACACTAATGGACCCGAGTCTATTAGGCCGCAGACTTGGCGTGCTGCCATCGGACAGTTTCTAGAAGCTTCCCTCCTGTGCTGGGATTTTAACCTGGCAGGGAAGAGTCCCTTTCTCTCCTGCTACACTGTGAAGATCGATCCGGCACCAGTGAACCAGTGTTTTCGTTGTTTAGTGCCAATGTACCCATGATTTCTTACAGTGAAAGTTTGTCAAAAAAACACGTTTTTAACTAATTGACCGAGCAAGTTTGCTTCTTTTTGGCACTTTTTAATGACATCTTTCTGAAAAAGGAAGCAACTTAAGCATAATTGAGGCTTCAGCGTGCCTCCTGGTTGACGTAATAGTTAATGCTTTCACCTCATAGCGAGAAGATTCTAAATTTGATTCCTAGCCATAGCATCATATGTCCTGTGTGGAGTTTGTTCTCCATACATCTGTATGAGTTTCCACTAGTTGCTCTGGTTTTTTTCCTTACTTCAAAAACATGCAAATCAGGTATATCAGAAAAGTTACATTTCCCTTAGGTGTGACTGTGTTGTCTGTCTGCCCAGTGATTAGGGACCTAATCCTAGGGACCTGTCCGGTGTGCTTCTCCACCATATGCCCAACATATGCACTGGGATATTCTCCAGTACCCACCCCACAACCTTGTTTAAGAGGGGCTCAGAAAATGTCTAAATGGATGGATGATGCCTGCTACCACTGTTTTAGTTATAGAGAGAGGAAACCTGCATTCAGAGCATTTTATTTTGTTATTTTGTTTTGTTTCATTTAATTTTATTCCAGTTTAAATATCAGTGTATTTACATGTAATGTTTTTTGAAATTGTAATTATTAATATAAACGGACACTGCATGCCCATCATTTGTCAAAAGTTTCCATTACTGGTCAGCTACATTGTTTCCAAACTTGCCTTTTATCTGCTTAATGATGCTGCTGTTACATAAACTTTCTTGTTTACTTTATATTATTTTAATGAGGCCTGACATTCAGGTGGTTATTGGCTCCCAAAGTGCCCTTATGGCCTTTTATAATGGCCCTATGCTCCTGATGGGTAAAGGCTAATGTGTCTATGAGGAGACTCGTAGAGCAAATGAGAGCCAGAGGGTTAGTCCCTCTTCTCCCTACCCCAACAAGCACACACATACACACAAACACTTTCATATAATCATATTGCAAGAGCTCTGTCATAAGTCATCCTCTTATTATGCTGTTTTAATTAGTGTTGTTTAGTTATGAGTCCCGGGTGAACTGTAATTGTGTGTGGGTTTATGTGTGTGTGTGTGTGTGTGTGTGTGTGTATGTGTTTCATGCATTAATCACTTTGCTTTGTGACTCATTTACATATAAGCAGGTTAGGCCCAAATTAGCTCTGATTAATTGTTCTCACTATGGGGGTAAATAGTGGCTTGGTGAGTGTGTGTGCAGGTCATGTTTATGCGCACGAGTGTGTGTGTGTGTGTGTGGCTCTGGTGTTTATCTGAAACATGCCCTCCAGCTTGCTACTGGTGGCGGGGTCGGAGCTGGAGCCCAGGGGGCAATAAACATGGTCTTTGTGTGCGAGGGTAATTATCCTAACGTACAAATACGCACCAGTGAACAAACACAGAAAAGTGCAGAACAAACATACAAACATGGTCCTTACACACATGCACCAAACAGACCAGAAAGAAAAAAAGCATATATGTATGCAGGCAGGCAGAAACCAGCACTTTTAAAAAAACAATTACAGATCCATGCATACATTGCTGCAAGCATACAGAAAAAGATGGTCACTTGAATCTAGTTATCTGGGTATAATGAACTCTGCAAAAGGTTTAGGCAGTCAAAGTTGTTTAGAGCTGTTTGTCTTGGCAGGAAGTGTGATTTGTCTTGTACAAACACAATAACAGCAGAATCAACACAAATAAACAAATAAATACAGAGAAAAGTCACAAGATTGTTACAAATATGGTTTCTGATTGTTGGTTCTCGTTTGTTAAACTGTATCAGCAGCGCCAGATTTAATTTCATGAAGGACTGATTACCTAAAGCACTTATTCGATGGTAAGTGTAAATATTCGGCCTTCTCTAGGAGTGGTTTGGAAATGTTTAACTGTAATACTAACATCACAATCTATAGTTTATTTCTTTATTTGTATTTATACTGATGTTCATACTTTGACCAAAAATGGGCATTGCTTAAAAAAATAGCTGTACATAACAATTTCCTTGATGGTAAAAGAAATAAGGCTTAAGGAGTAGTAGTCATAAAACTTGAAAAGACTGAAAGGAACAACACTGAAATTTATAAATGCACTCTATGATAATTAAAACTTGTAAGACTTGTAAGATTATAAGACTGTTTAATAGTTTATGTAGGTTTAGGTTAGTTGTCATGAAAGGGTAATCGAAGTGTCATGTAAATCTTATAACTGACTAGTAGTATGTTCATCATGCTTAAGACACAAAGATAAGTAAAGAAATTAAATGAACAGTCTAGTACAATGTATTTTTTATTTGCATGCATCTGAAAGTTAAAAATAAATAGATAATAATATTAAATTATTTTATATCCTTGATAAAAGTGATATACAGTTAGTAAAAAAAAAAAATAGGTGAAATGAGCATTTTTACAAAAGACTGGCTTCTACTTACAGCAAGAGTAGCATTTCTCAGAACCTGTGACCGCTGGCCAGTGCTTTTGAATACACTTTAGCACAACTACACACAAGCAGTCTAGAGAGTAAATTGGATTCTAGTAGCAGTTAGACTTTTCTTTTTCTCTTCTTTTATGGCATATATGACCAGTGGTCACTCTTGAAAAGGTGCTTTTGTCAAGACTTACAATACTCACACGCTCTCGCACACATGCTCGCACACGCTCAGCGGGGACGATAAGCAGGCAGGCAGGGTGCTGATGCAGCCACATTAGGTAATGAGGTTACTACGAGTTGCTACTGACTGATAACCTGTGAACTCTGCTTCTAAGCAAACCTAGTGGGGGGTCCATACCCCTCTCACCCTCCCCTCCTCGATCTCTTTTTGTTTCCTTTCAGCAACATGTACATCAGCACGCTTGTTGTTCCCTTTCTCTTTCACTTGTTCCTTTTTTCTGCCTGCATCCCTTTCAAACTGTTTTTCTAATGCAGTTCTTTTCACTTTTGAAACCATTAAATAGTTCAGCTAAAAAATCTAACTGGCACCATTATCCCTTCAAAATGCAAAAGGCAAGGGACTGCGAGGGCCTTATACTTATGTTTTGCTGTTTACTATCTAGTGATGTTTTCAAATGGAATCAGAAGAGAAGCTGAATATCAGTAAAAATGTAGAAGAGAAATCACTGGGGGTTGTCCCACCTTTTGACACATACAATTCAATTCAATGTCCCTCGTTGAAACAGTAAAATTCTGACTGATGTTATCTCTCTTTATCTGCTGCCACTCAAACTGTTTGAATATACTTACTCCTGTTGTTACGTGAAAGTGAAAGGAGGAAACAGCAGGATTTGCCATATCATTTTAACAACCTGTTAATTTTTTTTTTTTTTTTTTTTGGCTCAAAAAAAATGTTTTTAGCATCTAGCCTAAACCCTGTCTGTATGGTACTTATGCACATAATAAAGCTATGCGCTTCCCATGCATTAGCATGTAACACTGTCATGTAACACTTAAATACTTTTGGTGCAAAGGGAAAAATGTTGTTTTTTTAAAAGCATTTTGCCAAACCCTGCTGGTACATCAGTTACTAGTCCAACAGTGCCTCCATGCTTCTTTTCTTCTCTCTCCCAAACTATTTACACACCACTGAAAAATTATAACCATCCAGTCAGCATTGGACACTAAAAGGTCTACATACACACAAATACACACATGTAGAGTCATGTACGACCATGCCAGGAAACAACAATGACGCCAAAAAAACACCCTCCATTAACGTGCAGCCCAGTGCCAGGTACGTTTATGTAGAATTGCAATCTGGAGCCCACTTAAACACTTCTTTTTTCCCCCCACTACTCTTAAATAGGGGCCTAAATCAAAGACAGGAGCACGGGAGCATGCCAAAGCTGTTAAACGTAGTTAGCGTCACTCTGCTTATCTAACTGGCTTAAATGCATGGCTTGTTTTTTATAAGAGTCATCAGCGGCTGCTGGCTTTAATGGTTCGTTCTCTCCCTTGCCCTGCGGACACACAGCGACCAGAGGCTAACTCTAGTCTCCCTGCTGAGTTAATTATGAAATAAAACTGACACACTGCCTTTTTGCCTCCCTTCAGCAGTTCAGATAAACTGGCAAGCAATTTTTTGATGGAAAGAAGCACTTAGAATCAGAACTGGAATCAGAGGTTAGATGATTTTCCTTTTCTGACTAGAAAAACAAGTCTTTTATCAAAGAAGACTGTTCAGAGATACCAGAGATAGGAGACCGTCTGGTGTGATTAAGGGTCTCTGGTGATTTATTTATGCCCCACCATTCTGCCAAAAAGATAAATGATAACTAGCCTTAAGTGACTGTAGCTCTGTTCTGTCAAATCTAAGTGCAAACAGAGTAACTACTGTTTAGCTACTATTAGAGTACCCACCACAGACAGTAGACATGGGCAGGCCAGGAGTTGATGATGCACTGTGTTAACTGTGGTACCTCTGTGCATCTGTAAGTGTGTGTGTGTGTGTGTGTGTGTGTGTGTGTGTGTGTGTGTGTTTGTTTGTTATGGTGATTGATAGGATGATCTCTGAACAACCATGTCTGCGTTATCTTTTGTCAGCTGCAGAAGCGGATACCTTTTCACACCTCGTTTGAGTTTTAGCTTTCAGAGACTCACCAGAGTGTGTCACATCTGTCTCTTCTCTTAAATAACCATCAAGATGCACCTCTTTCTCTGTCATTCTCTCTCTCTCTCTCTCTCTCTCTCTCTCTCTCTCTCTCTTGCTCTCTTTAGCTCATTCTCTGACACCACGAAACAGGGAGTTGTATTTGTCTTCACCTATCTTTGTATGCTTTATATAGTGTGTATACTTAATACTGTGTTTCAATTCAATGCCCTCTTTTTCCAGAATTACTCATAATAAGCTCTTTTTACAATAACCTTTAATAAAAATGGAGCACAGTTTTGGAGACAATTCTGTTTGGACAGCAATACTTTCTTAAATTTCTCTTTGATGTTACTCTAGATATATGTATTTTCTGTTTCTGCTTAATATTGACAGTTGTTCATGTACATGAATGAATATCAATAACGAACCACGATTCAAATATTGATAGCCTAGTTGTAAGGTACTGGTGTTCATTACAATGCTTTATTCTTGTAAATTTATATATTAACACTGTCACTGTTTAAACCATTTAAAAATGCCAGCCTGCCCTTTAGTTTTGTGATCATGACAAATGCAGCACTAGAAATTAAAAGATGAGGTTAGTAGGAATAATTTATTGCATCATTATAAGCTTAGACTTTTTCCTTCTTCTGCAAAGTTTCTATTTTAGAGATGCCAGCTTATTTTTTAACTTTTTAATGTTAATTTAATGATTAAATTAGCCGTGGCTCAGTCCTATACATCCTCTCTCTCAAATTGTTTGTTATTTGGTTGATGGGCTGTGATGGTTGATAATGGAAATGTAAAATGAAATTATTTGCATTCTTTGTCACAAAATTCATGGCATCTCCAACTGCTCCCCTCCCCCTCCCCCTCCCCACTCCATACACCCATTGATTAGTGAGCCTGGCTCTCCTGCTGGCCCTAATGGATCTGAGAGCCAGATCATGTGATCGCTGCATCTCTTTGTGGCGCACTGTGCCTGAAAGAGCCGAGCCTCGCAATCACCCTAATGCATGAGCGTCGGCCATTACTGTCAAGCCCGCCGCCGCAGCGTCCATACATTAATCCCCCATAACCCCTACCAGCCCTCCATTCCCAGCCAATACGCGGGGGGCGGATTAATGCACGTCCCGGGGCTTGACTGACATGCTCTTCATACTGGGTTAACCACTGAGCCAATGGCCGGTGTGCACGATTAGACATGTGGCTTAATTAAAAGGCCTGTCAGATATATGGACGACCCCTCACTGACCAACCGTCCCTGAGAATCCGTCATGCCATAGTGGGGGGGAGTGAAGGTTACAGGCGAAAGGGGCTGAGGAGGCCAATGGTAGCTGTAGAAATTTCTCAGGGTCAGAGACTGAAGAGGCATTGGTCAGCTTAAACTGCTGCAGTAATCTATTGCTGGCTAAGGGCTTGACCTGGGTTTAATTTAGGAGGTGGAGGAGTACCCCTAAACTCACATTTTTTGGGAAGAACATTGTTTTATTAAATTAAAATAAATGTTCTAACCTTTTCGTTATGGATATGTTTAATGTATTTCTGCATTTCTAGATTTCTCAGCATAGATATATAAAACAGCATAATATTTGCTGTTTCACTCTATATGTATATTAAAAATTTTTCTTAATAAATTAAATATGAAGTATAGGAGAGAACAGGAAGTTGTGCAGGAGTAACAGTGTAATTATATTGTTTTATTGGTGTTATTACATGAGTTCATTGCACTTATTTTTTTTTTTTTTTTTTTGGGAAAATGCCAGACTACTTTCCAATGTGTTTAGCGATCCAAATCTAGCTATACTGGCTTTTAAGTTACATTTTCAGGATATAAACCTACTCTGAAAAATTCTGATTAAGCCACCCCTGTAGAGGCTATACAAACTGTGTCTTAGAAGTCTAATAGAAGCTTTTTTCTGGATCAAATGTTATGGCATAAAAAATATTTAAATATATATACATATTATAATTTCAAAGGTTGAGTTCTTGTGTGGTTGTGAACAACAACCAGAGGAGAACCCCAAAAAAATTTTTGTATTAGTACTGTATTAGAATTTTTTACATTTCTGTCAGTTTATGGCAACAGTGATGTTCAAAAGAGGGAGGGTTTAGAGATTAGAGGTTCTAGTAGGCTTGGGGGAAGGAAAGAGAGAGAGAGCGAGAGAGAGTATGAAAGAGAGAGTAAAGGCGTTAAAAGCAGTGCTTAGTGTGAATTGAGCCAGAGGTACAGCAGAGCTCAATGGCTTTATTGTTCGAGGCTTGACAGCGAGCCAGAAAGCTGAGAAATATTAAACGTGGGACATTAAAACAATGGTTTACACAACAGTAAAACGCAAACCCTCTCCTTCTGTCTTCATAAAGCGGCCGTTTTATGAGGACGGCTACACCACTGCAGGGCCTGGCTGCAGAGAGAAGGAAAGTGAGAGAGAGAGAGAGAGAGAGACGTTTGCTGTGATGACAAGGTCCACTGGTTGAGCCATGAGAGTCAGTAATCCCAGACTTGCAGTCCAGTACATCTCTCTACACCACTCCTCCTTTTACTGCTAATCCTGCAGCACACTGAGCGCATGGCATGGCTGAACGCCTGACCCTGACACAGTGGAAGTACAGTGTGTGTGTGTGTGTGTGTGTGTGTGTGTGTGTGTGTGTATTTGTGTATGTAGATTCTTCATCTTTATGGATTATTATTTTTTGGGAATTTAAAGGTACAGTTTGTAAGATTTATCATTCCCTTCTTTTCTTCCAAATGATCGCCAAGAAAAACTTACATTTCCACCTGAAAACTCATTTAACTGTAGACACATTTCTTATTGCATTTTTGATGACTGGAACGGGGGGAAAAAGAAAGAAGGAATGAAAGAAAATATGGCAGGCAAATTTGCCGGATTGTTTTTTGTTCAATTTAACCCAGTTCCATTCATTCAGATTTTTAAAGGAGGAAACAATATCCAAACAATGGTATGGTAAGAGGTTTTTTTTTGTGTGGGGGGCCACTTTAGCCCAAATGTTACCAAACATAGCAGCCCATTAGAGCAGTCGGTCTCATGTGTTTCTAATCAGGGAAGGAGTTCAGGTTTATCTGCCCTGCAGACCGCCCCCCCCCCCTTCTCTCTCTTATAATTTGGATAAGATCCACCCAAATTACAGCAGGAGGTTTGAATTTGCGACTAGGTCCTACCACGCTTCAGACAGAATCGGAAAATGAATTTTCTTGGTGCAAAGTTTTAGCTGAGAAACAGGACACCCATAGACGGCTGAGAAGGTTTTATTGGCAACATATGTATCAAATCTTCATTTACAGTTACACTGGGGTTTGGGTTACGACCTCCACCCTGCACTCAGCTGCTGTCATCCGTCGTTCTGTCCATTTGTACTGGTCATCTGCTAAGTGATTTTGCTCTGCTGCTGCTGCTATGCACTACATGTGTGTAAATCCAAGTGGGTGTGAGTGACATGAAAGGTGAAATGACCTGATACTACTCATTTAGGTTATGTGGTTTGTTCTTTATAGAAGCATACTACACTCTGCACACGCCAGCTAACACTGTCAAATAAACCCCAAACATTTTCTTTGTAGAAATGCAGTAAAAGAAGCTCTTTAGGTTTCCTAAAGAACTTTTCAAATAATGGTTCTTCCAAACCACATCAACAAAATGTGCATATACATTTTTCATAGTGTACAAATTCTACACCAGTGAAAGATATTTCCTAGAGCTGTTTAAGAGATTTGTTTCAGAAAGCAGCCAGATAGGACAGGATATGACATGTCTGTTGTATACATATACAGTAGCCTGTGTGAGCAATTTAGCCATCATAAGATGTATTTTTGACCCCTAGCCTTGGATTGTTGCTAAGAAAACAAAGCTGGAGACAGAAAGAAGGAAAAGGACCCAATCACCGTACAGCCATCAGCACTTTCACACTCCAGCCCAGCTGGTGCCAACAAGTGCTAATGAGCTCATTCATTTCTTCCCAATGCAAAAAAAGAAAAAAAAAAAAAAAAAAAGAATTCAGCTAACAGACGTTAGCATGCAGGCCACGCTAGCCATGTTATTGCTTTTCTCCCTGCTGGGCTTGAATTTCACCACTAAGCTAGCACCTTTGAACACTCTGTTTAACCCCACAAATCTGCTTTTGCCCAGAACAGTGGGAGAAAAAAAAAACAGGGGAGGGGGGTCTAAAGCGAAGGCAGTAAGAGAAGAGACAGTCTTGGATTAATTAACGTTGTTGGGGCACATTCAAAAAAATCCTCCATCTCATTGCAACTGCAAGTGAGCCATAATTGACCACTACTTCATCTTCAAGGAATTCCCAAGCAGATGCGATGGCTGGGCTCAACTCGTCTGTTTACCCTCTATCACAGCAAATTTACAAATTGGGTTTGAGAAATTGGCGGGGGCTTTGAAATATTTGTGCCGCTGATTGTGTAGATTTGGTTTGATATTGAGCAGGTATGCGTTGCAGTGGGCCTGCAAAAATTCTGTTTGGAATTGGAGCTTTTGGGCCTGTTTTGAGTTAGGGAATAATTAGGAGTATTTCTCTTTCTCTCTCTCTCTCTTTCTGTCTCTCTCTCTCTCACTCTCTCTCTCTCTCTCTCTCTCTCTCTCTCTCTCTCCCTCTCGCTCTCTTTCACTCTCGTATTTGAATCTGTCAAGGATGGAAGATCTGCTTTGTTTTTTCAAGGAAACTGAATGACTGGTCCCTAATTTGTCATTGTTCTGGTTGTATTGATTTGAAAGAGTAAATAAATAGTAGTCTTGGTTACAGTGCATTCTTTTCAAAGGGAAATGATTAATGCAGCATTGTTAAACTATAAGCAGATTTTAATCAAAAGCCAGCACAACATTTATTATTTTACAGTACATGTGATCTTTTTTTTTCTTTCTCAAGTGTTTGATGTCTGTACCAAAAGCATTAAAATGTGCTTAGAGGATGTACACCCGTTTCCTAGAGTGCGTTTTCTCCGTCTGGCAAGGGTTTCGTTGGTTGGAGCGGTGGTGAGGCAGTTGGTGAGAAGCCAAGGAAATGCATGTTTATCCTACCTTACATTTTTGGCCTCAGCAGTAATACCAAGAGTGGATGATCTCTTAGCCTTTAATTAAGTGCTTTCTATAGCAAAACCAAAATATAAAACTGTATCCTAGCCCTGACACTTCTGCCTCGTATATAATTCTATTTGATGTTTCAATAAATAAATATTTGAAGTTGTAATGTAAGAAGGTCTTTTAGGTTGGTTTGTAATTTATGGTTTCCTGGTTTTGAGCCTATTGCCCAGAGTGCACTGCACACACACAGCTGCAGAAAAGCCAAACACACACACACACACACACACCGAACAGCCTCATTAGGGGTGGCTCTTGTTAAGATCATGACACTCAGTCAAGCCAAGTCTGTACATTCTTCCTTAACCCACCCCTCCAAAAACCCCTTCAACCTTCTGTGGCTCGGCTTGCCAGTCTGCACCGGTAAAGGCCAGAAAGAATGAAGAAAAAGGGAAAACCACACATACATGACATACCAAACTCCATTTTGATTCCTGAGACAGTTTGCTAATCACCGCTAGCAGTTGCAAGCCAGTCTTTGCACAAAACAGAGGCCGACATTTTCTGTCAACTCTTTGATGCTATGCCAGCCTGTGTGTGAGTGTGTATCTGTGTTTTTGATAGAGCAGACTGCAGGTAGAAGGTGTAATGTAGCTGGACTCAGATCCTGCCGCCTGCTGCCTTTCCTGCTGACGCTCTCAAGTTTCTCCTTTCTCACTCTTTTTGTTCCTCTTTCTCTCTTTCACCTTCCCTCCTCAAGGAATAGGAGTCAATTCCTCCATTGGTAGTTTAGATAATGTTTGCTGAGTTGACTTTAGCCTTTGCAGTTATTGTCTCCACCTTTTTCTTTCTGATCCTCTGATAAATACATTTATGCATGGTTAAAACAGAGGTTCATAAATGTTTTCTAGCTTTCACCTGTGTTTCCGAGACAAGCCTTAAGATCATATATATTTTTTAATCTTTAAGGAACCAGAGTATGCTTTTTGTCACCATTTTGTCACATGTTGGACAGTGTTATGTGTTTAAATTTCTGTACCTGTATTTAAGTCTGATATGTCACTGACCTATGAAAGTACAGTCCAGGCATATTACATGGAAGCAGTGTTTTTTTTTGCAAAACAATAATTTATTGGCATCTGGTTTATCTCATTAATAAACAACATACACAACATCTAGAACATACTTTCAGGTTAAGGTTCATGATATTGTTTATTCATTGTCATCACAATATCAACCAAAGAGTTAGCACACTTCCAGATGTGTTTGTGTGGATGTATCAGTGAATGAAGGGATTTGTAGAATCCAGGAAAAATGCATCTAACCATGTTACATTACTGATTGACAAATGTGTTTAATATTTGGCAACGTGTATCAAAATCTTTTGCATTCTGTTTTAATAATAACTCAAAATCGATTTCCTTAGTAATGTTAGTAATATACGCTGTAGGCTGAATGCTGGTCCTTAAAAAATGTTCTCCACCAGACCATTGGAGAGCTAAAAAAATTAATTAAAAGAGGAAAACTCTCTAAAGGTCTCTCTAATGCAGCTACAAAATTCATGGATTCAAAGTAAAATTAAACATGTTTTTAAATGGCATGTAAATTCTTAGGTGAATATAAGGTGAATAAAACAAATAATAAATTAGTTGTGCACTATTAATGTACACTATATGTTGAAGCAGTCCTTTCACACCTTTGACCTCTAGTTTAATACGCAAATACAGTCATAATTGCAATCACATTTGTGTTTTTGCTGACTTTTTTGTCAATGAACTTGACAAGCATTGTTTCATGTGACTCAACAGTTATGTCTAATATAACATTAATGTCAAAGGATATACATTGCTAGTGCATTAGACGCATCAGTAGAGAGAGCTATTTCTGTCCGTCTGCTTTGAGTTATGCATGCTCAATTGCTCTTGGTGTTTTAAGTGTGCTGCTAACGCCTCGCGACCTCCTCCGATGACATTTAGTCACTTCTGTAATCACGTTCTGCCATTTTCAGGGACTGAAGCTCCGGGCATCGAAAAATTATGATCCTCCATCAATTTTAAGCCTCAATCTTGAACTTGTTGACGAAGTCGGGAGTGAGGCTGGTTGATCTACTGCTGAATAACTAGCTATGGATCTCTGCGCAGGTCCTTTACCACAATTAGGGAGTCCATGTCATTTTACCCCATGTGTGGCACATTTTCATTCTCCCTCAGTGGGGGGGACCACTACGATTAGCCTCATTATTCAAAGTCAGTGTGGGCTCACTGTTAAGAGTCATTTAGCCTTTATGTACTCATTTTGAAATGGACCTTGTCTGATGATGGGCTACACAAATGAAAGGGAGCAAAAAACGTGTCAATCCAGGGCCATATTCAAGGGAATTCTATACTGTGCCTCATAATTGCTTCCTCCAAAGTCATTGTACTTTCACTGTATATGCCAGTATCTTTCTTGGTGAAATGTTGAAATGTTGCATATAAATTTGTTAGACAAAATGTTAGACTTGTTAAACTTATTTTCACTTTTTTATATCATTGCTGTGTCAAATTTGTGGTTTATTTGCAGTAAAATACACAAGATGTACAACACTGTGGGTTATGGCCAGCAACCACAACACTTAAGCCAGAATGTCCTTGTATAGAATGACTTTGAGTGTATTACTCTGAAAATATGTCTGCATTTTAAGTGGGTAATGCTATAAAGTGCACCTCTCAAAGAATTTATTTTCCAACTTTGACTTTCTTTCATGTCTTCTGTGTTAACGTTACACTTTAAGCTACTTCTTTTCACCGAAGATCAGTGTTGCTGACATTATGGTTACTTTAAGGATTTGGGTAGACATCCGAGATCAGCCTAAGAATCTCCGGCCCGATCTTCTCTGACTGCTGGTCTTAATGAATTAAGCTACAGCAGATCCAGCCCACCACCTGGGCCTTAAAAGCAGTACACAGGCAAGGACTGGACTTTTTACATGATGAGGATAAAGCCTTCAGTAGTCTCCAGGCTTCATGCCGGGTGGAGGCATGGGGGTCCGGTGCCCTTGCACAACGTTTATACATGTGGCTTTCTCCCCTCTGCACCTGCCTGGCCATAATGAGTCAATATATCTCCTCCCTAATTGCCCTAAATACATATCATAAAGCCTAGCCGTAAAAAGGCCGACTTCCAAAGCCGGCTAGTAAAGCAGAAACACATAACGCAACTGCACCATGCCTCAGCCCGCCTTAACGAGAGCCTGTAAATTATTGGTAGGGGTGTGTGGGAGGGGGGTTCTGTTTCATTATCAAGGTGCAGCCTGAAAAAAAACTTTTTTTTTTGCCCATGCAGTACTAGGATTTTTTCCCTACACTTCTTCCTTTCTCTAATGTAATGCCCTCATAGGCTCATAGACAGTCTTGGGAGTTCTGAGAAATCAGTACATTGCTGTTTTGTGTGTCTATTATCTATTACCTGCAGTAGTGATGTACATAAGCTTTTGGAAGATCTTTTTTGCCAGTGAAACCTGTATGGTGCGACTTGGAATGGTATATGACCTCATGTTAAATGTATAGCTACCCATTGATGAGTAAACCTTATGTCTGTTAAACCTTAGAAGTGGTGTTATTGTGCTGCTATTGCTATACTATCCAAATGTAATTACATATTTAAATATATATGACATATTGAGCTATTTTACGCTCGCATTAAATTACGTTACAGGATTATATTTTCAATTGTAAACTGATTCCATTTGTTCTGATGGAATCAGAAAACATTTCTTTAATTTTAAACCATATTAAAGTGTATCCTCTTCTACAAACAAGCCTTACAGAAAAAAAAAAACTCCCTTCTATGTGCTCATCCATCTTTTGAACACAACGCTCTAGTGAATCAGAACCATTGCAGAGGCTTCTTCGGCTTCTTCTTTGAGTGGGCTGGAGTGAGTGTGTCGGTAAGAGGTTAAGAGGGTCAGTGCAGTCTTTGTGAAGGGACCAGGGTCATTGACCATAGGAGCTAAATGAGAAGAGCATGGCCCCCCTCTCGGCCTTTCCCCTCATCCTCCCATCGGTCTTGTGTTTCCGTCTACGTCCCTTCAGTAATGCGCTTGCTCTGCTGTCCGCTGAATCTGTCTAGCTGTCTTAACAGGGCCCCAGTGCTGTCAAGCGCTAATGTGAGCCAGCCGCTGCTGCTCTTCAGGGCGGGCTGAGGGGGAATACCAAACTCATATTAAAGCAGTGACAATGGGACAACAGATGATAATTGCACAGTAATGTTAATGGTTAAGGAAATACACTCTAAATTGTATGTATTACATCTGTATTTCATGACATTGTGAGATGCCATTTTTTCATTACATGTATTATTATATATAAAATCACTAAAACCTGTATCACAATTCAAAAATCTGATTCATTCAACTTTTGATCAGTTTCACATCAGATTCAGTTTTCTTATTGCTTTAACAGAGTGTTTTAAATTGTTGGCCAAAGTAAAGCTTATTTTCTTTGCCTTGAATCAAGCCCTTATTTTAATCTTTTATTACTGCAGAGACTTTTAAACAGCTTGTTTCTGATTGTCTCTGACATGTCAAAAGCTCATAACTCTTTTTTTGGACTCCAGCTGCTCTTTACATTGTGTGATAAAAAAGCAGAATAGGAATGCTCCATTATGTATGAATATACATAAAAATACAGTACAATATCAACTATAAGGTTTTGTTGCAACGGGAAATATAAATGTATCAATATTTTCTTACAGCTGTTTCTTCTGCTCTCTGTTTCTCTTTCCCTTTCCGCCTATTTTTTCTGGAGATTATTGTGTCCCAGTGCAGTCAACACAGTCCATGAGCTTCTGGAGGCTTTATTGAACTGACCGCATAGACAGTAATTCCTTAGCTAGTTATGTTTAGCTGTGGTAGTAGTTAATCTTATAGAACCACAGACTTGTGGCAGGCCTTCCACATCTGTTTGCCTGTCTATGTGTGTGTGTGTGTGTGTGTGTGTGTGTGATGTCTGTCTTCTGTCATTGCTCCACAGAGGAGCTATCAGAACACTCACTCTCTCCACAGTGGCAGTGAGGGTCCCGCCCCATCTCTCACCAAAAACCAGCCACAGGCCAGATGTGCTTTTATGAGCATGGCCGGCCAGACCTGGCTGCTTTTTAATTAAGAAGAGAGATGAGGAGCCCCTGCAATTATGATGCGTGCTGGCCACAGTTTAATGTGCCCATTCACACACAAACATACACACACACACACACACACACACACACACACACACACACACACACACACACACACACACACACACACACACACACACATACATAGTGATATGTATATATACTATGTGGTGGGCATAAGGGGGTTTTCCTCATAAACTTTATTACTCCTCACGGATTTCCAAGCATTCTATTCATGTGTGTGCGTGTGTGTGTGTGCACGTGTGTATGTGTGAACAGAGGGATCTGTATGGCATTTACTTATATGAGTAATGATACACCTGTGTTGTGTGCAGGGTCCATAATGACAGCGCTGAGGGGAAACAGGTAGTAAATCCTGCAGGTTTAACTTAACATACTCAAGCACAGAGCCAATCACAGGTCTTTAGGAGGTGCTCAGGTGTGTGTGTGTGTGTGTGTGTGTGTGTGTGTGTCTGTGAGGCACACCAGACTCTCTCATCTGTCCCTAAAGTGACACACTCCCTCTCCCACTACCCCATAGTCCCTGCCTTTCACACACCAACTCCAAACACCTGATTACACCACTAGCAATTGAGCGTGTGTGTGTCTATGTGTTTGTGTGTTATAAGAAAGGCTTTCCAGATGCTCTCATTAGCTGTAATGAGTGATAAAACACACAGTTTGGAACACCCTACTGAAAGCTTTGTGGACTACAAGTTCATGTAAAGCTGGATGGGCATAAAATGTTATGGAAATTGAATTTTAACTCTAATATTTCCTTATCAGCTTTAAATAACACAGTAGTAGTGGCCTTCTGAACACAGTGACTGTCATGTTTATTATTATTGTTGTTGTTGTTGTTGTTACTACAAAAAGTCTCTTGACTCTAGAATTAATGATCTTCTAGAAGAAGACTATGCTCAAAGACCGCCTTCTAGTCTGATCTTTACTTAATGCAGATCCCTTGTACTTTAATCATAATTGAAGATATGGCCTGAATTCACAGAACGCATTGCTGCTACATCGACAGTGTTGCTCTGAAGCGGCCACACAAAGTTCTAACACTCCTTACCCACTCAGAGCAGTTAGATGAAGCTGTGACAGCTGGGCTGACTAGTAGATGAGTAAAGCTGCTGGCTACAGGCCTGTGAGAGGATTTTTCTAGTTTTTTTTTGTGGTCACACCCAGTCCCAGACTGCAACAGCGCCTGGCTTTTATTGATACTTGTCTGGGGTTGATATTATATGGGCAAGGAGGGGATGAGAATTGGTCACAAACACAAACATATGCAATACACTTATTCTTCTTTCTTCTTTGGGCCTCTTCCCCACATCGTCCTCTCTCCAGCCGAGCCCAGTGAAGTTAATAAAATATGATTAATGGCCTCTTCTCTCACTCTCTCTCTCTTTCTCTCTCGCTCTCTCTCTTAGTCTCTCTCTCTTTCTCTTTTTGTCTCACACTTTCCTCCTCTGTCTCCCTGTGTAATCTTTATAACAGACAAAAGCTGTCAGGCAGAATTGCTGAGAGATCAGTGTTATTGGCAGGCCCTCCTGGCTCCAGTACCCCACACACACACACACACAATCTCCTCTGAGCTGAGCTCGGCAGGGTCCCATCCATCAGAAACAGGGGCCATGGGACGCCCCTGTTCTTCCTCAGCCTCTTTATTGGACAGTCCTGAGTGGGCCCTCCAGCCGGAAATACACCCACACACACACACACACACACACACACACACACACACACACTCACACACACACACAACACACACACACACACACACACACACACACACACACAAACACACACGCCATTTGCGTATTTCCACATAGTTACCTTCTACATATTACATCAACATCATTACTGGTAAAGATAAATGAACTGAAATACACTTTTATCAAGTAACTTTTACTGTCATTTAATCCATGAATGTAATGCTCAGTGAATTGAAACAGCTTTCCTGCAGGACTGAAGCTTTTCACATTGGACGACATGACACAAGTGCAGACAGAGCAACATGCAGTGCAAAAGACTTCAGTACAATACAACAGAGTACATTCAGCTAATACAGAGCAACAACAGTCTTGCATCTGAATAGTGTTTTTCTGTGTGATAATAATGTTGAATGCAGAGCTGAGTGCAATATTGTAATATAAATACATTTTGTCAAACACAGTATTTAGCAGGTCATTAAAAGTGGAAATGATTGAGTAACACTATTAAGTTATAAATAATTATGCAAACAGGCAACTATAGTCAATTAAATATGACTTTTTAAATGTTGAAATATAACAAATTTCAGTTGTTCATTTTCAAATTCATATTCACATAAATGGGATTAACACAGTTTTAATTGAGTCAGTTTAATATAGTTAGCTGCAACTTTATTTCAGGGCATGATAAAGACAACAAATGTGATGTGAGATAAAATAGTTGATGAAGTGTGACGTGTTAAACAACAATAAAAGCAGTCTGTACTAGTTTAATGATAGCCTGACTGGAAATGCAGCAGGTACGGATTCGGAGAATACATCGTTGTTTTTTGGCCCTGTTTTTTCCCATGCTTGGCCAAGCAGCACTCATGTTTACTGACTAATAGCACTTTATAGCATAATTGTTCACTTTGTAGCTTTTCTGCCTCTCTGTGAACTGTGAATCTGCTTTGCACAATTTGCCCATTTAATCCTCCTCTGAGATTAACAGATACCATGGGTAAAAGTGATGCATTGAATAGTTTGCGCCATTTACACAAATGAATAAAACACATTATGTTAACTGTAGTCGTGCAGTTTAATAATAATAATCCTTTATTTAAATACTTCTGTCAGTGATTCAGCTGATGTTCTGTACTTTGTCCATGTGTTTGGTAGATAAACAGTATTTCTGGTGCTGTGAGAGTACTTTAGCTAGACTGAATTTTATATAACAATATATTGTGCAGCACTAAGAAACTTTATCTGCAGCCGTGGAACTCAAGCCAGAACCTAATCTCCAGGAAGTTATTTCAATGGGATCACAGAACCACAGAGCGAGACTTCCTCTTCAATGCCATTTGCTTGTCTTTTTTAAATGTTTTACTTGTGTGTTTCTGTCAGTGTCTCTGAAGATTCCAGTGATCCTCAGACCCTGGGCCTCCAGCTTTGATGCCTGTTTGGCGGCAGGTGTGATTGGTGTGTGTCTGCTGGGGTAGCTAGCAAAGTATTGTGTGTGTCTGTGTGTGTCTGTGTGTGTCTGTGTTTGAGATGTAGACTAAATAGCCCTGCCACTGTAATGAAGGCAGCAGGATATCCGGTGGCAGAGTTGCAGGTTAGTCCTGCACAAGATAAGATGTAATGAATGAACATATGCACATGTTCACACATGTTTTATGTGTGTGTGTGTGTGTGTGTGTGTGTGTGTGTGTGTGTGTGTGTGTGTGTGTTTGAACGTTCATGCAGTGAGAGAAGGAGGTGGGCAGAGAACAATGTCAAAGAAGATGAATAAAGACCTTTTAACCTTAAGTTACACATCTTTTTACATGACTTTGTTGATTAAAGAACATATAGTACTGTGCAAAAGTTTAAGGCAGGTGTGAAAAAGTGCTTTCAGAAATGGAAGTGTTCATCATTTATTATAATGGGCAGCGTGTGGCCTAGTGGTTAGGAGTTGCCTCATCGAAGATTGTGGGTCTGATTCCTCACTAGTAGTTGCCCTGAGGTACCTTTGAGCAAGGTAATCGCCCTGTCACTACCCTCGGGCACTTAATAGCTGCCCACTGCTGCACAGTGTTTGCATGTGTTAAATGCAGAGGTCCAATTTCGTTGTGGTTCACTGTGTGCTGTGCTGTGAGCTCGCAATGACAAGGGTTGCCACTTTCACTTTCTTTTCATCAATCAACAAAATGCAGTGAATGAACAAAAGAGAAATCTAAATCAAATTAGTATTTGGTGTGACCACCCTTTGCCTTCAAAACAGCCTCAGTTCTTCTAGGTACACTTGTACACAGTTTTTGAAGGAACTCGGCTGGTAGGTTGTTCCAAACATGACTGTGTAGGTTGTTCCAAACATGACTCAACCTCTGTGTGACATTGATGATCATCAGTACCTGTTTGGTAAAACTGGTTGATCATACACCGACTATAATCCTACAGAATCCCTGACTTTGTGCAAGTGTACCTAGAAGAACTGATGCTGGTTTAAAGGCAAAAGGTAGTAACACCAAATATTGATTTGATTTAGATTTTTCTTTTGTTCGCTCACTTTGCATTTTGTAAATGGATAAAAAAAAATCATTATTTATATTTCTGAAAGCGTTCTTTGTTTACAGCACCTTTTTTTTTCCACACCTGCCTAAACTGAGACTAGAATGTGTATATATATATATATATATATATATATATATATATATATATATATATATATATATATATATATATATATACTTTAATAAGAAGAATATGTAACATTTTCAGGACAGGGATTTGTTGAAAGTTCATATTTTGATATCATATCTGATATTGAGATCACATATTTAGAGATGTTTGTTTAAAAATGTTTTCATGTATCTGTACTGAGTATTTTTATTATATGTTTAATTTACATTTTTCTTTTATTCCTTATATTTCAAATACAATTATTCAAGCTTTCTTCTTGTTTTCTGAACAGACTTTCTACTGTGGGTTCACTTTTGGTTTAACAACATATGAAAATAAATATAAATTTGACATTATTTTGTATTTTATTTTTTCTAACACTGTGTGGCTTCCAACATCAAGACTGATTAGACTGAAACATACAGAAAGACGATTCCTTGACGTATCAACATAACAGACGTTACATCAAACAGCCAAGGCAGGGAGAGAAGTGTATCCAATGTGATGTCCATGCTAAGGAGATAGTAGAGATATGGATTATGAAGCAGTGAAGCTAATGTTTATTATTTCCTAAATATTTTATTGGCTTTGAGGATGAATATCTTTGAATTATTTTCATTTGATGAGGGTTATTGCCCTCGCTTCGTGTGCGCTGGGTTGACACTAGCACTTCGCGAATTTCATGGGGACAAGCGCAGATAATGGATGGATGGATGGTGAGGGTTAATCACTTTATGCACAGAGAGCTGGTTGTAATGTTCTTCAAAAACCTATTTATACTTTTATACTTATTTATTTTGTATATTTCAAAGTTTGTCATTTTACTTTAGTTGCATGACTACTATTACTAGTTATTTTTAGACATATATCAATATTTTGCTAAAAAGCAAGTAACAGACAATGCGTTTTTTATATGATAGACATTAGTAATAATAATAATTATTATTATTATAATAAGTGTTGATATTATTAAAATTAATGTAAACAATAAATAATATTCTATAATATTCTATATATATGATAATAATATTATATATATATATATATATATATATATATATATATATATATATATATATATTATTGATGTAATTACTGCTGATATGCATTGTAGTGGCACAAAGTGAACTTAATGTAGAAATCTGACTATAACTCTAGACGTCTTCGCCTTAATACAACTAGATACCTATATCACAATAATTAAATACTTCTTAAATTATTTCATATAAAAAATATATTTATATAATATAATAAGTAACATTAATAACAACAATATTTCTTCTTTAAAATATCTGAAATAAATTACAAATGAAATATTCAACTATTTAGCTTCATATATCTTTTTTTATTTCACTTCCTTTGAAATGCAATCACATCTTCTGTACGTGGTGCTTCGATCCCAGCAGTTGGCAGTAGATTCATGTTACTGCTGATGGTTGACTGTATGTAAATGAATTTTACATTCAGATTTTTTATAGTGTTAAGGATAAAATGTGATCTTAATAATGTGATCTGGTAATGTCGTGTGGCACACGTGATGCAGATATACTAATCAGATGAAGCTGATCGCACTGATGATTAGAATTCTGATAGAAAGAGCACCTGTCATCAATCGACCAGTGAGTGTGTGAGCAGGTGAAGAGGGCATTAAGCAGTAAGAGGGGTGTGCTTGACTTTTCCTCTTTTTTCCTCTCCTCCATGCCCCATGAGCATGACTGCCCTCTAGCTGCCAACCAGTTCTGAACTTTTATTCTCTCACTCTCTGTTCTCTCTCTCTCTGTGATTAGCTGCTGAGCTTCATCACATATTGAAGAAAACAAGACCGTGAAGTGTTATAAGAGATAAAGATGATGTTGCCACCAAACTTTTATTTTCATTCAGGCAACATTTTAAATCAATTACCAGCCATCTTTAACATATGATCACTGTAATCATTATTGGAAGGTTGTTAATTTTGTGAGAGAAACAATGGCAAAAACACACTCAGTCTCTTAATGTTTGAACACCAACACATCCCACAATTGTTTTTAAAAGGGGGGAGACTTTACTTGAACCTTACTTACGAAGGTTCTTTGCTATAACCATTCCATTAACATGTCAGGCCATTTCATCACTTTCCTGAATAAGCAGATCATGTTCATGGTATTATATGATGTCTTTACATTAAATTAACATATGAAATAAATTGTCATGACATCTCTAATATGATTTTGCCAGTGTTCAAGTGCACTGTTACCAGGCTCTTTTAAATGATCCTATGTAGTGTTGCTCTACTGAGAGCACTGAGAGATGAAGTGACTTGGTAAAATGACACTGTAATGTTGTTATTAATAGACATAACCTGCTATGATAAAGTCAACATCTGAGTGCAACATCTGCCATGACATTTTGCTATTATGCTGTAAATGTACATGGTTCGAGTAAAGTTTACTTAAGTAATTTACTCAAGTAAGTCTTGAGATCTCCAACCCACATTGACAAATACACACACACACACACACACACACACACACACACACACACACACACACACACACAGAGGCTGCTCCTGTTCTGGCACTTCCCCAGGATATGAATGCAGAATGTGTGTGTGTGTGTGTGTGTGTGTGTGTGTGTGTGTGTGTGTGTATGAGAGAGAGTGAGAGAGACAGAGAGAGAGACAGAGAGATAGTGGAAGATGGAGAGCTCTCTGCATTAGCCATTGTGTTCAGCTGTTCTGTGCTGAAGTGTTGGCAATGCTTTCCTGTTTTTGACTCTTAGGGTGACTCGCACCAGGAATTCTTTCAACATCCTATATTTCTAAAATTCCCTCAAGCTGAAGCAGGAAATCTAGTGAGACATGCTGTTGAGCTTTTTTAGTCCACCCGCTGTAGTAATAACTTCATTCATGTCTTATCGTTCCTCACTAATACATTTAAAATACATGTTTTTTATTGTCTGTGGACCCAGTAACCAACGCAGCAGCAGTTTCTGTGCTGATGATATATGTTCATATATCATTGCTGTCATATCAAAATCTATAATATTTGAAGTTTTTAGGGGTTTTTTTCAGTTGAAAACACCTGTTGCCGTTTCACTGAGTGAACTTTTTGTGATTAACGGACCAACAGTCTCCAAATCAGTAAGCCCATCATTACCATGGGAACAATGTTCTCAACAGCAATGATATATTTCCTATATTAGATTAATTTTCACATAAATATAAAGTGATTTGATTTATTAAAAATAAAATAAAAACTTACTTTACACCAAAGAAGACATTTTACTTGACACAACGTTGGTATGCAATATAGCAAAGTGTTTAATGTTCACAAGACCTCTGTGGAAGCAGCAAAACGGTTTCAGTTTGAAAAGAAATGTTATGTTTCCATTGTTTTATAACTCATGATTTGGTTTAGAATGACATGTTAAATAATTAATTTTACAGATACACACACACTCTTCCAACTGGTCTTTATGAAGGTGTAAAATTACAATTATGGCTGTGTCTGTGCGACCCCTTTGACCTACCACCTCTTAGTAACCCTGACCCAAGAACAGAGCGAAACATTTCCACAATGTGGTTTAGGTTTGAAAACTACCGCGGGCCCTTTTTATAACAGAGCTAAATCCAGCACTATTACACGCACACAAACTCACACATACACACTCAGATGAGAGATATATGTGATTTTCTTTGGTCTTCCCCACAGCAGCACTAAAGTACTAAACCAATACCTACAGCCATCCCAGGATTATTTTAGTGTTGTAAGAAGTTGTGCTATTTATTTCTCAGCTGCAGAACTACGATGTTGGACATAAAGCTGCAGCACTTTCATTACTGTTATGAATTTATTTACCCTGTGTATTCTGTTTAATAAAAATAACAGCATAGCAGTATTAACACACTCACAGGCTGGCTGAGTCTACCATTAAAGTCAACACAATAAAAATAAACTTGACCTCCGCTCCTTTATGACTGATTGGATCAGTTGTGAACAGCATTGAGTTTGACCAATCAAGCAGCTCTCAGGGAGTTAAAATACACTCTGTTGTCCATGGGGTGTGTGTGAGTGATGTGTTAAAGGGTCCGGTTTGAGTTGTTCTCACTCGCAGGTTGTACAGTGCTGAAGAAATCATGTCCGATGGGGCCATAAAATATTGAAATGTTACAGAAACGGCCGCTGTACTTTCAGCAGCAGGTGATGTTTTACAGGCTGCTTACTTTGTTCTCAGTATCACCCTTGCAGAAGTGAAAAGCCTTGCATGGTGTACTTGTGCATGTGAAGGTGTGAGCTGACACTTTGAAAAGGGTCCAAAGGAATTCCCAGCTTTTACAAAGGAATGAAAGGAACAGTTCTTTTCTGTTGTATGCTTTATTGTTTAATACTAAGAGGTGTTTGCGCATGTGTGTCTGTCTGTCTGTCTGTCTGTCTATTCGTTCATCCCCCTCCATGCCACTTTTTTTGTATGTCAGTGTGTAAGTGCAGCATGTCTGTTTCTGCCCTGCTGTATTTTCACTGTTTAGAGGTGTTGGTGTCTGTGTTGGAGGCATAGAAGTGCTTCAACACACCCTTTTCTCACAGAGACACCTGTGTGTTTTTCCTGTCAGTCTATTAGCTGGTACACCTCCTCACACCTGATGGGATTAATTGAGCTGTTAAAGAGAGCACAGAGGGGCTCCTCAGCCCTCAAACAGATTTAAAGGGGCAAAACAGGGCCTGTTAGAATGAAGAGAGAGAGTGAGTGAGTAAGTGAGTGAGCAAGCGAGTGAGTGAGACATTTGCATGTAGGCATGTTTGTGTGTATCAGATTGTAGTTGTATGATCCTCCAACGTGCAACAGCTTTTCCAAGAAGGTGTTAATTTTATATCAGAAGGTAAACAAACAAATAAACATGCTCTCTGCCTATCTGTCTGAATTTCCTCCCCCCCCCCCTCTCTCTCTCTCTCTCTCTCTCTCTCTCTCTCTCTCTCTTCCTTTCTATCTCTCTTTTTCTCACCGTCTGCCCCCCATTTTTCTTTACTCTGTACATAAATCAGTGCTACACCTGGAACCCGAGTGTTTGCAGACCTTTAAACTCCTGCCTCTCATTACACCCACAACATACCGTTGGCTACCTCTCCATGTTAATGTGTGTTTGAACCAAGTCTCTGCCAGACCACAGTTAATTCACTCATATGGACCCACGCAAGCCCCTCCTCCACCCACTCGTGTACAAACTAAACTGTTTCCCATCTCTTAATAAAACATGTATAATACCTGTTGTTTGAGCCCCTCTAGACCTGTGGACTACCTTACTCTGACTCGATCCCATGTAATGTGTGTGTGTGTGTGTGTGTGTGTGTGTGTGTGTGTGTGTGTGTGTGTTTGTCCAGAGCACAGGATCATTTCCTTCTATGCCTGCTTAGTTTTCAGTGACTGTTTTCGCACATAAACTGCAGCTCTGTTCTCCATCAGCCTGAGCCTGTTCACATAAATTGCGGCAGCAGTAGCTATAACTTCACAGTGTCACTTCTGCACTTAACAATGCCAGACTGAAAGCCCTTTGTTAGTCAGGTGAATGAGAAGGTTATTAGTCTATCACACAGCCTATACGTATGTAGTCACATGTCTACCAGAAATAAACTACTAAGCATATATGTGACCTAGGCATCTGTTCCATGAAAAAGTGAAAGTTTTTACCTGGATTTAAGACCATTTTTAAAAAATTTTAATCTATGTTCAATCAGTGGACAAATGTGGTCTTTTTCTTAATATTAAAATGATTACACTTTCACAATCGAAGTAGGCTGTGTTTCCAAACACTCACTTTTAAAATATACAGCCTCCTCTCAGCATTCACAAGCCCACGTCTTATTTGCTGCAGTCTAATTTAAAAAAATAATAAAACAGAAAGAAAGAATACAGAAATAGGTGCCAGTCCTAAAACATGTATGTTTTTACTTTCTAACGCTCATAAGGTTCATGACAAATGAATAAGCCTGCAGTTCCTGTTATTCTACATTGCTAAAACATTAAAACCAGGTGAAGTGAATAAGATCGATTATCTTGTTACAATAAAACATTTCAAAGGGTTGGGTTTCATGTGGGATATTAGGCTGTAAGGGAAAAGTCATTTTTGAAGTTTTGGAAGCAGGAAAAATTGACAAGGGACAGATTGTAATGGTTTGACGATTACAAAATCTACAAAACAGCAGGTCTGATAGGGTGTTCCTGGAATGCATTGGTTAGTACCTATCTAAGGTCTCCAAGAAAGGACAACCAGGAAACCAGTGGCAGGAATATGAATGCCCAGTTCTCCCAGTGATGCACATGCCGCCAACCTGGTCCGACCCTTCAGAAGACCTACTGTAGTACAAAGTGCTGATTTTGATCAGAAATGTGTCAAAACGAAGTGCATCACATTCTGCTGTGTATGAATCTGCGTAGACACGGACTGATCAGGGTGCCCATGCCAACCACTGTCCACCACCAATGGTGCCTACAAAGTGCATGTCAGTATCAGAACTGGAGGAAAGTGGCCAGGTCTTATGCATCACATTTGCTTTTAGATCATACGGGTGTGTTTCACTAATCTGGGAAAGAGGAAGCAGTGTGATGCTCACGGCAATGTTCCACTGGGAAACCTTTTTTTGTTGTTGTTGTAGCTTAAATATCTCAGTAAATCTCATTGAACATTCAAGCATTTCAAGGATTTCAAGTGTGAAAGTGAAGCCAATGTGTTAAATGTGCAAAATGTCCAGCATAGGAATTATTCTTTAAAATCATTAATTCAAAAAAATTAAACAATATAGTTTAAAAAGAGCAACAGGAATGATAATACATTTTTCATCCTGTCGGAAATCAGCGAGTGCTCATGCTGACTCAGGTTACTCCTCAGTCATGCTGATCTTAGTTAACATGAGGCTGAAAAGTAAAACTGATCCAGGAGCATGGCCGTCACAGATGGTTTTTGAGCTTGACCTGGGAAGTTTGACACCCTTTGTGTGTGTGTGTGTGTGTGTGTGTGTGTGTGTGTGTGTGTGTGTGTGCATGCCTGTGAGGAAAACAAGGAGTCAGAGATCACATCCAGAGAGACTAGGAATGACCTGTGATTAGAATGGTGTGTGTACATGTTGGAGAAAGTTTAAAGGTGTAGAACCTCTACCGTGGGAGTAAGTTCAGCAGATAGTTAGACCCTTTCCTTCCTTTAAAAGAACCAGTGTAACTTTACAGCAGAAACACTGCAGTAATCTAGTCTGTTCCTTTAACGCAACAGATTACCATGATGAACGGTCCAATCTGGGAGAAAGAGGACATGTTTCTTGTCAAATAATAATAAAGTAAATAATAAGTCAGATTTTATGGTAATTGGTGTGTGCTGTGTGTGTTTGTGTGAGAGAGAGAGTTTTTTTTTATTTTTTTTTATCTACAGTTCATTTGGTTCATTTCAGTGACTGAAATATGAATGTACATACTGACATGTGATAGTCTGTGATAACTGTGATAGTCATCGACTGCAGTATAACTAGAAAAAATATTCATTACTTTCATTTTATAATGCATTATACATACTGTAAGAAAATAGTGAATTACTGGTGTAAAATAAAAAAATAAACTACTGAAGTCTTCAAAATGCAAGTAAATCACATTATAGCTGCACTGTCTAGTTTTAATTGTAGTAAGTCATATTTTAATCAGTTAGATTTAAACAAAATATTGATTTGACTATATGTATAACTACAACATTAATCATCTTATATTCTAAATCTCTGCATGGCAATTTTAAAAGTCACTACAGATATTTCCTCCTGTTGATGATTAAATTTCTTACTAAACCCAAACTACTGCACGCTTTGATTTACAGCCATTTGGATTTATGCTGACCATGCGGATATTTTGTTTCTGCCTTTATTGCCGAGTGCGCACTTGATATTTTGTTTCAACTTGATAGAGCAGAACCAAATATACTTTCAGAGTTTTTGCTTTCAAAGAGGTGCTCTGCAATAATTTAGTGGTGCTCTTTTTTCCACTGTGGGTGGCTAACATATTGATGGAAGAGAGAGGCATGTTTTCCCCCTCTCGCCGTAAATCTTGCATCCACCATGAACACCGTCCACTCTCCTTCCGGTCATTTCCTGACGTTCTGTCAATCTGCCACTCTTAAGAGTAAACCACGCCCCTCCCCCAAACCCTCCTCAACTTTACTTCCTAAGAAGTGTCAGCTTCACTGATGCAGATCAGGATTAATGTAGAGTTTTGATCTACTCTTGACTTTTTTGGCATGTGTGTGTGTGTGTGTGTGTGTGTGTGTGTGTGTGTGTGTGTGTGTGTAGATAGCAAAAACTTTACAAACATAAAAATACAATCCGGATTGTTCATTCATTTTGTTTCTTTATTTATTGTTTATTGTCTCACTAAGAAAAAAGGCTTGGTACATGTACATGTACATGTTATTCCATTTCACTGTGTACCATGTATATGTTTGGATTTACAGTAAAACCTGCTTGACTTGAGTTGACTTGATAACCCAACAGAAAGAAAGAAAGAAGTTTAAAAAACTGGAGCGACATAACTATAGGAATTACAGGAAGCCACGGTAATAATTATTTATTCACCAGTCCTGTTTTTGACTAATTTAACTGGAGAAGGTTTTACATTTAGTGGGCCTTTAATTCAAAAGTGAATATTTAGAGTCTAAATTTCTCATTTCCATTCATTTATCGACACCTTTTTTTAACAACTACAAATGACAATGAACCCTAACTTACACACTCAGAAAGGCCACTAATGCCTATATTCTTTTGAACTATTTCAAGAGTGTTTCCTGTGGTCTGTAGTCCACTTTTGCTAAACATTACAGCAATAACAGCGGTAAACATGTACCCTGAGACAATGAAAAAGCATTGCTACAGGCCAGAACATTTTGATATTTCTTTGTATGAAATCAGAGGACTTTATTTGGTGTTTATTATTACCTGTCTGGGTGTTATGTACAAGCTCTGGTGGTCTGCTGAGATGTTCCCTTAACTCTTCGTGACTATGAGTAAGTTTTAAATTGTACTGTGTTTGTGTCTTTGCTACAGGTGGTAGACGACATGAGCAATGAGAAGTTCTGTCTGGACGGAGCTCTTGAGACCAGCGGGAGCTGGCTGAAGTATGTACGCACAGCACCATCCTATGAAGAGCAGAACCTGGCTGTTTGTCACCTCAGTGAAGATCAGGTCAGCTTCTTTTTTTCTGTCTGTTTTGCTCAGTCCTGCACTCTTTATGGCTCTTTGTCTCACTTGATTTTTTGGGGGGAGAACTTTATTCCAAGACATTCAACTACTGCACTGTACAACTGTGGTGTAACCAGAAACCTAAATGCAAAACCACAGTTCAGCCTCATAAACAGGATGGTTAAACATGCTGATAATTAAGGCATTTTTATGCTTATCCAAGGCCAGAGCATGCAACTTAACTACAGGCTTGGAACCACCTAGTTGAGAAGAATGAAGGAAAGTCTTAGAAACACCCAAGCAACTCACATCTAAACACACAAAAACTGACTCTAAATAAATCAGGGTGAAGATGTTTTACTGTTTGTGAGAAAAAGATCCGCACTCCAATAATTCTTAACCCACTGATGTTTGATATCATATTTCAAATTTATTTACACATCTCAAGGATTTCATAACTCATTTGCTCAACCATAGTACATAAACGGTACTAAGTTACCTTTTTTAATTTTTACATATTGAGGGTTTGACCTTTACAGTTACATTTCTCACACTTGCAACTACATAAGTGTAACTCCTACAGCAACATAACGTACATATTGTTTACAGAATAATGCGAAGTACTTATAATAAGTTCAAAATAGAAATATAAGAACAATAAACTTTAAGCACTTAAATTAGTTTCCCTTTAAGTTTATATATGCTTAGAGGTGCTTACTGTATCATTTAGTCTTTTTATTTTTTGAGGTTACTTAAATAAATAACTCTATCAGACTTTCTCCTGGACACTGTTCTTTCTTGTGAACTGGTACTGACACAGTGAATCAGCAAGAGCAATAACTGTAATCTTCTCTGGAGTTTGATTGTGTCAGGAGGACATGAAGAGGATCTGCTGATGTCACAACACTAACACTCCAACAATAGATTAAAAAATGGAGCTATTGTTCATACAGGCCGTTCTCAAAGAGTGTATCAAAGGAAGTGAGTCAGCCGGCTATAAATGAGTCACAAATAGGAGATGGAAGAATACACACCTGAAACTGATTGTCTGCAGTTATTGTCTTTAGAAGCACTGGGTAGTCATGCAGTCTACAAGATAAGATACCTAGTAAATCACAAGGAACTGTTTCTAAAATCTTAATATGATTCCTAGAAGCTTTGGTGGGGGCAGCCGCCATATTACATCTGAAGAAGACTCCAAAGTCTCATTCAACCTCATTCGACTGCGTCCACTAAAGCTGCAATATTTCCTGTGATGGCACTGGAGTTTGTATCATTTAGTGGGCTTAGCATCTGAATATCGTAAAAGTAGATAGAAATTTTTTTTTATCGTTAATGTGCATGAATGAAACAAGATTTTATTCCTAGCAAACACTGAAGATTTCTTTTGGATTATTTGTCATGGAGTGGTCACGCAATGAAAAAGGCAGCAAGCATTTGGAATTAGACAATAAGAACTGAAAACAGAGTAAAAATGTAGTGAACAAGTTTGTGAGTCGGTCTCCCTGCGCTTGTCCTTTCTCTGTTTTTACGCATATCTTGTCTTTGCATGCACAAAATCCCCTTCAAGTACCTAATCGGTCTCTCAAAACCAATCCAGACAGTGTCTCCGTCCGAGAGCGGCAAAAGCCTTGGCCTTTGTCCTTCTCTCTGTCACTCTTTCACTCTCTCTCTGCCTCACTCTTTATTTCTGTCCCCTTCTTTCTGTCAGCCGTGCTGTCGACAGGGGCAACCGACATGATCACTGTCGTCTTTGAGCCTGACACATGAAACATAAGCCTAACAAACAGGGCAGGACTGGAGGGGGGCCACAGAGGGACGGCCTCGGAGACTGACAACCAACAATTGACTTCAACTAGCAAACCTGATCATTAAAGTCCTTTCACTTCAATGACCGGCCACTGCTGAGCACACAGGAGAATAATAGCTCCCACTAAAATCACTCAACTAAATGTATGGTTTCTGTTTACTTTTGCCCCTTCTTTCCTATAGTTAGCTGTTTTTTTTTCTCTCTCTTCCTTTTCCTTTCCTCCTTTATGCCACACTTTATGTGGTGTCTTATGGACAACAGCTTATTATTTATTCAGAAAGGTGACACAATGCAAAAATGCATAATTCATCAAACTTTGTGCTTGCCATTCTATTTGAGCATGCACAATGCATGAGTGGTATGGAAAATATGCACACGCCCAGCAAATTTGGACATGGCCATAACCTTTTAAAACCCGACCCGGATCATTTATTTACTTGTTTACACGTTTGTCACTCATGTCCCGGATCCCGAAATACACAGCTGACCATGTATAATGCATTTCATGCGCTAGGTGCTTTTTTTCTGCCTTCTTTTTTTTTTTTTTATTTGGTGCGTGTTGTGGCACTTTGGAAATGAATACAGATGTCGATGGCTGTCACTTAAAGTGTGAATGGCTTTGAATAACAAGTGTCACCTTTTGTGGGGCCAATAAGCTTTGATCAAAAATGGCCAGTTTAATTTCTGATACCATAGGTGGATCAGTTCTCTGGATTGTTATCAACAAATGGTGTTAAACCAAATCAGTACATGAGAGCAAACGTGTAAATGCACGAGGGGAAAAGTGGGAGAACATAGACCTGAGATTATATTCACAGCTTAGCACCATTCAGGGAGGGACTAAGAAAAGCTTGTGGAGACTCTGAGACTTGTAAGTGTGTTGATGTGTGTGTGTGTGTGTGTGTGTGGTTGTTTTAAACCCACAATGGACGCCAGAGTTTTGGAAGCCTACTCCGTCTCCTGTGAGCGAGTGCGGTTAGAGTTTGAAGCAGATTCCATTCTTTAAGTTCAATTCTGCCAGTTTACTGAGGGTTAATTAAGTAGTCAGAATGAAAACTGACTGACAAATGAGCAAGACCCTTCACAGATTGCAAAAAAGCATAGTTGAAAAACAAGATCTATGAAGGTCTTTTAAAAAAATCATTAAAAAATAATTTTTTTTTAAATAATTTTTTTCAAATAAATATAAAAGCATGTGTTCAGTAGACTGTTAATAACAAAACATGCATAAGCATCACCAAACCAAGTAATGACGTTTAGCTCTACTGGGATGATTGGTGCTTTGAGGATGAATGAGGTTTTTCCACATACACTGTGTGTATTTAACTGTCTGTGTGTCTGTGTATTAAGCCCTCCGTTAACCTCCTGACCCCCAAGCTTCATTTCTTAAGATGCACTTAAACCATTTGTCATAACAACTGAAGTAATAAAGCCAAATCATCCATGCAATCTGCTGTTTTTGAAGACACACACACAAGCACATATATATATAGCTCCAGTCAGACATTGACAAAACAATGTTACTTGAATTCTGTAAGAATTCTCGTTCTTCTTTTGGCTGTTAAACAGACACTCACCCATTCAAAAATAAATGTTCAGGATAAATGTTGGACAAGGTTATCCTGTTATTCTAATGAAAATTAATCACCGTAAAATTGCTTTGAATCTGTTGTTTCTTAGTTGCAATTGCCAGCTTGCTGGTTAAATGTTAAACCTTGCCAAGGTTAAAAAAAAGAGAATCCTTATTTGACAGAGTAATTAAGTCTGTGGGCAGAAATCCTGGAAGTTTCAGCAGAAAGCACTGTGTGATGATCATGTATTTTCCAGCTTTTGTGGAGTGTATTAATTGCACAGCTGAAGAAAAGAGAAAGGTCTCATCGCCATGTGTGTAAGCAGGACTGCGGATGATAATGCATGCTTCATTTCCACTGTGATGCTGCTTTTTTGGCAAAGAAAAAGAATCACAACATGCACACACACACACACACACACACACACAGAGCACCCACGTTGAGTGACTGTTCCCATACATATTTATGGGTATTTAGTTTTGTGCATGCATTCAGGTTCCAACTTCATGTGTACCTTCACATACTTGCCCCTGAAAGTGTGGGTGTGTGTGTGTGTGCGTGTGTGTGCGTGTGTGTGTGTGATAGAGGGGGGATTATAGTGTGTCACACTAGTGATGGATGGTGCATCTGCCCCCAGCACTTAAAAGCAATGTGAGGAGGTCAAGATGCCTCTCTCAGTGCTGTCAGATCCTCAAAAGATTTACTGTAGAGACAACTTAGAACCATCATAATGGATTACTTTTTGGAGGCACAGGGACATTAGCATACGCCTGCAGCAAAGAGGGACTACACTCAAGCACACAGCATCCCAGTTTAACTTCTGTCTGTGCTACAGCGTCATTAAAGCAGGAAGTTGGGAGGAAGAGGGAGGCAGAAGTTTACAGGCTCATCTCAGAGGAACTGGTTTAATCAAGCAACTGCAACTGTCCTGAATAAAACTGAGCAATCCTTAACAGCAGATTAATAATCTGTAAAAAGTGCACCGGATGCAAATCCCACATTTTAGATGGAACAAATTTAGACAATCTATTTCAGATCACTGGAGAATTAGAAAATAACCTGAAGTCTGAACCGGATGTGGCATAGGCTTGAAGCAGATAAACCATAGGATTAATATTGGTTTATAGAATTTTTTTTTTTTTTTTCAAATACGATATGAATCAGTCATATTTCTGCCTGCTCTGTTTTAATTGCTGATTTGAAAATAGTGTGAAATGAATGAATCACCATAACCTCAAAAAGCATGCGCAGTTTTGCTGAGTGAAATGATTATTGTCAAAATTGCAGCAGCTGGTAAATTCCTCATGGAAAATAATCATTTCGTTTATGAATTTTAATCTGAATTTACTTCTGCATATTTTGTAATAATATTTTCCCGGAACAGAACCGCAAATGCATTTCATTACAGTCCGCCGATCTGAACTTGACCAGCTTAAAAAAAAAGCCGGGGCGGTTTTTGTTATCGCGCTGTTTTTGTTGTTGTTTTTTTTGTTTTGTTGTGCTTTGTTTTTTTTCTCTCTCCGTGTGAAGAAGTGCAGAACGCACCGAGAGCCTGTTTACCTCGCGCAGCGTGGCGCGCGCCTCTCCGTAACTTGTTTTTCCTAAACAATATTTTCTGCACGTGCACAAATGTTTATGGCAAACGTAAGCAGTGTAAACATCGGGAGCGGGCCTCTGGCGTGAGGCTGGTGCGAAGAGAAAAAAAGGGGGAGAGAGAGAGAGAGAGAGAGAGGGAGAGAGAGAGAGAGAGAGAGGGAGCAAAAGAAAGGCAGAAGCCAAAGCCAGGTGCGCTCTGCTCAGGCTGCCGAGTGTTTTTGTGCGCGTGAGCGCGGCGGGCGCTGTGTGCGCGCGGCGGATGAGCGCGGCGCGGGGAGAAGAGCCGGGGAGGAGATAAGAGGGGAGGAGCGAGGGGGGGACTCGCTAATGAAGGAGCCTCAGCGCTCATCAGGAGAAGAGCCCGAGCAGAGACACAGACAACACCAGAGCGCCCGGCTCTCTCTGTCTCCGAGCGTGAGTGTGTGAGTGTGTGAGTGTGTGTGTGTGTGTGTGTGTGTGTGTGGCTGAAGAGGGGCTGGGCTGCTCCGTGCTGAGCCCCGGCTCCGCTGCTATGGGTTGGGTGGTGAACTCTACCGGGACCGAACCGCTCGCGCGCCTGGAGAATCTCAGACTCACCGCTCGACAGCTTCCCTACGAGCACAAGGTCAGAGCACGTTCTACATCTCTCTATCAAAGTGTGTTCATCAGAAAGAACGAGCAAGATCCTAACTTTACCAAGTTCAGATCGTTCAGAAGATCAGACTGCTCTTTACTATTTAAATCAGAGAAATTAATTTGCATATCATTAACAGAATAACTTTAATAATAATTATGATAATAATACTAACGTCAACACTAACAATAACAGAAACTCAAATCTTACGCTGCGTTATCAATTCTTCATCTGACAATAATAATAATAATGACAACATTGATATATAATATTACTGTAATATAATAATAACAATAGTTTCATTATTATAATAATAAGAATAATTTATACTACTAGTAGTAATAATAATAATAAAAATAATATAACTACAATAATACAGCGTCACGTTTGATTAAAAAACAAGATGCGATGTCCTTACCTGCTACATGATATACTTTATTCGTGTCTAGTTTGATAATAATACCAGTAATAATGCTAATACTGTTATAATCATTTCAATATTAGAATGATTAGTGTTATTAATCTGAAAGTGATAATATCGTGTGTTGTCTGTGAGTGTGTCTTTGTCCCATGTTGTTGTGAAGCTGGGAGTCTTGGCCTACTTCTCTGTCCCACCTGTGTGTCCCAGTGCAGCCAGTGGGGGGGGGGGGGCTGTTTCTGCGCTGTGCTGGTGCAGAGCGCCCCCTGCAGGCCTCAGCCGCTCTCTGATGGGTTCCGTTCCGGTCCAACTGTCCGCCTTCTGTAGTTGATCCCTTTTCCCTCGTCAGCCTCTGCAGAGATGCACATTTTCAGCATGTATCAGCTTTCTGTAAATGCTCTGTTTCTTTTCTTCTTCTTAAAGATCGCGACTGAGCTCGCGGGTCTCGCCTCAGTCTCGCGCTCTTCAGCGCCGAGTTTTCTAACAGGCCTTGTTTTATTCACTCGAGCTGCATCCACACTCCGCTCCCATAAAACACGAGCTCTTCCATTCTTCCCTGTTCCGTGTGTGTGTGTGTGTGTGTGTGTGAGTGAGTGTGAATCGTGAACGTGCCTCCTCTTGGACTTTTAATGAGCAATAATGTCAAAGCGCTACATTTTCATTTCACAAGTGAAGGTGTGAAATAAGATTGTAATATTGGGGTTTTCTTGTTGTTTAGTTATAAATATTGTTGTCCATAAATTAATGCGCTCAAAACACAATTCACATAACAGCGCAATGTTTATTGGAAATTATTATTATTATTATTATTTTATTATTATTATTATTAATAACACTAATAATAAATAGTCTATAATAATAATAATAATAATAACAGTAAACCGTTCTTTTTTCATGCTAATTCTGTTCTCTGTTTTATTTCTAGATTTATTATAAAGCTATCAGAGATATAGAGATAGGGGAGGAGTTGCTGGTTTATATGAAGGACGGAGTTTTTCCCGAAGGCTCCATGGCACCCAACCTGGAAGGTAAGATTAATACACATCATTAAGTAATGTTTTAACCAAACTGCACACAGATATGAATTCAAATATCTGACAAATATCTGACAGCAAAGGAGCTGCCCTGCTGGATTTCGCTGTGGGCTGTGAATGTAAATGTAGTTACCTTCTAGTTTACAGAGAAAAATACTCTTCTGAGAAAGAAGCCTTGAGTGGAGCAGGTGGATCAGAGGAAGAAATTTGGATTTCAAAAACTGATCCAGAAGGTTTATTCATGAATTTCTTGTGAAAGGATGAGTCAAGCTACTTTGATAAAAGCTTGAAAAATATAATATATATATTTTCCTAAATATTTTTTATTTATATTTAGATTTTTATAATTCAATGTTAGTTTTGTACTGCAAAAAATCGTTTGAGGATGGTAATAGCAGGTTGATATTGTTGTTATCTGAAATATCATTGTATATCATTGTAATCTGAAAGAGCAAACCTTAATTTTAAATAAAGCCTGTCCTTTTCCAGCAGACTTCATTCACTTTGTTACATAGGAGAACTGGGTGAATGATATGTTAGTTTCTCATTGAAACATGTTTTGCTCACTTTGATTTTGAAGAAGAAACATTGCATAATTATTGTTCAGCAAAATGGCTCATGCAAGGTATTTGTTATAGGTGCAGTGAGTGTCTAGAAGACACCGTGTTTTATATGATATATACACGTTGTCAGATCTCTCTGCCAAAAAACGAATAAAGGAAGCAGACTCAAAGTGCAGTGAGGGTGAGAGGACCTGGAGACTGAAAGAAAGTGAGAGATCTTGGCTAAGATAGAAAGTGAGCCATCGAAAGATACTGTGCAGACTCGGCAGAGTCAGGCGTCTGAAAAGACGGAAAGATGAAGGAAACATTCTAGAGAAAAGACAAAAGCACAAAAGGGAGTGACTATGGTCAAGAGAGTCAATCTGTCAGGCAGTCTGAGAGGCCAACAGACAGCAGTGAGGGGAAGAGAGAGAGACAGAATAAGGGAGAGAGCTCTCTACACCTCCTCCTTTTGGCTTATCGGTGCTGGAATTTGGAGTGGGGCTTGAGGAGTCTCGGGGGACCTCACCCATGCTCACAGATTAGCCGCTAAACTGCACATAATTGTGTTCCCCCTACTTCTCTCCAAGAGCTATTAGTTTCCCACTCCCCCCCTTTTTTTTCCAGCATTCCTCCCCAGTCCTCACTGCTGCAGATGGCACAGACAGATAATACAGCAAATTCATTTTTATTCCCACCTCCAAACAAAAAGAAAAGGAAAACAATAATGATCTATTGGCATTACCTTTCCATTATTTCTAGGATTGATTTTTACTCATGCATTACCTTAGCTTGTAGTTTTTGGTGGTTACTTTTGTTTTGTTTTTTGTTTTTTGTTTTTTTTTTGGGGGGGGGGGGTAGAATTCTGTAGACAGTATTTTCTTATAATTAATTATTATGTAAATAAGGATGTATGGTTTGAATGAGGTAATAAGGCATACATAGACTTTTCAGGCCTCTTTAGATCTTCCACAAAACATTAGAATAACAACACATTGGGAGCTGAAGTGTTGAATTGAATAGCACACACTTTAGCTTCATAAGCGCATATCATACTCCATATATATTAAATGGCCTATGTAGGGGAGGTGTTTGCAAAGGAATCGTTTTTAAGATGGTGTTTGCCAAAGGATCATACCCTGGATGTTAAATTTCCACTCTTTGAGCTCAGCAACCTCTCTGTCATGGATCTCTGAAAGGTTACTGAGGTTGGAAATACTCTCAAAATCGTTGAACTTGGCAAATAGGTCAGGATATTACCATGGACAAAAGCTGCCAGGTTTTTATTTGTTTGACCTTGGTCATAAAATTTATTTTTATTGAACAAAGGACTTAAACAGGAAGGTTTGCTGTTCTTTCTTTTCCCTCTTTTCAAGTTCCTTTACACTGTTACTTTAATGACATTAACTTTACTTTCTTGCTATATGACTCTTATATACAACAGTTTTTTTAAGGTATTGAGAAACATGCATTACCTTTAATGTCTGCAATTCTATCTCCTTAGATGAACAGATGTACCGATGTGAAGACTGTGATGAGCTCTTCTCCTCAAAGCTGGAGTTACGGAGGCACCAGAAATACTCCTGCAGCAGTGGTAACTCCATCTTCGACACATTAAGCGAAGACCTTAAACAGGAACGGGAGGACAGTGATGAACCAGTGCATGAATGCAAGGACTGTGAGAAGATCTTCCCCAGTGAATACAGGTAGCAACATACACAGCATAATCTCCCTTTCTAACCAGAAACATAATATTACTTTTAATCGGTTAATTGCAAAATGTACACATAAACAGTGACTGCCTAAAACACATATTATTGTCATGACTTTGAGTGTTGATGTGTTTAATGTATTTTTTTTTTTAGTCTCAGCCAGCATATGGTTGTGCACACAGAAGAGAGGGAGTACAAGTGTGATCAGTGCCCCAAAGCTTTCAACTGGAAGTCAAACCTCATTCGTCATCAGATGTCACATGACAGTGGCAAACGATTTGAGTGTGAAAACTGTGATAAGGTAGGCTCCATTAGCAACTTTATTCTTAGTTTATTCAAAACATTTTTGATCCTGGTTCCTCAAAAATTCAATGCATCAACCTAAAATCATAATTTATCTTAAGCAATCGTTTGGGAATTTATAATCATTTACTTATGACTGTATTGCAGCATTATTGATATAATATAAATATAATATAATAGAAATATAAATATAATAATAAGTAATATAACATATATGTCAAATGAATTGCTTTTTTGCTGCAATTAAAATGTTTATAAAAGCATTCAATGCAGGCATTTAAGTTTATTAAGCTATTACAGTCAACATATTTGTTGCCGGTTTCAGCCTTCCCAGCCAGTGTGCTGGGCAGTGTCAGTGCCAGTGTTAGCATGTGGTTGGCAGTGGGCCGTGGTGCTTATGTGGCATATTTGTTTGTGTCATACAGGTATTCACAGACCCTAGCAATCTACAGCGCCACATCCGCTCGCAGCACGTCGGCGCCCGTGCCCACACCTGCCCTGAGTGTGGCAAGACCTTTGCCACCTCCTCAGGCCTCAAGCAACACAAGCACATCCACAGCAGTGTCAAGCCTTTCATGTGTAAGTCTGAGCAGGCTTGTGTAAGCCTCAGATATAATTACCAGTGTCCAACGGCCTCCCAGCTAACTCCTCCCCAAGATGACAGCTGTTGTTTTATAGGTCAGAGCATTAAATGAAATTTTAGAGCCATTTTTGTTCTGTTCCGCATTTGTTTTGCGTTTCTCTCTTCTTTGTCTCTCTCTCTCTCTCTCTCTCTCTATCTCTCTCTCCCTTTTTCATGCCTTTTTCCCCCTCCCTTTTTTGTTTCTTTAATGTGCATTTTCCTTTGAGGGCCCATAAGGCTTGTGTATGGCCCAGGCACATTTGACATGTAAAGGTAAATCTCTCTGGTGTGTTTCAGCTGTCCACTGACTGATGCTGGAACAATACCATGTTCTTTTCATCTTTTTTTGCTTGGCTTCACTAAGTTGTGCCTGTCACATTGTCTGTATAGTTCAAAAATGCATGTATACTCTGCCAGTATATATGTATTTGTTTGTATATGTATTTACACACGACTCATTTTTCACAGTTCATTATTCATCATCTATTCTTATGTTAACCACAATTAATATGCAAATCGATTATTGTATTAGCCAAGACCAGCTGGAGAATTGCTGGATTATGTGTGATCATCAAAAAATGTTTTTGAAAATGTTATTTAGCATGAATAATTAATTGACTAATTGATATGACCAGCTTACTTGCTAACAGTGATTATGTATTCGCTTGATGAGATTGAAAACAGTATGTTAATAGAATTAATCAGGCATGTGTGTTCTCCCAGGTGAGGTGTGTCACAAGTCCTATACCCAGTTTTCCAACCTGTGCCGCCACAAGCGGATGCATGCTGACTGCCGCACCCAGATCAAGTGCAAGGACTGCGGGCAAATGTTCAGCACTACCTCCTCCCTCAACAAGCATCGGCGCTTCTGCGAGGGCAAGAACCATTACAGTCCTGGAGGCATGTTCACACCAGGCATCCCTATGACCTCTAGTCCCATCATGGGCAAGTCTAAACCCCACCCTGGCCTGAATCATGGCGGACTTGGTTTCAGCGATTACTTTTCCTCTCGGCCCCACCACCCAGGTCTACCTTTCTCCACTGCACCTCCCACATTCCCGTCCCTTTCCCACGGCTTCCCAGGAATCTTTTCCCCATCACTATATCCTAGGCCACCTCTGTTACCCCCTAGCCCATTACTAAAGAATCCAATGAGTAGCAATCAAGATGGGAAGCTCCCTCACAGTCCCCTTGATGCTCCTAACCTCCCAATAGTTACATCTGTTAGCAACACTAATGGCAATGCAGGGAGTGGCCAGCTGGCTGAAAGTCGTGAGTCTAAGTTGGACCTGTCCTTTCCAGATGGCAAACATAAGGTGAAAATGAGTGACATGTCTGATGGCAGTGACTTGGAGGATGTTAACACCACCAGTGGCACCGATCTAGACACTACCACAGGCACCGTTTCTGGCTCTGATCTGGACAGCGAGGCAGAGAGTGAGCGGGAGAAAAGTCGGAGGAAGTCTGGCCAGGAAGCAAAGCAGGATGAGGTCAGCAGCAGCTCGGTGTCCGTGTCCAGTTCAGGCAACCTTCCTCATGATCGTCCCTTCCTGTCTTCCCAGCATTCCTTCTTTCCACCACCTGATGAGCAAGCACTCCCACCTACAGGTGCAGCAACTGACTCAATCAAAGCCATTGCTTCCATTGCCGAAAAGTATTTTGGGCCAGGCTTTATGGGCTTGCAAGAAAAGAAAATAGGCTCTTTGCCTTACCATTCCATGTTTCCTTTTCAGTTCTTGCCCAACTTCCCACATTCCTTGTACCCTTTCACAGACAGAGCTCTCAATCCCAACATGTTCCTAAAACCCGAGCCAAAATCACCTCGTGAGCATATTCAGAAAATGGCCTCCACCACTGCAACTGAGTCACCCTTTGACCTCACAACAAAGTCCAAGGAGGTGAAACCTCTACTTCCACCCTCCAGCAAACCTGCCTTGCCCTCTAGTGCACTTCTGCCTAGCGGTGAAGAGCAGCCTCTGGATCTGAGCATAGGCAGTCGCAGCAGAGCCAGCCACAACGGGGGAACACCTGATCAACGCAAGAACCACGTCTATGGTGCAAACTGCAAAACACCAGTTAAAGATGAGCATCCAGTCTTGAACCAATCTCAGAATCTTCATCAACCTCAGATGCCTCAGCAACAAGTTTCCCTTCCACAGCCACCTCCTCAGCAGCAGCCCTCGCTGCACTATGCCAAACCATCACCCTTCTTCATGGATCCCATCTACAGGTATTTCAATCCGAGTAGGTCACAGTGTAATGGTGAGCACAAAGATGTGTGTCCAAATGCTTCTGTCAGTTACAAATTGATGCATGCGTGTTGTACCATAACAGGAATAACACAGATTTCCTTCATTCGTACGTAACCCTCTGTGTTGTTGTCCAGCAGGGTGGAGAAAAGGAAGCTGATAGATCCTGTAGGAGCATTGAAGGAGAAGTACCTGAGGCCATCACCTCTGCTTTTTCACCCTCAGGTACCTTGTGCACATACCTGATCCAAAATAATAATCTTTGATCAGCATGAAGGTGTTCATTCTTAATGAAATGGCTAGAAAATATTCTGAGTTTCCATTAGCCTGTTCATACTGGCATTTGACTGAAAAACACATACAGGAAAAATGTTCAACCCCAAAAAAACTAAGTTTTATGTAAATTCAGTGCTGTGCCAAAGCCTGCTGGTGTATGTCTCAAACCTAAAATAAACCTTTAAGCTTTTTAAACATTTAATTTGTTATAAACTCACCAGCATCCATGAAAACAAAGAGAAAATTAAATGTTTATATATATAATCCAATGTGATTTGGTTCCAAAGTACCACCTATTGGAAAATATAACCATCCTACTGAAGATCTACCTTAATGCTTATTTCACCTCCAGCTTGAAACTGACACAGCAAAAAATAAAGGGGTCTATATACTCAAAAAGAACCTTGCCAAAATGTCAATATGAGTATAAATATTCATTATAACAGTTGTACCAGTTTGTGGAAGTAGTGGTATATGCTGTAAGGATGGTACACACCATCTTTTCCTTGGTATAGATACATGGTATAGTATCTGCCCATGATAATATGCATGTGGATCTGATATCATGTCACTTTAAGATAGCAACTTGTACTCTGATTCATGCCATATGTTATTCTCCAGCTTAAAAACCTCGAAACCCATCTAGTATGGGAGATAGTTGTTTGAAAGTATGCTATGTTGTTGAGGATTTGCATTTTTACATAATGAATTATTTTAATCAGTGATAGGATAGTAAAATAAACGTGAAAGTGGTACAGCCCTTTCTGGCATACAGAGTGTACAAAGTTCAGTTTGTTATCTTCTGCTTTGAAAAACAATCCCCCATTGTTTATGGTAGCATTTCAACCTTTTCCCACCTTTGAGCAATGATAAAATGAAAATATTATTAATAATGACCTTTTGAGCTGGAGCATGTCGTCTCATTTAGTGCTGAAATACAGCTAAGTTTAGGCGATGCATTGTTTCTGTGTAGCTCTACTTCGAGGCCCACTGCTAATAACTTCCTACCATTTTTTTGCCCTGGCTGCCTAGATAATGTCTGCATGTCCATCAGGCACTTCCTGTGTTTGTGTGCAGGAGAATGGCCTCTCTTGTTGGGAACTGTCTTATCTGACCTGTAAATCTGTTTTGTATCAATGTGGAGCTACCTCCCCCAACCCCAAACTCTCCTTTTCTTTCTTTCTTTCTTTCTTTCTTGCTTTCTTTCTTTCTCATCCACCCAACAGCTCTCCTCTGTTTGGCATAAGGACAGCGGGGCAGGCCTGGTTTGAGAAGTGAGAAATTGTTATGGATATTGGGGAGATGTTGATGTTTACTAATTTCCTTCCCTCCAGCATCTTTACAATGTGATTAAAACATGTGACAGACATGTAGAACAGATGAATCATAATGAATAGCTGGATGATGAAATATCAGATGCAACAAAACAAAGCATTCAGTGCATATACATTAGAATGGCATGCAGTTTATTTAGTTGGTAGATTCTAATTACTGTCTACATTAGATAGGGAAATATTTCTACAGAAAACAGTGCAATACAATCCTGATCATTTAAAGGTATAAACCAATCAGATCATCTATTGGTGGAGGGAACCAAGGTGCAACTGGGACATGGATAAATAAATTGAGACAGTGTGTCTGTCTCCATGTTTATCCATATTCCAAAAGCAGGAAGGATATAAGCTGTTTTTGGCCATTGAGCTGCATAGCAAAGCTTTTGTTCTGCATCTAATGGGGAAGTGCTATCAGCAAGGGGTATCTTAAACTGCATTGTATGGTTACCGTTCGCAGAGGTGAATGGCTCATTCAGAGGCTTCTCTCAGAGACTTGTCGAGAACAAAGTGGAGGGCCAGGGGTTCCCATGGGGCTGCTCGAGTGGCTGCTAACGTGCCATAGGTCAGGGAGGTGACTCTTGAACAGCACAATCAAGACTCGACCTTCTGATATACAGCTTCCTCCTGCTTTCCGCCTTGTCTAATAATGATGCAAAACTCCCCTGTCAGAACTGCCACAATCTGAGTTATGTTCTTAAGGTAGCTGGACCCATCCAGATATCTGCAAGAGATCATACTGTGTCGCACTCTGAACTCACAGGGTCAGGTTCTCATGTCCAGTAGTGCCTAAAAAATCAGAAAAAATCCAAATGAATTCTTTAGGTCTTGTAAGATTATATTTATGTTTTGCTTAACTTGGGCTAACAATAAGAACTTCACTCTACATAAGACTAAAATTTCAAATGTAAATGTAACTTTTGTGTAAGAGACTATTCTTGTCATTGTGAAACGCAGGACAGCACAACACAATGAAATTCAACCTCTGCGTTTCACCAATACACACACGTGCAGTAGGGGGCAGTTGAAAGTGCCCGGGGAGCAGTGACAGGGACGGTACCTTGCTCAAGGGTAGCTCAGGGTCAACTCTCTAACCACTAGGCCACCGCTGCCCTTTATGACAGATAACACATACAACTTATGCCAGATAACACATACACTGTATTTCCAAATTTATCCAGACACCCTTGTAATTGAATTTAGCTACTTCAAGGTGCACCCATTGTAGACAGACATTCAGTTACACACACAGTTTGTATAATCTCCAATAAAAAGCATTACCAAAAGGCATTTGCTAGGGTGAAAACTATAGCTTAAACATAACTAAAGCAAAACTGAAAACATCAAGGATAAACTTGATCTCATTGATGCTCTAGCTGATGCCTTTAGTGAATTCCCAATTGCCAACACAATTTCATAACACAAATTTAGACTGCTTTGCATAAACTTTCCCTAAACAGCTTTCATACTCCTGACCTACTATTAAACAAAGCCCAATTTTTATTTTCTTAATTGTTATCCAGATGTCTGCTATGGAGAACATGACTGAAAAACTGGAGAGTTTCGGGGCTTTGAAACTGGATGCTCCTAATTCACTACAGCACTCCTCACACCACCTCTTTAACTTCCGATCACCCCCCCCTTCTCTGTCAGATGCTATCCTACGCAAAGGCAAGGAGCGCTATGCCTGCAGGTATGCACTAGTAATTAGTTATTAAAACAAATTCTAATCTCACATTTTTTTGAAATGCAATGAAAACAAAAATCTGCATTTGGTCAAATCTCTTGAACCTTTATTGAACTGGCAGGAGATTTTTTTTATATTTAAATACATTTAGAATTTCAGCATTACATATTATAAGGTATTGAAAATCATTAACAGGAGAAACAAACTGACAAATGACCACTGACTGTTGAGCAGCTAAAGTAGTCCATCATGGCAATCACATGAGAATGGACAAAAGTTTCACTACAACAAATAGTATTTCAAAAGATTAAAAAGTCGATTTAAAAATGAACAGTGATGTAACACAATGGTAAACATGGCCCTCTTTTTTTAGACTGTTACAGACATCAAATTCTAAATTTGAGCAGTGAATTTGTTTTTTTTTAATTTTGTCCATTAAAAAAGGTTGACAATTTACAGATTCTTATTTTATTGCACTTTAAATATTTCCAAATTTTTTCTGAATGGAGGTTTGTATGACCAGTTCAGCAGAAGTTTATAAAGCCTTAAATTCCATTTTGTACTGCTGCAGGTACTGTGGGAAAATCTTTCCCAGATCGGCTAATCTTACCCGGCACTTACGAACACACACGGGAGAGCAACCCTACAGGTAAGCCTGTCAAAAACGCACACACACACACACACGCATGCACGTACATGCACACACACTTCTTTTTAACACTTTCACACACAGGTGATTCAGCTATCATAATCAGAGGCCACACATTCTGCTCAATTATGAGAAAGTGACACAATAAAGTGTCAACATCACTCCAAGATCTAAAGGTTTATTACAGCTTGTGACATGCCTACTTTACAAAGAAAGAAAAATAACTTTTACTCATGCTTGACACACAGGCACAAACACACATTAAGAAAAATGGACACATTTTTGCTATTTGATCAGGCCATGAGCTACAGCCTCATACTTTACAGCTGGTTTTACAAAAACAGCCAAAAGAAAGAATGAGAGAAAGAACAAAAAAGGGGAGCTGGAGAAAGAGAAGGAAGATTGATTCTGTCTGTGCAGATGTTCTGAAGTTAAAGAGGGCAGAGCAAGCTCTGGACAATGTTGGCCGGTAACAGTGCCCTAGAGACATCCTTGCACTGTTTATAGAGCCGCTTAATTATCATGGATTTGGCCCCTTTCCAGCCCCACACGGCCAAACTTGGTGAGGATGAGGGTGTTCTGCAGAGGGGGCCTTTGATTTGCAGGATGTCATGGCCTTAAGCGGAGCAATAGGCTAATGGAGGAAAATGAACCCCAACCTGCATGTCTGATGGGCCACGTCTACTCTTTCTGACAGATCAGTCAAATGGAGTTCAACAGTGGGGTTTCAGAAGCGATATTGGTAAAGGAAGGCCATCTGAAGAAGTAGCATCATCATTCACATCAGCAAAGACGCAAATTAATTTAAATATTTGCGATTTTGACTTTCAAATAGTTTGACTTACCACTAGTTTCAATTTCCACTTTCTTGTTAGATTTATCTTCATTCTATGTAATTCTATATATTTATTTCAGTATATCTAGAGGTTCATTTTTCACCAACTTAGTTAATTTAAGATTTTTTGGGAGTGTAAAAAACAGGTTCAGAAAGAATCTCACACCCCTTTAAGTTCCACACATCCACCGCTTTGTGGAGGCAGTCCACGAGATAGAGAACCTCCCATGGGACGCAGCCACTGCATGCTTGGCCCCTTTGCAACAAGCCCCTGATTAGCTCGTTTAGAAACAATTTACCCTAACAAATGGCAGACATCATCATCATCGTCTCCCCTCCCCACTTTGTGGAAAATAAGGCTGAGGCGGCCCAGTATCAAACCCGGACTGCACTCAGCCGTCTTCATGCTTCATTGTAGTAGGCTATTTGCCTGCTCAAGATGCTATCGGCTTTAGTCTTTGCAGTGAAATTGGCCCACTAGGGCTGACCATTGAAAGACCCCATTCAGATTGTAACGCTCCATGTACAGTACTTGTAACACAGAAAAAAAAAGCAAAGATGATGAAGTAATTTAAAGTCCCCTTGGACAGGCTAATAAAAATAAACAAAACAGGGGGTAAAATAGGCCAGTGAAAAAATGAAAATGAAAAAGAGTCTCGGCATTTAACCATTTTCTATGAACCATGATGCGCCAAATCTGGAAAATCAGTCTGAGCAAAGACACGCACACACACTCTGGTGAAAATAAATTGGAACATGAAAAGGGGCCTGCATCTTGATTCCAAGCACTTGATGACGAGTGATTTTCCCAAAGCAATTAGCCCTGAAAGTCAACCTTGCAAACGGCTGCGGGAGTCCAGACCAAGCTGGGCCACCCAACAAAAGGGGCACTGTCCAGCAGGGCTCTTGACGCAGCCTTGCCGCCGTGTTTGTTTATCAGCACATTAAATTGATGTTCTCCGGCCTATTCTGGATGGCCTGTCGTCGCGAAACAAGCGGGCCACAGAGAAGTAGTGGAAGAGGCTAAGCCGTGGCCCTCAGGGCATCTTACACAGTGCCAGAAACACACGCACACACATGCAAAGCCATGAACAGTCTGCATCCAGGCTGAGGTGAGACAAGCCTTCAGTCTGAGACATTGACTGAGACTCTCATTCTAGTATAGGTTAATTAAAGTGAGTATAAACTCAAGGTTTAAGAAGCTTTAAAAAAGTTTCATGAAACATGGGGACTTTTTTTAAAATGGATTATTCTGAATTATTGTTTACAAAAATGAATTTCTTTTTTTGTTTAATGTTACATTTAATCATAAGAAAGTAAGGAAATTATTAATGTTATGACAAATAACAGAAAAGCTTAGAAGTAATGCAAACTTCCCTTACTGAATTCTCATCAGTGTTAGTGCAAATGACTTTCACTGAAGGATGCTTGCTTAATTAGACAGAAATGCAGTTTTCAAATTAGGGGACGCATGCATGAAAAATATTTCCTATTATATTTTAATGCTTAGTTCATCTAGTATGCTTGATCGATTTTTAAATGACATTTTATTTGACGAGTCATGCTACAAGTATTGTCCTAACAGCCACATACTTGATTTCAGTTCAAGAGTTGGAAGGACAAGTGCGTCTAATGAGCTTTGGAGTGTGTAATGTGCCACCCATGTTTATACTGAGGAATCAGAAGGCTAGTGTATTGGTATTTATATATCTAAACAGGGACTTCATTTAGCCCTCTAATTCTTTTTTCACCCTCTCTTTCTGCAGATGTAAATACTGTGACCGTTCCTTTAGCATCTCCTCTAACCTCCAGCGACATGTCCGCAACATTCATAATAAGGAGAAGCCCTTTAAGTGCCACCTGTGTAACCGCTGCTTTGGTCAGCAGACCAATCTGGATCGCCACTTAAAAAAACACGAGCATGAAAATATTCCAGGTAAAACATTTCCAACCCCATCTGGTAACTAGGACCTGGTCTTTAGGGCTCACATTATATGAGAGATCTTTTTTACAGGGACCTGTTTTTGTTTGTTCTACTTGTATATCATGTTTAATCTAAATGGTGATTTTATATTTTAAATGTACACAATTTTATGGAGTAAAGCTTTTGTTTTTCTATTGGAAATCTATTGAAATGGCCTAAAATGCTAGATCATTGCAAAGTTAATGTTACAAAGTATATTTATGTGCATAGATATATATTTTATGCCTAAAGATTAACAGTATCTCTTTTTTGCCTACTTTGTCTGTCTTTTTAACTGAAAGTGAGTCAACATTCTGGGATTCTCTCAAATTTGGGTACAAATATCTCCTCTCCAAATTCCGAGCCCGACAATCATGCACTTTTAGACGAGAAGGAGGACTCATATTTCTCAGAGATTAGAAACTTCATCTCCAACAGTGAGCTGAACCAGGCCTGCAGCTCCTCAGAGAAAAGGTAGAAATCCATGAACATAAAAGCATACACACATACACCAGTGGCATGTTTTGAAGCTATGGTAACCAAAATGCCTAATTTGTGGAGTCTTAAACTCAGCATGCTCTCTGAGATTAAATCCTGCTCTCTAGTGGCAGAACGTAGAATCTGCTTACAGTGCTATTCATCCCAACCATGTTTGTTTGAACGACTTTGCCTTCATAACAGAGAGAGAGAGAGAGAGAGAGAGAGAAGGAGAGAGAGCTGCAACACCTCAATGACTCATTTCAGCTTCACTAAATTATGCTGTGTTTTAACCATAGCCAGATATACGCTAGGGAACACCTTTTGCAGCCCATGAAAACACCAAACAAAATTCATTACTGCCAAGTATGAGAGCCTTCAGAGTGCATGAGGTGTGTGGCCTGGTCATAGACTGCTTTTAGAGCACTATTATAGCCTGGCATGCTGTGCTGACTCTGATTTCTACAAACACTCTGTAAAGGAGCACTGCAGTGTAGTGTCTGTGAGAATAAAACCATAGACAGGCCCATGAATTCTTTCTCAGATGTGTAATGGTCCTCCACAATTTTAGCCCAATCCAAAACATGCCAGAGGAGTCTTGATGCCCCAGCCTTATCCAGACAAACGAAAGCTTTCGTCCTGGCATCTGGGATCAATAGTCTTGTCCCCGTTTAAAGCAAAAAAAAAAAGCAAACCTGGCATTTTAATATATGTAATTCAAATAAGTGCTCTGTTTTCTGTCTCTCTGCAAATCACTCTTGATCAGACAGACAGGCAGCTGTGCCCTCCTACATCCTTCCTTCTAACATATATTGCTTTCTCATTGTCATCCTTCTTTCAGTAAGTTTCAGTTATTCTGTTGAGACAGAAAGAGTTCTGTTAGTTATGCCTCCACATTCCAGTAATTCTCTCTGCATTCTGTGTTACCCTCTCTTTCTCAGTGCTCATCAAATTTAGGAGGATTTATCTGTCCTTCCCCCACCATGGGCTAGTGGTGCTTTTTCTCTGCTCCTGAACTGATGGTGTTTAAAGAGTGGGTCTGGTCTGGCCTCTTGACTGCCCAAGACAGGTTATGGGGGTCTTTGGGCCCAAGACAGACCCACAGGTTTACCCCTCCCTTGGGACCATGAGATTGAGGCATTTATCTGTGCACTGCATTGATGGAGCCCCCCCATCCTCCCCTCCAGCTAAGGCAAACAGTGTTCTGACATGTTTAGACTGAGAGACAAAGCACAGGTCTGTGGCAAGGCCTGCTGCTGTCTTCCGCATGGCATGGACTTTCTCCTGAGCCAGGGCTCAATTTGATTATGGGATATTTAAGCTTGATGGAAAATGGAAAACAAAATGGATAGTTTTTTTCATGTTCCTTAATTTTTTTTTTTATAAGTCTACCCCTCACATGGGTAAACCACCCACCTCCAGATTTGATCCCTCTCCCCAAGCGCTTGTCATTACAGCCTGCTTTGATGGACATTCATTTGAAAACAGAGGCAAAACGACTTCAGGGGCAGGCTCAGTGCAATGAGATCATAACCATTTGAGGAACAGGATGGTTTGAGAAAAAAATGAGACAGGGGAATAAGTGAAGGGGGAAGAGAGAGAAAAAGTGGAATAGCATGGTGCTGATAGGCGGTTTGCAGAGCAGCTTTTTCCTGTGGCATAGAGACAAGCCGCAATGATTGCGGCTGACCCTTTTGGACTGGCTTGTCTCGCCTCTCTGGGATTAGCTAATTCATCATGGCCAAAATGTATGTCGTTAATTATACAACCTGTGTGTTTGTCATTTGAGGCCCTGCATGTTTTCAGGCTGAGGCCTGGCAGGGGAATCACAGGTCATTCGGAAATGATGGATAGTAATTGGGAGGCAGGAACACGGCACACAGTGGTGATATTCGGCAGTCAGGCTATGACAGTAGATCTGCAGTCATGGACCTTTGTGGGTATAATAGCCCATCTGAGGAGAGATGAAGTGAGCTCATTTGGTTGTATGAGCATGTTGTGGTAGTCAAACATCAGAGCATGAGACCATAGAGATCCAAATAAAGATTTCAATTCCAGTTCTGTATATTATATCTGTGCTCTTGGGAAATAAGACAGTCATGAGAGATAGATAGTCATATCTGCAATAAAAGACTTGGCATTGTCATTATTACTTTTTTGTGGTTTAAACAGAGTACTAGTCATAAATTGTTTTTTCCAGACTTTCTTGATTGTATGTAAAAAAGGTATGTAAAAAAATGTCATAAGCAAGCATTGAAAAACAGATTGGTCTTAACTCATGTTACTCTTGGGGCATTTATAGGTCAGAACTGACAGAGGAGGAGCGTCCTGAGAGCCACACCATCACAGGCTCCAAATTAGAGGAGGAAGAAGAGGAGGTAGAAGGAGATGATGAAGATGAGGAAGGCTCACTTACAGAAAAGTCACAGGATGAGACAGCTTCTCCAGCCACCATGGTGCAAGGCACTTATGAAGATGATGAGGAATCGGCTCCTCTCTCCATGACCTATGAACACCCACGCAGGTGAGACATCACACACAATATTCACTTGAAATGACCTCATTCATTCTCCATTATCACAGTAAGCCTTCTAACATTATTCACTGATAATGATGATATATTCATCAATATACAAATGCCCATGCAGTGAATTATGTGATTAATAATAAACAAATTAAATACTACATGTTATCATCAAGAATTAAGCTCCTCAAATGGTAACTAGGGTGGTGGTGTAGTGGTAGAGTACTTGCCTATGGACCTCTGATCAGATCCCAGGTTCGAACCCCACCTCTAGCACTACCAGCACTGGGTCCCTGAGCAAGACCCTTAACCCTTAGTTGCTCCAGGGGGACTGTCCCTGTAATTAGGACATGGAAGTCACTCTGGATAAGAGTGTCTGCTAAATGCTGCAAATGTAAATGTAACTTGGTGGCAAGTTAAGGACATTTCACAATGTGGCTAGTAGCACAAAAATATGTTGTAGCAGACCTCAGATGCCTCAGGGGATGCTTATTTGGCTTTCTTCCACATATTAGATGAGAGACTGAAAATAATTTGGACATGGAACTGAATTGTTTTGGATAAGAACCTACATTTTTGTTTTCCTAAATCTATGGTGTTTTCATCATTTTTGAAAAGCCTTTAATTTAGGAAATCTCATATACTCTTTGTGTTAATCTTTGTGGTGAGAACAGATTACGAAATATCGCGAATATACTGAATCTTATTTTGCATGAATGTACCCTGCAAAAAAGAAGCAAACATTATAATTCCCCACTGAGAAATACTTTACCAAAAAAGGTTGCTAATAGTTGACTTTGCCTTTTTAAGATATTAACAGTTTTACTCAGGTGCAATCATGTTAATCTCTGTCTAGCTTCTCTCTTAACTAACAAGACTAATCATCTGCATAATTTACTCAGCATTTGTTCTGACTCCCAGTGTTGATTGGATACTATCATAGTACACATAGTGCACCCATAGCACAAATGTAAGTCAAGGCGTGACAATGGGCAACTGTAAAAACCTATTGTTTTATTATACAAAACCCAAAAAAGCAAGTATTTAACAGTAAAGCAGATGAAAGGAATATGGCCTTACCTGTCTGACATGGACTAGCAACAAAGTTTCTCTCTTGCATCAAACTCCTACAGAACAGCCTTGCATATTTATATTCCTTCCCATCTGACGGTTGTTATACAAAATAAAAATATTAACTGAAACAATGAGACAAAAAGGTTATATGCAACAGTGTGTGTCCACAATAATAAACCCATTTTTATTTATAGATTTCTGTGCTTACTTTTTGGTCCAAAGCATCCAGACATGCAGAATATTTTGCAAGGTGTAGCTTAACAAAAACAACAACAGAAACAACAACAAAAATAGAGTTAATAAATAAAAAATAAAATAATTAGATGTGTTTGGCCAGACAGTTAGAGTCAGTTAGACATGCATGTATGTACCTCAAATGTTCATGATGCCATTGTTCTGCACATTTCCACCACTCCCGCCCTGTGCATGCTCCACATAATCACACCCCATCCAGCTCCAGTCAAATGATTGGGCTAACTGAGGGTCCCCTCCCCTTTTCCCACCCCCTGGTTCCTCCTACTTCTCGGTGCAGGTGTATTGAGGAGGATGCAGGACTGTTAGATCTGGAGCCTCTGCCGGGCTTCCCCAAGGGCCTGGAGCTCCATAAGCCTGGTGACGAGCCTTTTGATGTTAAAGACATTTTTAACACCTCCTTAGAGAATGAGGCGCTGAAAGAAACACTGTTGAGGCAGGCTAAATCCCAGGTATGCCATTGCACCCACCTAGTATAGAAGTGAAAGGTCATCTGATGCATATGGTGACTTGCCCATTAAGAAAGGAACGCTTTGACAGATTATTATGCTTTTCAAGTAGTCTGTGACATAATGATTTTTTTCCTCTCTGTGAAAACTTTTATTCCTTGTCTCTAATCTGAATTATGTTATCTAAAAACTATGAATAACAACATAACTAACATGTTTGTATCTTTGTGTACTAACTACATCATTAACACTCATAACCCCTTAACAGAAATTAATAGACAGTGTCTCTTAAAACCTCTTTTAATATTCTCAGAACATCTGCAATGCATAAACTGAGTTAGATTTGCATATGGCTTAATACCTGTTCAATACTCTTCATTTTAGCCTTGTTGTTCCTACAGGCTTATGCAATGATGCTCTCTCTGTCAGAGAACAACCCACTGCATCCATCCTCCCAGAACTCACTGGATGCCTGGCTGAACATGGGAGGAGGCCCTTCAGAAACCAGCTCTTTTCATCCACTCAACCACATCTAAACCCTGAGAGCAAGAAGACAGTGAGAGATCAGGGAAGTGAGATGGGGAGAAAGTGAGGGATGGATGGATTAGGACATAATAAAAAGGCATGTGTTAAAAAAATAAGCACATGAAGACCAGCAATGCTTACAGTAGACAAACCACCACTTCAGTTGGGCAAAAGGGGCCTGGGGAAAGCATAGCTTATTGGACTGTTGGCTAAAACAGAGACACAAACCAGTAGCACTGTAGTGATCTCCTTTCTGCCACAGAAAAAGAGACTGACCAGACCACTCCTGGCCTCGCAGTACAGCACCCACTCTGTCTGCTACTCCTTGCTTCAAAGCAGCTGCCGAATCTGCACTGTTCCCCATAAAAAAGTGCACTGTAGGAGGACTACTGTATCCCAGTGACTTCACCAATGACCCATTCACATCATTTGCCATCATTAAAACCATGTTTATTAAAGTGATGCCCTGCATAACGATAAGTTGCTCTGAAGGTGTACAGTGGCTAGGAAAGGTATTTTACATGTACACAAATGCATCCATGTTCCCAAAGAATCTTCCGTGGGGTTTCAGGGAACATGCAGAGGACAGATCAGACCACTGGATGGCGCATTGCCTCAACAAAACAGGATTTGTTGTACAGGGTTATATTCTGTCCTCTAGATGTCTCCAAAAAGCCACAATTTTAATTGGAACACCAGTTTGCAAAATGGACTACAGATGCCACAGTATAAAAATCAAAAATAGATATGAGAGATTGTAGAAATAATTGGAGTCACTTTCTTTTCCAGTCACATACCTCATTTTATATTGTTCCTACAACAGCAATTTTTGAACTAATGATTGATGATCATTCTTAGAGCGGTAAAACTGCTGCAGCACATAACTGGTCAACTACATCATCATAATTATTATTATGATTTTAATTTTAGCTGTACACGGGCCTTTGTCTGAACTGAGAATTTTTTTGAAGCGTTAAATTATTCTCCTTTGGAGGCATTTGGAGTATCCTCTTAACTTCATGCATTCAATAAGGTAATCCTCTTTTTGTATGTGATTTGTTTTTCGATAAACAGTATTGTTTCCTTTCAAGCACATATGTGCTAAAATGTTAATATAATTATTTAGTGAAGGACCAAATTTTGTTGTATTAAAACAATATTGTTGTATGATGTACAAAATAATTTGAAAGTTCGTAGCAAAGAGTGTTGTGTGCCAAATAACCCTTTTTTCTTGGACAATCATTTATTTCCCCCAGTGGTTATAGCCACTGTTTTAGTAGTGTTTTCTCTCCCCTATTACCTACTCACGCTATACATTTGATTTAAGTTTCTGTTTTCTATTTATTTTAGTTTTTCATTATTCATGAACAGAAAAAATGACTCAAGAAAAAAATTACTCTACTTGTCTGAAGGAATGAATTTGAAATAACATGATTGAGATTTTTAATCTCTGAACACTCTGAAGGTTATTGTATAGAGACCAGCGTGCCAAAATGTCAATGACAAAATCAACTGTTTTATTTATGACAACAGTCTTGGCACCAGTCTGTTTGTGTCCATTGTGAGGTTTGTTTTGTCTTTTGTTTGCTCAACCATTTCAATTTGTATGTGCAGTGTTTGGTGTTGAACAAATGGGTGAATTTTTTTAATGGAATCCTTTGATTAAAGCATCAGGTAACTCAAATAGTGGGGCATTATATTTTTACTATCGTAATCAATTATACTATCGATTTTAGTCCACCCGTTTTAACTTTAGCAACAGAAAGACCAAGCAACACTTTGAAAGCTTGATTTTTTGTGTGGTGTGTCAGATGGTGTGCCACAATTTTGAAATTATTTTAACAAATCTGATGGGAATCCTGAAACTATTCAATGAGTAATATGTGTTTTTGGGGGATGCTAAAATTATAAGACTTGGAACCAACTGCATAGTATTTTTTTTAAAATAATAAATCATATCTCTTTCTAACAAATGCAACTGCTGTTAATAGAAGGGGCTAGTATTTGATCAAATCAAGGGGATCAAATGGTGATCTGTGAGGCCGCTGATATGTGAGCATGGTTAGGGTTTGGGCACGAAGCACACTCCCTGAATACGCATTTTAGCATAGCACCAGGACTCAAGTCCAAGTCGAGTCCAAGTGCAGCTCCGATTAACTGTGAATCCAGCGCATGAATCGTATAAATAAAGAAAAAGACTAACCACGAACTCATGACGAATGTGTAGAGTAGATGTAAAGTATCAATAATGTATCAAACTTCTATCAGAGAAAATCCTTTCCTCTTAAATCATTTTTGGGAGCCAGATGGAATAGTATCATTACTGCTTCACCCCGTCACAACTTTTCCTTTTACCTACTCCATGCTATCGGTCTGGGGCACTCCACTGCAAACTGCAGAATAGCACTTAAATATGGGGCATTTCATGTCTAAGAGTTAGTTTGGGTCTGGTCTAGTACACGTCTCCATAAAAGGCTGATTTCTACAAGCACTTTAGTCCAAAAACAAAACAACATGCTGGCACTAGGGTCAACTCCATTATTCCTTTTACTCCAAAAAAAAAAAAAAACATTTTAGCACATCATCTGCTGAGAACTCAGTTTAACTTGGAACACCATAGTGGTCCTGTGCCTACAGGTGGCGCTTCTGTACCATTTTGCCACATGTTTTCACTGCACAATGAAGAGTTCACATGTATTCCCAACAAAAAACTAGCATGGCTGGACATTATTATGATTATTACACATTGAGAGGTTCATGTCACATACTACTGTAATAAACAAGCGCTGTAGATGGAGAAACTGATCCACATGTTGGGGAGAAAACACAATAAATGGTCACAAACTGAAATGATTATGGACAATGTTGTACTTTGCCCACTGTTACAGTACAAAAAAAAAAAAAAAGGAAAAAGCGTAGATAATTCTGGTTTCTTTAAAACTGTATAGTATTTCAAAGAATTGTTGCATATGTCTGAATATTAGTAAAAACATCGGTTTGAAAATAGATGGTGCTTGTTTCATTTGAATCTGAGTTGTATATCGCTTCTGTTCTGTTTAATAAAAAAAAAAAAAAACAGACAAAAAACAAAACAAAACAAAAAAAAACCTATTGTGCATGACTTGTGTTTTAGCGGTCATAATGTTGTCCATTTGTGAAATGTGTATCTTAACTTAAAAGAAAAATTGTCATTAAAAAAAAAACAATGAATTTGTAGATGCACTTATTGTACATGTGGTTAGGTTAGTAGGTTTGAATTTAAGTCATTGTTAACTGCCTTAAATGCAATGGGCAGATGGTTATTGAATTAAACAATATGCTTGTGGGAGAGAAATAATAAAAAAGAAAGGATTGTAGAATAATAATTAAAAATTCTGAAATTGCAGTTTTTTTCATGCTTGTGATTACTGAAGATGTACTTTAGAGGAATTTCATGGAAAAGACGATTCTGATGTTAATTCTGTAGAATAGAAATGTATACCAAATGTAATCTTTCCAATGCTATGAAGAATTTATACATGAAATTGATATGCAATAAAAACCTGTGTGCTTTTTATATTAATGCTGTTTTTGTTTTTGCTTTGTGTATTTGTGTATATTACAGGGTTGAATGGACATTATCTCCATCCACAGAAGGTCTCATGAGTTTCATTTCAAAGTACTTGTTCAAATATGTGACATCCAGCATTTACCAGCTGAGTGGCTTTACACTCAGTTTCATATTGTAATAGGCAGCTATGAAGATCTCATTTTAAGTTAAACTCTCCTGTATTAAGTCTTCAAAACCTGATCAGTTGTGCTCTATGTCTATTCACATTTGTCTTCTATTTACTTCCAAATATTAGTTGCCATCTAGCTTCCATCGAACTGCTCTAGAGGTTAGATGCTTTATAAACATACACTGAAAAAACAATACCAACACATTGCTTCCAGTTATGTAAAAGGCTTGTAAAATCTCCAAACAAATACAACAGCTGTTCCAGAGCCTAAATGTCTGCCTGGGGGTATCAAACTCCCCAATGTCAGTCTTTGGAGTGATGGAGTACTACCTTCAAGGTAAGCTGGACACACATCACAGCGCGTTCTTTTATTTTCTTTTATATTGCTCACACCACTCTCTCTGTATTTGCATTTACAGCATTTAGCAGATGCTCTTATCCAGAGCAATTTACAGGTCCTAATTACAGGGACAGTCCCCCTGGAGCAACTCAGGGTTAAGGGTCTTGCTCAGGGACCCAGTGGTGGGATTCGAACCAGGGACCTCTTGATCCATAGGTCTGTAAGCAAGTACCCTACCACTAGACCACTACCACCCCACATAATGTAACACAAACTGTTAAGTACAGCAGTTTACTAAGTTTACTAAGCAGGGTACTATGTCTGCTCTTAGTTCGATACTCCATTAAAGGCTGTGTGATTTCAACAAGTACTTTAATACAAATGACAAAACAGCATGCTGGCACAAGGGCTCCATTATTCATTTGAATAACTAGTCTTAGTTATTCAAATGTATGGACATGGTATGGACATGGGTGACTTTGACTAGGCCCAAACTGTGAAGATTAGCCAAATGAGACATTATGGGGTGATCCTGGTGTACAGCATTTAGTACATGCACGCAGTGGTCAAAGGAAAGACGACTGATGAACCAGGAACAGGGTAGCTCAGTGGCTGCCATGAATTAAGTTTTGTGTGGACGGAGATATGATTTTACATCTCTTATCTGGAGAAGACAAGGCACCAAGATTCACTACAGAAAAGCAGAGGTGGTGTGATGCCCTGAACAATCTTTTTTTTTGTTTTATTTTTGCTGGGAAATGTTATGTCATGTTGCATAACATGATAGTTCAATCATTTAGTTAGAAAGTTGCTAGCATTTAGGAAAAAACCCTAAAATCTACTTGCTTAGGCTACACTTAAACTAGCTATCCATGGTTTTCCTGAGATCATCTGTATGTTTCTTCTCACAATATTTCTGTTAAAGTCTTTGCTTATTTCTTCATTGTATTTGCATTTTTATTGCATTCTATATTTTTCTGTTTCTTATGCTTGTTTGTTGATTTATCCTGGTCCTTGGACAGATTGTAACCAATAATACACTTTTCTCACTCAGATCTTTTCACATCTCACTGTTTTTTCCCTGGGAAGACCTGCTATGTAAACAGTAGCCGGAACGACTAAGATAAACACTGATCTGAGCTTTAATCTATTATTATCATATATTATATTATTATAGTTACCGATATAAGATATCACAAAACGTGACTTTTCAATAATATTTATGTTTGTTTCGTTTTACAGATTCCAAACAAAACACTATTGGTGACTGCCACCATCTCCAGCATGTTGAAATGATGAAAGGTCTCTTTAAGGAAACTAGCCTGATTGGAGGAGTGGAGCAGGTGGGTGTTTCTCTCACTCAGCAAAACAAGCTGGAGGTGACAGATCTGCTGGAAACAGAGGACCATAACGGTGTCGACAATCTGAGGTTGTCATTCATTTTGGCGTCGACTACCGCACTTCTCTCCCGCTACAATGCTTCAGCTAAACGACACGGTGGAGCCCGAAAGTCCCGGGCCCGCAGTGCTGCACGCAGCCGAGGTGGAGGACGGGGTGGAGGTCGCCTTCACGCCGCCAGGGGCCCGTCCGAGCCGGGGCTTTGAAGCAGCATCCGTCGCCTGCTGCTCCCCGCTCCAAAAACTCACGCCTTTTCACGTCCACAACCCCACGATGCAGGCAAAAGTCAAGGATTACTTCGTATTTAGGGTAAGAACGTTAACCGTGTCATCAGTCAACATTAAATCTCCGACTGTGGATAAGCAGCTAGCGTGTCTGGCTAACGAATCTAGCTAACTGCCCATAAACCGTTACTGCTTAGCGAACCGTCTCTAAGAACTAGTTTTTGGTTTGACTTAACTTTTTTGAATGCATTTATACCGGTGGTTATTAAAAATGTGTTTGCTCTTAAATATTTTGCATTCAAAAAATACCAGGAACGTTTAAAAAGACTTGGGATATTTGTGCTGTTGAATTCAGGAACGTTCACAGGGCAGTAAAAGGGTGTTTTACTCCCCAACGATGGCTTTTGGGCTCTCTCTCTCTCTCTCTCTCTCTCTCTCTCTCTCTCTCTCTCTCTTATTAATGTACCTAAGTAAAGTTGGCAGTGGGTTCAACATTCGCCAGACATTCGGTTATATTTTCCTTATTTACTGAACTAAAATAAGCCAGAAACAGGCACCTGTCACTTTCACAAATTCAACATTGTTTGTGAAATTCACTACACACTTTAATTAGTCAAACAACACCTTCAATTAATTGTGAAAATATGAAACGTTACCGCTGCTTCTGTAAACCTTCTGAAAGTCTGCGATTTTCAAAATAAAAGTCACATGAGAAGCAATTTTGCATGATTCATATACATTATTTAGTAAATAGATGACATATAGCTGGCTCTTTATTTACCTTCTTCTGAAAGAACATGACTGGAACTGTATATTTCATGCATTCAGGCATTAGGAAAGCTGCATTATTTGTGAAATCAGTTGTATACCTCATATCCATTATTTCGTATATCCTGCCTTATAGGTTTTTGTTTAATAACACATTAAATCAATACCTAGCACAATTATTTCACCTTTCCTGAAGAACATGGCTGGGCTATATATTTCATGCATTCAGACACTTGTGAAACCTAAACTTAATTTGTGAAATCAAATTAAATACCTCATATCCGTTATTTCCTATATACATGCCCTTACGCAGTATCTGCTTACATTCAAATCAATACCTAGCACATGTATTTCACCTTCTTCTGAAAGAACATAATAATAATAATAATCCTTTATTTATAATCCCATGAATGGGAAATTCAATCTCTGCATTTCACCCATACACACATGTGTACCTTGATGAGCTACTATTGAAGCGCCGAGGAGCAGTGATGGGGCACCTTGCTCAAAAGGGTACCACAGGGCAACCTACTGGGGAGGGAATTGAACCCACAATCTTCCAATCTGGGACTAGCTGCCTAACCACTAGGCCTGCTGCCCCACTGCTGTGGCTGGGACTCTATATTTCATACATTCAGGCACTTGTGAAGCCCACATTATTTGTAGAAATCAGATTTGTATACCTCATATCCATTATTTAGTATGTCCCTGCCTTATAGGTTTTATTTAATAACACATTAAATCAATACTAACTTTGTTCAGCCTAATATTACCGAAAGAACATGACTGGAACTGTATGTTGTGTTCAAGACCTTGTGAAACTAAACCAATTTGTGAAATCAAATTAAACCCTCCTCCTTGTTTCTCTCATACACTGCCTTATAGGCCATCATAACACATTAAAATCAATACCTACTTTACACATTGTTCACCTTTTTCTGAAAGAACATGACTGGAACCTGTATATTTCATGCATTCAGACACTTGTGAAACCTAAACTTAATTTGTGAAATCAAATTAAATACCTCATATCCGTTATTTCCTATATACCTGCCTTATAGGCCATCATAACTTTTAAAATCAATACCTAGCACATTTATTTCACCTGAAAGAACATGGCTGGGAACTCCTCATTTAGAACAGACTTGTGAAACCGCACATTGTTTATGGAAATCGGTTATATACCTCATATCTGTTTTATATTTAAATAGTCTGCAAGTCGTTAATTCCTAAACATTAAAGGTCATTAAAAGTTTAATTGATTAAGAAATTAAATTGATTAAATTGTTCATATAAGCTAAAGTTTTCCTGTAGCATTTTCACAATCCACTTTGGGTGGGGGTAGGAGGAGGGAGGATCATCTCAATCTACTCATGTTACTGTTTATTTGGGACCATAAAAGGTCAGAAGAGAGTTTGCTTCAGCATCCAAGTCAGTTCATCAACAGCAGCCAATTAGACAAGGTCCCAGGTACTGATATTTTCAAGAAAATTATTTTTTGGTGGTGGTCGTGGGGACAATTGATATTAACCCCTTAGCTCTGACAGTTTAAGGGCCCAGTGACCATGAAGGCTGAAGACCATCAGAAAAGGACTCGTTTATGGGCTGAAGTTGGTGGTGTGGGAAGTTTAGCTGTCTATTTTGCTTAGATGGGGATCTTCCAACAAGATACCATTCAGCTCTCTGCTATCTGGTCAGAAATATCTTTACTGACTTTTAAAAGCGATACCATTAAAAATGCAAGTGGCTTTCTGTGGTCTGGAATAGCAACAGAGGTCTGAAACTGCCAGTCGAACAACTTGAAACCAATTCTGTGGAGATGCTTCCATCTGAGGAAGCCTTAAAGGAACACATTATTAATAAACATTCGAAAGACAGCAAAGAAGAGCGACAGAAATCTACTTAACTTTTAGACATCACCAAGGCAAGGATGCGGTTCATGCAGAAGAGAAATCTACCACAGCGATGCAGCAGAGCAAAAGAAATGCGGAAATAAGATGGAAAAACCATTTGTGCCCAGATGTTTCAGATTGTTCCTATAGAACTACAAGCAATGGAAAAGGTAGCCTCTCAAGAAATCAAGAACACCTGAAAAAATCTGGACCCATATAACTTATAGAAGAGTTCAGAAAAACCCAAACTGTCCTATATTTTAAATATAAGTGGATAAAAGAAAAGAACAGCAGGAAAATTCATGCACCTTTTTCAAGCATTTGCAAATATGTATTTTCTTCTTGTAAGGCCAAATACATTTTCCTGATTTGGCAAATCCTGAAAAATCAGCTGTTCAAGTCCGTGTTCTGCGTATTGGTGAAATCTTGCACAAAAAAGGAGAGATGCATCAAAGATGGGCCAGTAAGCGTAAGAGAGGAAAAACTGCAAATCTCTTTTGAAGGGTGCAACACTTATTATCAGAGTACAGTCCACACAAAGAAGAGCTTTCTGCTGGCAACCTCAGCAACTGTCTAAACAAAAATGTACTCAAGGTCATTTCCTCAGAACTGAATAAGAACACTCGTCTGCATGACAATGTAATGCTGGAGTTGATGCTCACTCAGAGCATAATGAAGGACTGTGACACAGATTTTAATAACTGGCCTGGATTACATCCATCTTCAAGCAACCCATTCACAGTGCATCTATATACTGAGAGGAATCTCACCATTGCTCCAGTCATCTGCAGAGGAAGAAGCAGGAATCACTGTATCTGGATGCAACTGGCGGATGTTGTTACCGGATTCCAAAACAAGGCAAAAAGTGCTGTATGCAGCTTAACTACACCAGGCAGGAAACCAGAGACACCTCCACTTCACTGTCAGAAATGCTGTCAAATGACCATGATGTACCAACAATTTCATTCACAGCTATTGAAATTTGTTAAAATTCTCCTCAAATGTTCCACCATTCGTGTCCATAAGTTGAAGCTGACTACAGTTGGAGGCACTGATCCAGCTCTACACAGGATTCAACAAGGAAAACATACATCACTACCTTGAAAGGTCTTATAAAATTGTTACCGGGGAAAACGTCGATCTGGATTGTACAATTATTCATATCTGTGCTGCCCATGCTATAAGGCACCTCAATTCTCTGTGCAGAAAAATAAATGACAAAGGCCTCTGTGAGTTTTCAACATACTGTTTTGCTGCTCTGCAGAATGCTTCAATGTTTAATGAAGCAAAACAAATTTTCAGACACATGGCCATAGCATTTAATTTGAGAATGTCAGTCGCGATCGTCAGAGAGCATTGATGAGTGTCAAAGCTTATCAGAAGGTGCCAGATGTTGATCCTGTCTTGTGACATACTTGAACAAGCGAAGAGAATTAGCGATGGCGTAGGACAGCTATTTTTAGGAGGTCCCCTTTACCCCCTGCGCCTTCAGGTCAGTCAGGATGTGGCCATGAAGAACTACAAAGCCACGCCTAGAGACAGTGAGAAAAACAAGTATTTTTTTGCCCAATAGTGTTACAGAACCTTTTTGATATGTACTTAGGAATTTTTCCTCTGTAGGTGGAGTGTGCGCTTGGAGATCCTGTCCACGGCATTCTTCTGCAGATAGTTCTTTAGCCTCTGGAGGCAGACCAGGCACAAGCCTCATGTTGAAGTACGGTTTGGGATTATTAAACACTCCATAATGCAACACAGAGAGAAAGATGAAGGCACTTGGAATTCATCCATGAATGTACCTCTTTGAAGGGAGTACACTGAACATATTCTAAAAACTGGATATGCCAAAGCTTCCAGACTAGATGTCTTAAAACAGGAAAATAGAAACAAAGAGGAGCAATGGCACCAAAGACAAGTGCAAAGCACAAACCAAGTCCGGGTCAAAGTACTACAGCACGACCAAGCAAGCTCCCAGTTCCTAAAAACCCAGGAAAGCAAAGAAAAAGAAAGAACAACAACAAAGCGTGTGTTTGGGCTGCAATTTCACGGAGTGCAGAGCTGCAACAAATCCAAAGAAGGAAGACAGCGACACTCAATTCCCTCACTCTAGAAGCAGAGGAAGACCGGGACTCTCCTCCCTCCTCTAGAGGCTCAGGAGAATGTCAAGATGAGGTGAGAAAAAACATTTAACTTGAATATGGCTGCTTTGTAATTTTTAATAGGCGAAAATATTAGCATATTATATTATATACAGAAGAAAGCTGTTTCTCTTATGCAGGCTCAAGATCTTTACTTAAACACTCTTTACTATAGGAGTAAATCATTAGGAAATTTGACAAGAAGCATTTACAAGGCAGCAGCCTTGTCATGAGCCTGTTTATCAGAATGTTGCTATTCATTTCTAGTATGTAATCAATCAATATTGTAATGTAAGGGTGGCGGTGGTCTAGTGGTAGGTACTTGCCTGTGGACCAATGAAGTTCAGGTTGATCCACACTCCTAGCACTACCACCACTGGGTCCCTAGGCAAGACCCGCCAACCACAGAGTGTCTCCAGAGGACTGTCCCACTGTGATCAGGACATGGAAGACACTCTGGATAAGAAACGCGTCCTGATAAATGCCTAAATGTAAATCAAGATATGTATCCTAGTATTTTCTTTTTACTTCATTTACTCATTTAAAAAATATAAAGATACATAAATATGCATAATAATTTCATTTGAAAATGATGATAAATGATTTTCTCTTTAATTAGAGTATAGACCTAACTTGTGTAACCTGTTATTTAATTGATACCAGTACCATATTACTAGTACAGTAAATAAAAAACAAATCTAGACTTTATTATTTAATAACTTCTTAGTGTGTGCCACAAAACACGTGATCAGGTTTCAAGATGAAAAACTGTGAAAAGGAAGGCAGGCTGTGGCCTGCTGGAAATATATTTGCCTCATATTCATCATATTATCTGCATGTGATGGGTATTAAACACTGAAAGAATTCTTCGTGTTGTGGGCTCAAGTCTAAGCTACAAACACTAGTAGGAGTGTATACAGAGTTAATCTATCAAAATATCGAGGCATCATTAGTTGCATGCAACAGTGTCCTGGATCTTAGTAGTAAGAGATTTTATATGTATATATATATATATGAGTAATGATGTATGTGTGTGTATTAAACTATTGTGTGTGTGTGTGTGTGTGTGTGTGTGCATAATATTTACTGATATATTTCTTTATTTAATCTCAGGGCTACAAGAAAATTAAGAGTGAAGAGGTCTATATTTGAATATCCTGGAACATGTTTATACACAATTTTAAAATACCTATAAAAATTTGTCAATTAATTACTCTATTAATGTGTGTGTGTGTGTTGTTGGCTACAATAGATTTTACTTCAATGTTTATTGGAGGCTGTCTGTGGTGCCTGTTATGGAGTTAAAGTTGTTAAACAAAAATAATTTTACATGGTAAGTATAAAGCAAACACATGTCTCATTCTACTAATTTAGTCATGGTATTATATGATGTAAGTACTAATTACATTTATTTTATATACATTGCACATAACAGTGCCTCAACTATCAACAGTGTCTATGTAAAGAGAGTTTGCATTTTAGTTCCATTGTACAGAGAGTGTACCGTATATAATGGTCAACATTCACGGTTAATCCTCTGGCCTCATTTGTTTGAAGGATGTATTCTTTATTGTTCCTCTTGGGTGTATTGAACAAATTAATAAACAGTGAAGGTTCTAGTAAGTATGTTTAATAGATAATGTTTGTTTATTATCACAATTGGCTTTAAACTTCCTTCCATTCTGTCCATTTATAGAATTTATGATTACTTTGCAGTTCAGGTAGTGGAGTTGCAGCTCAGCTCAGCTGCTGAGTCTGCCTCTTTTCAGTATCAGCTGTTGGCAGGGCCAGCAGTTGTTCTGAGCCAGCTGAGACTGAACCTCTGAAGTGTGACCTCAGTCTGCCCCAGGGTCTCCTCAATTTGGAAATGCCGAACACCTTAACTAAGAGGGTTCATTATATCCAACTTGAAACATATATCCAGCAGTATTTTGACAGCTTTTGCTTTGCATAGCCTCCATGCTTTAGTCTCACTTACCTCCAGAGATGATTGTTGTCCTGTATCAGTGCAAATGTACGTGATCTTATATGTATCACATATAGTCACTAAGCAGTCGAATGCTTAAACTCCCTGCAATAAAGCATTTGCTTTGTAATTACAAACATTGTTTTCCTGCTACTTTACAATTTTGAGTCTACGCAATTGCAGCTCAAGGTCACGGCTCAGTGCCCACAGTACCACATGTAGTGCTTTGAAAAAATTGTTTCCCTGATCTGTTGTTTTCATGCTGTCACATTCCGATGATTCACTAATTTAAATATTATGTCTTTGTTGGCCCTGGTTGGGGCCAACATCAAACAGAAGCAGGTTGGTTTTACTGGCTAGAGAGCATTTCAGGGCCAAGCTCTCATGGATTCTCATGACAGTTTGTAGCATAGAGCCTGGTGCCCATACTGCCTCAGTACTTACTAAACATATTCATGTTTTAAGTGTATGCATATTCAAGAGAGCGGAGAAATGTGCTGGGAAAGAAGAATGGGTTGATATTGTCTGCAGCCTGCAGTTATCACACAGCAGACAGATGGATGCTGGCTGATTTTTGTGATGGAAATTGAATGCTATTTGAATGCTGCAGCAAATTAATATGAATGGCTATATGTCAAGTCCAACATACCTGCTATGTGTAAGACATTTCCTTTCCAGTGCTGTGTTGTTTGGGTCATTCATATTTTGCCACTCTGGTAGGCAGAGAGCAAAAAATAATTCTTTTTGAAATCAATTTCATCGAAGTCTTTTCATATCAGCCGAACCTAGATGCAGAAGTTGTTCTGACATTGCTTGTTAATGTTTACATTATTTCACCAGATGGGATCCATATTCTTCCTCCTTTCTGATTTGCCTGAACCGTCAACATTGGGAGCAGCCGGAACAGGTTTACCAAAGCGCCCAGACTTGAAATACGGCAGTAAATTTTGGAAAGCTCAGGTAATGCTCAATAAAAAATTATGAAGATAAATAATTAAACTAGTTGTAAGATTGTATAAACCAGGAGGTGCCCATTTAACTCTCTAGTTAGTATCTGAGTAAAATAAATATGATCCACTAAACAGCCCAATTAAGTCAATTTGGAAATAGATACTTAATAATAAAATAACAGCTAAAACCTGATATACAAATGGATAGATCCTTCTCATCTATTAATTGATCTGATTAAGAGCCTCCTAGATGATCTGTATGTCATTTATGTGAATGAATCTACCCGCACTCTCTGGGTGAGATTTTTCTTATCATTGAAAGAGTGATACTTTCCAGCTTCATGTGCATCATACCTTGAGATAATTTACTTTCTTTTTGTGCAGATTCAGTGTAGCCCGGTGCAGTGCTGGTTTCACGAGAAATGCCTTTCTCTCTCCGAAAAAGACGGGGAGTACTTCTCACAGAATACACATCACTGGGTTTGTCCTCACTGTGAAACAATCCAGCAGCACTAAGACAGTCAACCACCAACAAAGGATTGAATGTGTACATTTCTGTGAACAGGTTAAGGATTGGTCACTAAACATTTCAGGTTGAATTTGGTCATTTATATTCTGTCTCTGACATGCTGAATACATTTTGTAAACCAAACTTATTGCCTAGAGCCCATGTAACTGCCAATGTGTGTTTCTGTTAAGGTTTCTCAAATTCCTATTTACCTTGGGAAAAACTTCTACTTTTTTAACTTTTAGATTTTACATATTTAAAAAAATATATTTACCAAAAATGTATTCTGTCTGTTAATAACAGGGCCAGAAAAAATGTTGATTATGAAACCAAGTTTAAAACATATTAAAGTATGTATGAGATATGTAGCAGTCTAGTAATGTTCAGAAGCTTATTTAGATACTTTAGAAGAAGAATTATCATAGCCTATAAGGCGAGTATATATACAGATAACGGATATGAGGTACTTATAAATTAATTTCACAAATATTGGAGTTTTACAAGTGCCTGAATGCTGAAATGTAAGAGTTCCAGTCATATTCTTTTTCAGAAAAGGTGAAATAATTGTACTGGAAGTATTGATTTTAATGTGTTATGATGGCCTGAGCGGGTATATAGGAAATAACGGATGTAGGGTATTTATTTTGATTTCACAAATTAAGTTTAGGTTTCACAAGTGTCTGAATGCATGAAATATAGAGTTCAGTCATGTTCTTTCAGAAAAGGCTGGAAATAATTGTGCTAGTATTGATTTAATGTGTTATTAAAATAAAACCTATAAAGACGAGGATATATGAAATAATGGATATAAATTACTAAAATTGATTTCTACAAATAATGTGTAGGTTCACAAGTGTCTGAATGCATGAAATGGGGATTTCAGTCAAAGTTCTTTCAGAAGAAGGTGAAATAAATCGCTAGGTATTAGTTTTAATGTGTTATGATGGCCTATAAGGCATGTATATGAGAATAACGGATATGGTGTTGGTTGGTTTCACAAAATTAGTTTAGGTTTCTAGAGTGTCTGAATGCATGAATATGCAGTTCAGTCATGTTCTTTCAGAAAAAGGTGAAATAATTGTGCTAGGTATTGATTTAATGTGTTATTAAAATAAAGCCCTCCATAAGGCAGGGATATCTGAAATAATGGATGGGGTGTACAAATTGATTTCTAGATAATGTATTGGGTTTCACAAGTGTCTAGATGCATGATATACAGTTCCAGTCTGTTCTTTCAGAAAAAGAGTGAAATAAATGTGCTAGAGTATTGATTTTAATGTTATGATGGCCTATAAGGCATGTATATAGGAAATAAGCGGATATGAATTATTTGAATTTGATTTCACAAATTAAGTTTAGGTTTCTAAGTGTCTGAATGGCAAAATATACAGTACCAGTCATGTTCTTTCAGAAAAGGTGAAATAGATTTAACAGTATTGATTTAATGTGTTATTAAAATAAAACCTATAAGGCAGGGATATCTGGCGATAATGGATGCCAGGGTATACAAGATTGATTTCACAAATAATGTGTGGGCTTCACAGTGCCTGAATGCATGAAATATGAGTTCCAGTCATGTTCTTTCAGAGAAGAAGGTAATCAACAGCTATATGTCATCTATTTACTAAATAATGTATATGAATCATGCAAAATTGCTTCTCATGTGACTTTTATTTTGAAAATCGCAGACTTTCAGAAGGTTTACAGAAGCAGCGGTAACGTTTCATATTTTCACAATTAATTGAAGGTGTTGTTTGACTAATTAAAGTGTGTAGTGAATTTCACAAACAGTGTTGAATTTGTGAAAGTGACAGGTGCCTGTTTCTGGCTTATTTTAGTTCAGTAAATAAGGAAAATATAACCGAATGTCTGGCGAATGTTGAACCCACTGCCAACTTTACTTAGGTTATTAATGTTAGCGGAAATGCCCCTCAGGGTCACGCCTCAAAACACACCCCGGCCATACTTCACATAAAGCTAACATGTAAACTTCTTCCGTGAAAAAGCTGACAGAAATAAAAGAAATGGGAACTTACCTCTTTTTATGACCCTTGCTTGTTACTAAACAATTTGAAAAGAAAAATTTTTCGACACCTATTACAGCCATTTTCAACCTGCCTCGTCGTGGAATTGCAGTTAATTTTAATGAGAAACGAGGATTGCATTACTGTAAATAACCCTTGCTATAACATTTCTGATATTATAACAAACAAGATAAACACGTTTTTATTCTTTCTCGCACTGCCGGCCGTTAATTCCGTTAAATTTCCGTTGAAATTCAAAAATTTAAACGAGTGCGAGCGCGCGAGCTCCTGCAGGCGGGCCCAGGTGCGACAGTTAAGCCCATTCAGGTGAGGAACATCAGTCCGGTTAGAGGAATCAGTGCTGGGACTGAGCTCTTCATCTGGCTTTAGTTACACATCCATCTAATAATCGAAATCCAATTAAAATATAAAATCATCATGCATTTTTTTCATTTATTCTGAACTTCGTGCTTCAAACCTAATAACTTTGTGGGTGATATGCAGTGTTGCAGGGCTGCGTGTTTACATTGCTGCATAGTCCATTTTAAAAAGTGAAAGTGATTGTTTTTGTCATTGTGAAACATGGCAACAGCACACAGTGAGACAAAGACACTTCTGCTTTTCACCCATACACACCATGCAGCAGGGGGCAGCCATTTAAAGCACCCGGGGAGCAGTGATGGGGACGGTACCTTGCTCAAAGATACCTCAGGACAACCTACTGGTCGATCCTGCGGCCTACTCCCTTAACAGAGAATTAAGCAAGAATTATTTTAAATATAACACTTGAAGCCACAGAGAAGTCGAATTGGACACACAGATCTGAATCTGGATCTGAAATTGTAACATTGTAATTACAATGTTAAATAAAGTATTTTGAATAATAATAATAATTTCCTAAAAATAAATAATAGGGAGCATATACAAACTGGCTACAGCAACTAATGACTTTAGACATTATAATGTCCTGACAGTTAATATAATGACCTACTAGGTTCCCATAATTAAATTGTAAATCTAGCATTTATTTTGAGGGGCCAGGTTTTGTTTATCCATTAGTAAGGTGACTATTTGTCATTGCGAACACACCACAGCACACAGGGACCCACAACAAAATGCTTCCTCTGCATTTAGCACACTGGAGCATCCTGTACCCAGGTATCGGGCTCAAGGGTACTTTAGGGCAACCTGCTGATCTGGGAGTTGGACCTGCTATCATCTTATCATGGAGTCAAGTGTCTAACCACTAAGCCATCACTGCCCTATTTAAGACTTCCTTTTAGAAAATCTTTGGGGTTTGACACTTTTTAGAGGTTAATTGACTTTAACACAATGTTTTATCATAAATAGCATGAAATTACAAAAAAAGCTTATTTTGAAGGTAATGTTTTTCTTTAAAATCAATGAGCAATAGTAAAATGAATGCAGCCTACTATGAATATGAATTCCAATGCAATATTAGCAAATCTGCTAGAAAAATCTAAGTTTTGTTTTTTTTTTTTTTTTCTCTAGCCAGGAACCATTGAGCAGGCAGTGAATGATATCCGCACAGTGGCCTTGCCTTCAGAAGATGGGGAGGTCCTGAGTGTGTGGCTCTTGGCTGAGTGAGTGTTGTTTGTTCCCATAATTTCAACAATTGTTAAAGCAAATAATAAGGGAGTTTTAAAATTATGCCGAAGGTAGTTTTGCAAGAATTTGTAGTTTTTTTCTGTATTTAACTTGGAGCTGGACAGTATATCATAGAATATTGTAATTTATGCAGTTTATACTGTCAAAGTCTTAACATGAGATGGTTTTTTATAATGTAGGGGAATTTCTGGTGGTTTTCCTGATTTTTATGAAATGTTGGGACATATTTAGTTTACTTTTTGAATTGTATTCAGTACTGTTTATTGGGTACACCTACCTTAAATTGATTCTCACAGTCCACATTCAGCTATGATTATTAGCAAACCAGTGACACTTACATGGTAGTTGAATTGTTGTGTTTCGCTGCAGAGAGTGGATCACATGCACCAGTGTCACTGCTGAACTGAGATTAAGACCAGTAAATGGACAGGGTGTTTAAATAGCAGCAGCAGCATCCATTCTATGCAGCACACACACAGTAACATGCAACGTCCATGCTCACTTGTGCTTGCGTGGAGTGCTGATCATTGATGACCAAGGGAAAGGGGGCAAGACACATAAGTTGAAAGTGAAGTGAAAGTGACAACCCTTGTCATTGCGAGGTCACAGCACAGCACACGTGAACCACAACGAAATTGGACCTCTGCATTTAACCCATGCACACAAACACCGTGCAGCAGTGAAAGCGCCTATTGAAAGCGCCTGGGGAGCAGTGATGGGCACAGTACCTTGCTCTACCACAGGGCAACCTACTTGTGAGGGAATTGAACCCACAATCTTCCGATGCAAGGGCAACTCCCTAACCACTAGGCCACCGCTGCCCCAACGTCAAGACCAAGAAATATCTCGAGGTTTTCTGGACTGATGAGATTAGCGTGACTCTTGACGGACCAGATGGATGGGCCTATGGGTCAGTGGAGGTGGGGTACTGGTATGGTCTGGTATCATTAAAGATGAGCTAGTTAGACCTTTTCAGGTTGAAGATGGACTCAAAATCAGCTGCCAAACCTACTGCCAGTTTTCAAAAGAAACGTTCTTCAAGCAGTGGTTCAGAAGAAAACATCTTTCAAGAAGATCATGATTTTTATGCAGGACAATGGCTAGCCAGTAAAGATGAAGAATAAAGATGAAAAGTTGAACGAAAAATGACATGAACCCCTTCCTCACCTGACCTAAACCCTATTGAGAACTTGTGGACCTTCTTAAATGGGAGATTTACGGGGAAGGGAAACAGTCCACCTCTCTGAGCAGTGTCTGGGAGGCTGTGGTTGCTGCTGCACAAAAATTTGATCGTCAACAAATCAAGAAACTGACAAACTTCATGAAGGGAAGGATTATGACTGTTATTGAAAAGAAGGGTGGCTATAATGATCACTGATTTATTTTTTTATTTATTTTTAGAAATGTCAGAAATGTTTATTTGTAAACTTTTAGTTTTTTATTTATTATTCTCACTTTAACAAATGAAAATGAACTAGTGAGATGAGAAGAAATTGGAAATTTGTGTTTTTCACTTAGTTGCCTAATAATTGTGCACAAGTGTTCACACTCACTTTTCTTTTGTAAACCATTACGGTTTCAGGGTTATTAACATTTTGGATTAAGTGATTGCGCTGCAATATGTTCCATATTAAAATTTATACTAATAATACTCACTTGTCTAATAATTTTGCATACAGTATATACATCTAAGTCATTTGCCTCTTTTGTCAATAGAATCGATCATTGGAACAATGAAAAGGAGCGATTGGTGCTTATAACAGAGAGGTGAGAAATGATTTTAACTTATTTTTGTGATAATATTAATAAGTGAAAGGAGCTTATTTGCTCACTGTTAGTCAAAGTCTTATGTGTTGTGGTGTGCTATTTTGCAGGTCCTTGCTGGTGTGCAAATATGACTTCATAAACTTACAGTGTCAGCAGGTCATCAGAATTTCCTTAAACGCTGTGGATACAATTTCAGTCGGGGAGTTTGAGTTTCCCCCAAAATCTCTTAACAAGTAAGACATGTTTATGAGGAAGGGAAAAGCTAGTTTCACACACTTGATTATACTAGCTTTTATTATTTTGATTGCATTTTCCATATGTGTAATGCTTGGGAAACATTTGAATTTTGCATGTTTTGTAAATATGTTCTACACACAGTGAGTTAAGGTTATCCATCACTAACACTGCAGTAATCTTTTATAACATGATTAATGATGGACGTTCTTGTTGCAGGAGTTATCATCTCTTTGTCTATGTCTCTGTGCATGTCTGCGTGAAGGAGAGAGGGCAGTGGTATTCGTGTGCAGTGGGATAAACGGCCAAGGCCTTCTTTCCTAAACCGTTGGAATCCCTGGTCCACTGAGATGCCCTACGCCACCTTTACGGAGCACCCCATGGCACACGCTGATGAAAAGGTGGCATCTCTGTGCCAGGTAAATTTGGAGTTTAAAAAATGATCTGCATGATGGGGCTCCCAAGTTGCACAGCTGTGGAAGCAACGTTCTGTCCTCGGTTAATTTTGAATGAACTAACTAGTGGTGCTGCAGCTGTGGGTCAAGAGAGCACAATAGGCTTCACTCTCTGTGAGTGGGTGGGATGGCTCTCTCCTCCCTCATCATTCTCAGCATGATGCTAGCCAGTAAAAGTGTCCATAATCTGACATAGCAGGATTGGCCATCAGTGTGCACCAGCAAGTGTGCTACGTTGTCCAGTGACATTGAACAATGACTCCCATTGTTGCTGGTGATCTGAGAGGCCTAGCTAGTGGGTGGAATTGAAGATGACTAAAGAAATATATATTTTTTAAATTAAAAACCTTTATGTTCTGTGTTGATGTCTGGGTTGGAAGTTCTTTGCTGTGGTACTGTTAAGGAAATCCATTAACATTTCTGTAGGTGATTTGCTTGCTTATAAAGTCTCACTTAACATACAGTGTTGACTGTGTTGTGCTGGTGCTACCAACTTTATTTAGGATGAATTTGGTCAAAGCAAATTCTTCAACTGGTCAACTTGACTAATTTTAGCAAGTGATCCTTATAAAACTCACTAATAGTTACCATTTCTTTAAATCCTTCTTTACCAGTGTAACACCTCTGTTAATGATAAATTATTAAATGGCTTTGAGGAACACCTAGATTACTGCCAATGACCTAATTCTTTCATCCTTCAGCTGGAGAACTTCAAAACTCAGCTTATCCAGGCTGTGAAAAGGGCCCACAAAGACTACCCCATTCCAGGAAGAGCCAACGGGGTGCTGCTGTTGGAGAGGCCCCTTCTGATAGAGACTTACCTGGGCCTCATGTCCTTCATCAATAACGAGGCCAAACTAGGCTACTCCATGACCAGAGGCAAAATTGGCTTTTAGCTCTGCCTGATCATCTGATCTCTTTCAGCACCAACTAGGCATCACCACTGACTGATACTGCTATTCTCAAGTATGTTGAGCTACATGCACCCCTTTTGTGTTGCTTGCCAGATTTACATGGCGCCTTCTCTACACCAACTGTGTCACTGAGTCTGCAGCATGTGCCTGGAAACATCTAATGCCAACACTGGTGCCCCTTGCTGGGCAATGCCATCCAGCTTTTTCTTGTGTGCCACACTGTACCAAATATTGTTTTTATTTATTTATTTTTTTAAAGACTCGATTTGATGTTGCGCTGTGAGTTGGAGGATGTGAAGGCTAATGGGGCCTTGTATGTAGCATTGGGGGAAAGGGATGAAAACATCTGCCATCAGGCTTTCTTAGCAGTCATATAGTAGTGTTTATTCAAAGGAGGATTATTATGTCAAAACTCAAGCTGGTCTCCGGTAGTGATACAAATCCTTATTTTAAAAAAAAAAGTTTTAGGTATAAAGGTATAAAGCCATAATTTCAATACCTCTTCAATTCCCGATACCTTTTTCCTTTGAACTTTTTTTACAGGTTATTCTGTAATTATGTCACTTTATTAAACCGAAATGAATTACAAATGATGGTCAGAACAGAAAACATCTAAATTTAGGAACCTAAGGGATGTTTAGTTTAAAGCCAATCTTGTTTATGAACAAACTGAGATGCCTGAGACATTCTTTTACAATAGTTTGGAGAAGTGTTTTGGTGTAAAACACAGGACAAAATGAAATCTGTGTTCATGTACTGTCTGAATTTACCTTCTACATTTAACCCATACTAGAGAGACCAGTAGTGAAAACGTGCAACAGCAGTGGGCTGCATGCCTGTGCCTGTGGGAACAGTTGTGGGGTTAAGTATGTGCACTACAGCTGTAAATGTAGGAGTAGGAAAGCTGTCAGGTACCCTCCTTAGTCCACATTTACCTGTCCGTCCATGAACTGAACAAGCAACCTCACAGTTGCAGCCTCCCAAGTAGAATGCCTATATAAGCAGCCTAGACATTGCAATTACTCCCAAAACATCTAACATATGCCAGGTCCTTTTGTTTCTAAAGTGTTGAGACCAACCAGATAGGGTGAAAGATGATGCCTTTAAGTAATTGATTAATTGTTTACATTTTCCTGTTGAGATAAACCAGCAGGCATTTACGCTGCTGGCCATACTCTTATCTGTGAGTGAGCAGTCCAGAATACAAACAGCGTGTCTTAAAAATAATGTCCACCAAAATGCAAAAAAAAAAAAAAAAAAAAAAAGGGAAAATGAGCCCTGATTAGAATATGCGTAACAGAACAGGTGGATTAGTTTTCTATCAAAGCATTGCTATTTATTCATTCATCTTGTCAAACTTTCTGGTGTGTTTAAATACAAAAGACCTATGTTTATAAAGGTAATACTTTGGAAAGCACCCTTTTCAAACACAAAAATGACTTTCTTAGACTCAAGTCTGCACTGTCCTTGGCAAGAAGATGCTTTCAGAAGATGTGAAAGATTGAGTTCGGAGATGAATACGGGTTCTCAGGTGTGTCTGTTTGTACACTTTTATTATTTTCATTTGCTTTCTATGCATAGTGATAGTGTCAGGGTTTTTTTTTTTTTTTTTGTAAAAATGTAAAGTTTTGCATGTCATCTATGCATGCACTCTATTGAACGTGTGAAGTCAGGTTTTATGCATATACTTGTAATTTGGTCATGGCTTGAAATCATCCATTACACCCTTTGAGCACATTTTCTCTACCAAAATATTTAAAATGAACGGTCATAATTAACGCTAGACTACCGTTACTGATCAGTTTGTCCAAACACCTAAATTATAGCTGGTGTTATTCTATTGTTAATTTTTTTTTCCTTCTATGATTTGCAAATCAGCCTCAGAATTTTGTTGCCATTACTGATATCCTTTAGGTTTGTAATAATGACCATACTTAGTTATTAAAATTATTATACATTCTTTTAATTGTTTTTTCTTTCTGAATAATAAAGTGAGGGGGCAAAGAGACGCTGTATAATTTATTTGCACCCATATAGATTCAAGAACAAAGCGCAGAAAACAACCAGAGGTTTTGTAGAAAATTTTATTAGAAATAAACACTAAATGTATAAAAATAACACTAATCTGTAAATGTACTAATGTAAACAGCCTCCCTACTACTTGGTCCGCCTAAAAATATTACATTCAGACAAACCTAATAAACAGCATCCTGGCCATATCGAAACAGGTTTTTAAACCTATATGTTTGGACAAAACTCCTGTGGAGGATGAGAATATAGGCTACACAGCTTTGACTTTGTCTTACCAGCTAGATTCTTGAGCAAATTAACACAGGCAAAAGCACTGGCTGATTAGCCAGCTGCAGTTACAAAAAGACTCATTCCACTTTTCAGTATGAACTGATATATCGGTGCCTCACCACTAAAAGGATGTAGCTCATGTAGAAACCTTGAACTGGGAGGGAGAGAGTTTTTAGGCCAGAGTAAACCATTCTGCAAGCAGATGACAGCACTTTTCTGGTATGTTTTTCATATTGGTTTCATTTTTTAAAAATCCACCAATTATTAGCCCATTTAGATGCTACAAGCGTGTAGTCAATAAGGAGTTTCCTGTGCTTAAAAGCCAAAGCTCAACCTCAGTCTGGAGTTCACTTCTCCTCATCTCTAGCCATGTAGCACAAACACAGCTGGTCTTTCCCCAGTAAGACCAACAAGTCTCCACTCCCATGCCAGGAAAGCGACTGCACCTGAAAACTACCTGTGAAATAAAATAACAGTAAGAGTTTTGTAGCAACTTCATTTGGGAATTTGATTAGCTGAACCATATTATTGCTATGGAGCATATGAGGCATATTGGCTGAATTAATTCATCATTCAGACATACAGTTCAGCAAATGTCACATTTAAGCAATTTTCCACTTGACCCAGATATAGGTTTAGGTTCAGATATATTTGGAGCCCAGATTTTGCTTCACTGATTTAGAACAGGAGCTGAAAGGCTTACATTGCTGATCACAAGTCACTCAACTGTTTTCTGCAAATACATCACCAAAAAACATACCAGATCCAGCTCTTCGAGTCAAAATGGCTTAAGAAACCTTGCTTACTTTGAGCTATTAAAATGAATTAATGTCAACAGCCAATTTCTGTGGGCATCCTTTGTACAGCCTTTTTGGTGGCAACAACTATCATAAATACAAAATAATTTGATTGAAGACGAGTCCCTGATAGCCATGGGTTTGCATGACATTCTGTATCTGTCGAAAAAACCTTTAATATGGCTGCTTTTAACCTGCCAATTCATATTTTTATTTTAGTAGTTTTTAAGACAGCAGTATATCATCTGCCTACTTCTGGGGTAAGGGGAAAGTTGTAAACCAGTCTCCTACTGGCCTGCTTGCAGTTCTCAGTAAAGTGATACAGTAGGTTTTGGCCTTTTACCTTCAGCTGGCACCTTCACAGATACACAGCTGGCTGGTGACCACAGGTAGACTTTGGCGTTTCCGGTACAGAGGGCCAAGCGGGGTCTGCAGGGGTCCCAGGCAAAGCAGCGTACTGCGGCGGTCTGCTCTAGCACGGCCAGCAGGCAAAGCCGCTGCATGTCCCAAACCCACAAGCTCTGCGGCATGTTGTCTGAGACAAGTTTGGCACAGCGTCAGGGAAGAAAGCGGTAGCATGCTCTTGACCTCAGTGACAATCTGAGTAGTGCACTTATGATTAACACCCACACAGCTAGTCATTTACGCTAAGCCAAAGAGGAGAACACACTTGTCAGGGAGTTTTGACAAGGAAGAATAAGCTCAGTGTTTCAAATAAAGGGGAATTACACAGCAGCTAAAACAGCAAATGTCTTCAAATACCAGACTCTGTGGGTAGTCTGTAGCTCTCATTACTGGTAGAGGAGCCAAATGGGGCAAGGGTCACCGAAGAGGAGCTGTACAACTGGTGCAGGAAGAGCTCCCTATGTATGCGTTGCTTTGACCCAATCTACAATGAATAAGAACTTTGGCAAAACTGATGCCGATTATTAAATTCTTACCATTCTTAGTTGCGAGGTAGCGATTATCTGCGCTAAAAGCAAGCGCAGAGATTCCAATTTTGGGGTTAGCACGGTCCAGATCAGGCTTTACCACAGGCACCTGGACTGGTAGTGAAGTTATCTCATCTGAAACAAAGCAGCAAAGTCATTCAATTGATCAAGTCAATCAATGGTGTGTATGAATGTGTCTTTGGAGGCACAGTGCAACATTTTCTGAGAGAAAGTGAGTCTTTATGGATGGTTCCATGATTTCAAGGGAGAAGAGGAAGGCTTGGAAATGGGATCTCCTATCAAAACTTGACATTAAGCACTGTTTTTGTTGGCAAGATTTATACTGGGGCATTCACAGACACAGGCAATGGTCTGCCTACAGAAATAGTTGTTCATCCTTGCTGTACATTGGAATTCATAATAGCCCTGTCACCATGCCAAGCCTCCCAACCACGGTCTCCACTGAGACAGCACCGTCTGCATAGCATGCAATATTAGCACAAGAGCACACTCCACATACAGGCACACATGGACATCAATATGGCTCAGCAGCATGACAGAACTGAAGCCACAGCTTGCAGAAATGCAAACCAAAGTGTACAGTTACTTGAGGTGATATGGTAAATGTATTTAAGATATTATAGTTAATAATAATTGTATTATATCCTAAAATTCATAATTTTATTCAGTAAATGTCATCTTGCTACCTCTTAACTATGTTGCTTCACCTCGTCTTATTTCATGCAGGCTTACATTATGAATCAGTGAAGATGGCTTACATTTGCTCTGAGTGTTAAAGAGGGAACTCCCTAAAGTCATGTGATGAACTGACAAATCTTCAGTGCCAACAACAGGCCTCTTCTCCACCTCTTTAAACACCACCTAATATTAAAACAAAAAAGATTCAGGATTGTCAGTGTCTTAATAGACATGTTGCTCTATTCATTTGTCTCCATAATCAAAAATCATCTTTAGTATAGGAAAAGTGATATAGAGATTTGATTTTTTTTTTTTTAAATGTTGGTTAATATGTCAAGGATATGCATACAGCTTTGGAGCTGTTGATAGTGGTAGGATGCTCAAATTCCATGAGTTTCTTCCAGGTGATGTGATTCAAGATCCGAACCTAGTGTGTGTGGGGTAGGAGACAACAGAACTGAATCAAACAGAATCAAAGGAAATGTAAAATTATTGGTGAACTTAACTTTGAAATTATCAAAACATACAGTACTGTGCAAAAGTTTTAGGTGTTTAAAAAAATGCTATAAACAAAGAATGCTTTCAGAAATATAAATAATGATTGTTTATTTTCATCAATCAACAAAATGCAGTGAATGAACAAAAGAAAAATCTAAATCAAATCAATATTTGGCGTTACTACCTTTTGCCTTCAAACCAGCATCAATTCTTATAGGTACACTTGCACCAATTTTACCAAACAGGTGCTGATGATCATCAATGTCACACGGAGGTTGAAACACGGTCATGTTTGGAACAAGCTACAAGCCGAGTTCCTTCAAAAACTGTGTGCAAGTGTACCTAGAAGAATTGATGCTGTTTTGAAGGCAAACGGTGGTTACACCAAATATTGATTTGATTTAGATTTCTCTTTTGTTCATTCACTGCATTTTGTTGATTGATGAAAATAAATGATTAACACTTCCATTTTTAAAAGCATTCTTTGTTTACAGCATTTTTTCACACCTGCCTAAAACCTTTACACAGTACTATAAGTGAAACACAATATGTTAACCTTTAACTCTAAGTTTTAAGCAGATTGTGATTGTGTCTCCCATTCTCATACCTTCTCATCATAACTGCCAATCGCGAGGAACTGGCTACTCGGACTCCAGGCAACTGATTTAATGCCTAGTGACCATTCGTAAGCACTGTATGTAGAGAGCAGACGCCCATCCAAGGAATACAACAGCATCTTGTACTATAGAAATGTACATTTGCATCTTTTTTAATTAAACAAACAGACAATCTAAATAGTCTTCACTTCAACTGTTTGACTTGGAAAGTGGATGCTCACCTCAAGACAGGAGTCCCACGCTGCAATCACACAGCCATTGGGAGACCACTCCACTCCAGTCAAATCCTGCGTTTCTGTCTCAAAATGCTGCAAAAGTTTACCCTGGTTAGTACAAATCTTTATATTCCAAAGACCATTTCAGAAAGTGGCAGTTTACCTTTTTGTACAGAAAATAAGTTATTAAAGCAAGCTTTAATTTATAAAGCACCTTAGCTACATGCACTTCTCCATCTAACAAAATCTTCACGTTAAAATATGTTCACTTCCTGGTCACTTCCAAGAATCACAGAAATCCTAAAGATGTAAAAATCACAACTTAAGTTGGCTAACACTTCAGAAAACTGCTCACCCTGAGAAGATGCCAGTCATCACATACAAATATACTAATGTAATCTTTACAGTCTCGTCGCTCAGCTAAAGCCATGTAGCGCCCATCCACACTGAAGTCCATCCCTGAAACATCACAAAGCCAGGTAAAGATTCTATATCTGAAATTGTAAGTCTACATTTTCACTTATCACATATATTTTCTAATGAAATGTAAGATATTGTTAACCATTTCTAACTATGGGGCATCCCATCAAGATGCAATGGGCAGGTTTTAAGGACAATGTGATATATGAACAGGTCATTCCAAGGTTTCAGTGAGTGCACATACTTGGCTGCAAGGCAGGGCCAAGTTTAAGGCTCCAAGGTAACCCATGCTACAACTGACATTTAAGCTGGTTCACCAGGATCCTTTCTTGAAAACAGTTCTATGATACTGACACACCCACACACAATATTTCATATTGGTTTCTACCCTGTGTATAACGCTTCAATGAAAATCAGTCACCTACCTTTCTGGCAGGCCTTTGGATACTTGATGTAGGACACCGATTTGTTGCAAAGAGACCACACAGTGATTCTCAACTGTAAAGTAAAAGAGGCAAAAAGATAATTACTCAGTTTAAATGTCTGAATTGCATAGAAGATAAGGTTTGGATCACAAATTAATGCTAACAGGTATTATGTATATTTACCTTTAAGAACAATTATCTTTTGATATACTTAAAACTGAGCTGATCACTACATTTCATGGCATTTATTTTTATTATTTCAATCTCTTACTACATGGTTACATAAGGCGCACAAGCACCTTACGAATCTATTAGCCTAACCTGCAACATGAATAAAATGATTTACTCTTTGAAGACTGGTATTTAAACTTTCAGAATACGAGAGATAAAGTACTAAATTAAAAAACAAGAAGCAGGGCTCCCTAGTGGTACAACTGTCTAAGCATGGCCTGATTCCCAGGAGAACAATCCATGGTTGTGCCACAGCCAGCAGTCTAAGAGAGCATATTTGAATCATCATCATCATCATCATCATCTTCCGGCTGCTCCCATTTAGGGGTCGCCACAGCGAATCAACTGTCTCCATTTCCTCCTTTGGCCAACAGTAGTCCAATTTCCATCAGCACCCTGTAGGCCAACAGGACTGGTGGTGGTTGTTGTTAACAAGGGCCTCGACTGTTCCGGTACGAGAGCATATTTGAATAAAGAAATAAATTGTTTAAAAATTCTATTTTAAAGTTAGAACGATGTCTTAGGATAGACAAAGATGTCTTAGGATAGACAAAAGTACACAACAAACTAGTGCTCTAAAATATATCATCTAAAATTGTTCTTGTGACATTGGTCTTTGCAATACGGGTATCACAGACAATATGCATATAATATGAGTATCTAAACACTGATATCACATAGCCATAAATTTGAAGAAAGCTAAGAATAATTTTCTTGTTGAAGAATTACATTTTGTTTAATGATACGTGAATCAGAAGGAATTGTGTGATAAAGAATTGAGTGATAATCAGCTTTTCTCATGAACCGTTTAATTTTGATGAATGGAAACCACAACAGACTATTACAGACATCTCCTAATAAGAAATGAACAATGCAATACAAGCTGTCTACCGATCTCATCAACTGGTTACAAATCATTAAATTATCCTACAGAAGTTTTAACCTGGTCACTGTTATTAAACCCTCATCCACTGCATGCGTCCTTGGTGTTATCTCTGATTCTGCCCTAACGTTTAAAGCCCTTCATGGCCTCAGTCTTCATTATCCTTCAGGATTACTCCAGCCATATTCTCCCACTCGAAACCTTCTTCTTTCAACCTGCTGCCTGTCCCTAAACAGAGACCAACCTCCATGAGCTCAAGGGCTTTAGGGTCACAGCCTGCAAGCTATGGTACTCTCCTCCCCAAAACCTTTGTGAAATTACTTCTCTCTCTACATTCAAAACTCAAAGCCATCTCTTCTCTGCTATACCTCCTCCACTGTTAACTGATTTGTGTGCTTTTTCCCCCCATTGTGTTTGTGAAAGACACTATTTGAATTTAAATTGATTTCCTCTGTTTGACACATACCTATACAGTGGGCAGCTTATGCATTTCCAGAAAGGAAAGGTCTGCCAGCCTACTAAGATTAACAAAAACTTTATATAAATAGAACTGACTTGACTTGTTGTCTATTGATAGCACCATCATCAGTTAAAAACTCTTTAGTCGCAAAGACTGCTAAGTGAACAAAGTCTCATCATTCATCCCAGTAATAATCTTTCTTTCCTAATCCTGCCAAAGGCACCAAATTTTTTGGGAAAACCTATGGTATAATCCTAGAGGCAGAGGCAACGCTATACCTCCTTGATGACAGGGCAAATGCTGGGCACTGTATATTAAGTGCTTTTCTTTGATTACAAAGAAGAATGTTCCTTTTCTATTTAAAATATGTGATTAATGCCAGTCAACAAATATTTTTAATAGGTAAAATAATTCAACAATAAATGATTTCCATGAACTTGATAAACTCTAAGATAGATCTGTCAGTCAGCTACTTATGTTCCTCAAAGGTTATCAAGGGTTATTCAAATCAGTATATACTAAGAAGATTGCTTAAGCTGGGAGTATAGAAGCCATTTATTACTTCAAACATTCAAATTTTCAGACTGAGGCATTCATGCTAGTTTATACTGGAAGTGAATAAAAAAATGTTAAAGACACAGGAAAGAAAACAGAAAAGTGCCTTTATAAAAGTCAGTCAAGTGTTTGACACTTTACTTAAAAGAGCTTTACACCAAGTGTAAGACTGGGCACTCTGCCAAAGGATGGGCAAGCAAGTTTGGAAGGAGCCAAAATAACATGTAACATCTTGTCCTTGAACATAGACACTAAGTCTACCAGATGCTGCAATTAAAGAGGGTCAGCAAAACATGCAAAGAGATATGAAAGGGTCCACTTATTTATGTGATAAAGCTATCACTAAGAGCAAAAAAGTTTCATTTTGTTGTTTAATAATGATAACTGGAGCAGGCTAAGTTCTAATAGAAATGTGTGTCATTTTCACTTAATGCAGATTTGTTACATTGCTGAATAAGTCCTTGCCTAAAAACTACAAACCCTACATCAAATTGCAATGCTTTCATTATTTTCATCATATATTTGGAGTTGCTTCACTGCTTCTGAGTGAAAAATTAACATTCCAGATTTATGTTCTTGTTCAAGAATAGTGGCGGTAAAAATCGAATGTACAAAATTGTGCACTCACCCCAAAAATAATTAATAAGCTTGAACGCATTTTAAGTCTAAATTTCTTCTGCTTCTTTAGCAGTGCCTGTCTCTTTGTCAGCGTCACTGTCTCAAATGATACAACGCTGGTGGTCTCACTACCTTCCCTTTCACCCTTGCTGGTACCCCGGTCACAGAAACTCTTCTCTCCCAATCTGCCTACATTTTCTTCTTCACATCTTTCCCATAATCCCTGTTACACTGTATTGTTTGCCCCAAATATATACACCTACACCTTCACCACCCCTACTTCCTGCATTCTAACTATTCTGCCTTGGTCCTACTCACTTTCATTCATCTCCTCTCTAGAGCAAATCTCCCCAGGGTCACCTCAAGCTACTCTCTATTCTCACAACAGATCACAATGTCATCCGCAAACATCATAGTCCACAGGCCCTCCTGTCTAATCCTTTCTGTCAACCATCATTTGCAAACAAGGAAAAAAAGAAAAAGAAAAAAAAAAAAAAAAATCAGTAAGGATCTTAAATGTAATTCCAACTCAGCCTTAAACACAGCCATCACTCCTACTGCAGACCTCAAAACTACTACAGTGCCCTTACAGATCCTGTTCAGTAAATTGTTTCTGTAAAAACACATACTCAATTTCTCTTAACATGCTCAAAGCACATCCAGCTTCTTGTTAAGATACTACAGGCTCAAAATAACTCACATACTATACTGTAATATGCTATACAAGCACAGCTGTACTGTACATTAGAGTTAGTCCCTACTTAACTGTGTGCCAATTTTGCAATTTATTTGCATCAATAACCATGAGACAAATCAGTATCTTTTGTCATTTTAAGAAGAATCTTGGTATAAAAAGCAGTAACAAGATACATTAACGCTATGATGTTCAGCTGAACATGGATAAGCTTTAATTATTCCATCCAATCAGTACGAATATGTCCCACCTCAAATATGAGTGGAGTGCAAAGTGCAAGGCTCTTGTGTGCTCATTTACAACTTGGTAAGCCAATCCACTGTGCATGCATATCGTTGTGCTCACAGATCATTCAGCTATGTATCAGAGCACTGCAGAATACTGAACTAAACGCGTCTTGTCCTTACGCCAGGATCCTCACATTGCTGGACAAAAGTAATATGGGCTACTAGAAGTGACAAAGTCTCAAACTTGAAGGGAGAATGGTAACTGAGATCTTTGGCCACTCTTCAACCTTGGAAGGGTTCTTTCCGTGCCTGGGTTTACAGTGTCCATGAGCATGGGGATATCATTTTATCTCAAAACCACTTGCACCACCATATTGAGAAAGATGAAGCTCAATCATATAAAACCCTCTATGTATAGGTGCAGATCTTTAAAAAAAGCCTACAATAAGGGGTATTATATTATCTATGTCCCCCTGCTGTTCTCTATACCAAACTCAAGGCTGTAAGAATACCTGATGTGCATCAGCTGCCCTCTCTCCTGTGGCTATCTGTCTTCACCCCTGGATGGATTGCAAGATACTCTACAGCTGTGCTTCATGAATATCCATAAACATCACCTCTCTCCGTCTCAGTACTATGGAAACGAGCATCAACACAAGGCCAACACTTCCGGAGATGGCCTCTCTCACCCTCTCTGGCTGGACAGGGTCAGGTGTGGGAGAGAAGATTGGCAGGTCTGAAATCTAAGACTCTGAGGACAGTAGAGAACTAGGTGGGAGATGTTCATCTGTGTTGCCATGCATGCTAGTGGTCTGAGGGAGCTGGTGAGGCTAATGCATTTATGGATTCAGTGTGCCAGTGTGGGCACACACACGTCATCACCGAGTTTGAAACCACAGAGGAACATTCAGCACTACGACAGCTGAAGCCCCCTGCCCTGCTGTATGAAAACAACACAGCAATGTTAAAGACAGAAGAAAAGGCATGATACTTTCTTTTCTGATACCAATACGATATTTGATTTCAAATACCGACAGCTATCCTATTGTTAACATTACTGCAACTTATCACGTCTTTTTTTAATGTTATACAAAGCAACTCTATCAACAAAACTATCAAAGACTATAAAAACTGATTTTTATTCAACATTTCATACACTGTTCTACATTCAGTTAAAGAGAGCAAATTATGCCTCATATATGATGAAATGTAGTTGGTCACTCGTTCCTTTATTACCGATTACATCCTTGATGTGCTTTTAGGCTTAACTGCAAAGGAGCTGGATTATTCTCCCTTTGAAATGAAAAGCTCCATTACTTTATTGATATTGGCCCCACATCAACAATAAATAGCTGGCCTTTACCATCCATATAAGACAAACAAACAAAACTAATCCATTATTCAGTCACTACTGCTATAAAAGAAAAATACAGACAGTCCACCTAAAATAAACAGATTGAAATTATGTTTATAATGCTCAGAACATTGGTTCAAATTAATCAATATGATTAACTTCTGGAAAAACCCTTTGTGTGCAAGGAGCTTGAGTGACATTTCCAAGAATCTTAACATAGAACTGTCTGTCAGCAGAGGATTAGGTCGGAGCATTCCACATCAGAAAACATTTTTAAAACGATACAGCTCCAATTCTCCTATTACAGACTTGATTCTCGCTTGCATCCGATACAGCCAGCCAGACAGTGTTAAGGGGGCGGCAGATATCAGCCCGCACCATCGTTAAACTGCAGAGACTGATTACACTCCCAGATTTCTAAAAGCTCACAGACAAAATGCTAAGCATTAGCCATGGCCCAAAGGCCCCAGGCTGGCGTGCATTGCTGTTAAGATCCCAAACAATGTAGGATCATTTAAATGGTATATTGTTCACCACTGTCCTTGAGTTTCTTCTCTCTCAAGACCTGTATCAGCACTCACCAAACACATGGATAACTCTTAACACCTGGAACAAAGTGTTAGCTTACTTGTAACAATGGTGCCCTCAAGTTGAGATGGGCTTGCTCCAAAAAACACCAAAAGAGGCCTGCATCATTTCACCAAGGCAATTACAAGAGGCTTACTCTAGTGAACAACTGGCATGCCAGCTACCTTTTGATTGACTTGCTTGGCAGAGCAGCATAAAAGGTCATGGAGGGAAATTCCAGCAGAGAATAAATTACGACATAATGTTGAAAAATAATAAAAAATAAAAAAAGGCACTTCAATTTTGGCCTCTGCCAAAGCCTGCACCAACCTTAATGCAGCATTCCATTTAGCATTAAGACCTGAAACCTGTTGCACTGACTGGTTTCCAGTCCATACACAGGACCATTACACAACAATCACTTTGCATTTCTCAGCTCAGATGTTCCTCTGAACTCTGAACCTTCAATTCTGATGCATTTCTATGGACTTTGCATCTAAATAGCCAACTAATAAAAATGAATCACAATTAATTATCACAACTGCAACATGGAAAAAGTTTCTGCCAGAATGATAGCCCCCTGTGATGTAATGTTATGTCATGCATACTTAAAAGGCGCTTGACTGGGAAAGTGCAAAAACATGGATTTATTTCACTTACTGTAGGTGTCATTCACGTTCAAGTCAAGCTGTCACATAAAAATTATGTATTTGTGCAGATAAAAAAACATTACTTAAAGAAATCAAAATGTTTTACTTTGAAAATACTGTTTGCATAATTTCTCTGAGAATTGCTTAAAAGCCTTACACATAACGGACCATGTGCTTTCTGTCAGACATATCTGTGGCCATATTTCTGTGAACCCCCTACAAGTGACACACAAACACACACAAAGATTATTATAAATCCATCCGCTCGTATGTTTATGAAAGCTGTGGTGAAATGCACACACGCAGTGCATTCCAATCAGCCTGTAGATAAACTGTTCAAGGCAGAAGAAGAAGAAAAGGAAAAAAAAAAAAAAATACATACACCAGGCAGCTGTTACTAAACAAGTTAATTTAGCATCCTGTTTATGAGTATCGTGAAACCAAAGCAGTGACATGTACACCACAATGACAAAACCTTAATGAATTTTTGTCTGGGGTGAAGGTGAAGTCAGCTGAGCCTGGAGACTGAACTCTTAACCCCTAATCTACTGTGAAATGATCTTGCTACTGGTTGTCATGGAGACTCCCTTCTTTCAGCAGACCCATAGCAAAAATTGTATTATGTTAAACAACGTAATAAACATTGAATATTAAGGCTGCAGAATATATGCAAAGTCATAGATGATGATTATTTTACCACATACTGGGATTATATTATGGCTTGCAATACAATAACACATCCAGGATGCAAACATGTCCAACTAATATACTAAAAGTATGCAATTTGAAAAAAGAAAAGTGCGTTAGAAATCATTGCTTAAATAAAACTGTAGAGTTTACAGACGTGAAAAAGCAGACGTGTCAAATAAGGCAAAGACAAAGTCTACATTTGATTGTTACTGAGCATGAGAGATGTCAAGCACAAAGAAAGAATGCCACGGGCTCACAGACGCACTGTTCACAATGCCCCCACACCCCCCTTCATTCCCAGACACAGCTGCTCCCCATCTCAGCACCTGTCAGTGATTCTTGGAGTCAAGTTCAGGCAGCAGGCAGCTACAGCTCTGGCACTTAGCCCAAGTATAATCCAAATAGGCAAAGATGCGTGATGTAGAGAAAGAGATGGACAGAGAAGGAGAGAGATGGAGAGAGAAAAAAATTCATATGTAACTACCAACCAGCCATTCATGGTTTATTTAGAAACACCTCTGGATAAAGAGAACCAAGAGTGGTGGAGTTTAATAAGCCACACTCAAGAGTTGGGAAATCAGCAAAACAGGTGTGAATATGAACTGTAACTTTTAACATTGAGTAAATCTCCATGCCTTCTGTATCTATTTTGCTATGCTGACTTATCAGAATGCACTTTTCATCACCATTCTTTGAGTGGCTTAATTTAACACTTGTTAAATGAAGGACTGCAGTTGGACTCACTTAGGTTGATTAACATGCACTCCTCAACAAACAAATACATGATTTTTTTTTATATATACACATAAATAAATACATATATTGACCTAGTATTGTTTTGCTTCCTGCTTGTTTTGCTCAATCTCCTTTCCAGCTTTTGCCAATGAAAAATTACCCTACAAACATTCTCCAAGGTAAGACAAAGGAACCATCTTAAATAAAGCCTGAGCTGTGTTTCTCCCCTTCATTCACCTGATTGTAAAATGCTGTACTCCAATGAACTCTACCCAGATTCTGGACATAGTTCAGGGCTCTATGTCCAGTGACAGGTTATTTGAGGGTTTAAGCTAGCCTCGGTCCACCCGAGTGCTTGCTATTTTCAGGTCTTTAGTTACGGGCAGCAACAGTTGACACGGTGCAGGATGGACTCCTCCTGACTTCACACTTACATGGAACTCTGTGGTGTTGAGAATGTGACGTCCGTCTGGACTCCAGCGTGAGGAGACTAGTCCGATCGAGCCCTCATCTATCTTACAGTGCCAGTCTGGCTGCTCTAGAGACCACACCTGCAAAGAGAGGGAGAGAGAGAGAGAGAGAGAGAGAGAGAGAGAGAGAGAGAGAGAGAGAAAAACGTGCCCATACACACAGACACACAAACATACACATAATCACCAGCAAGAAACACTTGCTTCACAGGTACTTCTCCACCTGTCCTTTTCTGTCTGAAGCAAAATGAAAGATTGGCGCTGGCTACCTTTACAAAGGTAAGATATTATTTGATATGCTTAATAATAACCATCAGCTGGGTTTTATTTTTTCTACAAAAACATGGATCTGAGTACCTGCACCAGTCCTCTTTTGTACATAGCACAGAGGATGAAGAGTGAGTCCGAAGACCACTCCATGTGGGCCACCTGGTCCAAACAGGTGTAGAGCTGCAAGATCTGAAGAGTGTTGACATCACGTACCACCAGGCGATACTGAACGCAGGTGGCCTACAAAAACAGAGAAAAATGTAGAGGCTACTTGGAGAGAGAGAGAGAGAGAGAGAGAGAGAGAGAGAGCAATCTGATTTCTTATCCTAGATGCAGAATAGTCAAAAGACTAAAGTTTAAGTTACAATTTGGCCAGGGCTGTTATTTGCAATCATTTTTTCTTGGTTCATCAGGCCATTTATAGAATTGATAACATTGATACAACTGAGATTAAATACCAAATACTTTCCATCCGGAGAGATTTTGCACAGCTGGTTAGACTGCTTGAAGACCTCAGAGAAATTCATGCCACTGAGAATATTTGAATCGCCTGCTGCTGTGGGTTACTGTCAAAAAAAAAAGAAAACACAGGACTGCGTTTTATTGTTATTATTCATGACATAAGTCACCAAATACAAATAAAGAACAGGATGTCAGGACTACATTGCACAACCTTTTGGCCTTTCAATGAGAAAAAAATGAGAGAAAAACGGTAGTGTTGCCCGGGCACCAGAAAAGCAAACACACGATGGCGCCACCTGAACCTCGAGTCTTCTGAAGGCAAGCTGTTCATGAAGCTTTACTGAAAGCTGCCACAGTTTGTAAACTTGCTGGCTCACATCAGTTCTTCATTAAGAGATCAGCGCCGGCGGGTTCGTTAGCTCCATTAACTTCAGTTATATGCACTTTTTAAAAGGGAAACTTTTTGTGAGGACGTTCATCAGTTCTGTATCAGTGCTTCTCGTGTAATTAAAGGTGTATCATCGTGTTTAAACTCTTCTTGTTCTGTAAGAGACCGTTATTAACCCCGTTTCACCCCCTTTCAACCAAATCTGCCGCCCTATTTACAACAAACCAGTGCTGATGTGCGATGAATAGAAGAAGTAGCAATAGAGCCCCTCATTCGATACTTTAATTTCTCTCAATTTACTTATTTAATTTTAAGAAGTAGCTGCGTTTAATTGTAATTCTGCCCGAGTGATTACATGGCTTCACTTACACTTAGTAAATTAGCCTACATTAACATGCTAAGCCTGATAACATTAGCCGACAACCTGACCATTTACGAGCACGTTATTTACCCTAAAATTATTCGGTTTGTTACATTTTGTATCCATTTACCTTACTGAATTGGAACATCTGTATTTTATCCGACTAAAAATATTATTCCAGGGATCCCATTTTTCTCAACTGCCGGTTGTTGCTTTTCCTCTCCGGACTGTCCGTTGTTTCGGAAGCAGCAGTGTGTGGAACGTCATAGATTTGTGCCGGTTACAGCCAATCAGCGCCGTCCGTATGCACGCTGGGAAATGTAGTTTACATACTTTCTCTTTTTTTTTTTTAACCTTAATGGATTTCAGAAATATGCTTAAAATACAGCGAATGCACGTCTAGACTTGATTTTGAGTCCATTTGGGAATCTTTTTCTATTTTTTATAGCAAAAACAGCACAATAGCATTTAAATATGTGTTAAAGGCAACACATTTAATAAAATAACTATCAAAATCGTCCCCTCAGCACTGCGCGATTACATACATTGTGTGATTTCCCGTTTCGGATCGGCGTGGCTCAGTTGTTTGGAGTAAAGCTGTGTGTTTCTCATCTGCTGTGGGGGATTACGAGGCTCTTGGTGTGGTCCCCTGGTGAGAGAGTCGTGTTTCCCGCTCATGAGAGTCCAAACGGCGGCTAACGCCTCCTCCTGTCCCCCCTGTCTCCCCCAACCCAACCCAACCCATCCCAACCCAGCCCAGCGCCCAGGAACAAAACTGTTTACCCTAACCTGCATAATCAGCTCATGCGGACCCCTTGCACTGCTTTTCATTTAAACATACTGAGTTCACAGAGTCGACCCAGGAGCCATTAAAGCCTGTGAGGTGTGTTTTATTGACGCCTCACTCTGTAGGATAAGCAGACTGAGCTTCCTTCACTCTGGAGACTGAGACTGAGGGTCAGATCCAGTTCAGGGGAAAATGATTCTGGCAGTCAGGAAATTCTAGGAGAATATTTCCAAAGGCTGGAGCACACTTTTCATTTTCAGATAGGTAAGTGGGCTTACATGGCTGTTTGTGCGGGTGTTTTCTTAGCCGAAATAAACTGTCACTGTCCGGTGCGTCTTGGACAGTCACTGAACGCACGGATTGAAGGCTTTCCCACTTGAACATTTCATCCACTTCATTTTTCGTTTAAATCAGATTGCGGTAGTCCTGCGCATACACTGTCTATTTATATGATATAAAAAAAAAAGACATTCGGATGAAACATAAAAACATTTACTGCGTCACAGTTATTTTGACTGGACGTATATTGTAACATTTTCCAGTGATTTAAATCTGAAGTTTTTTTTTTTTCCAGTGACATCCAGCAACACTGTCAACAACTTGAACGCTGAAATGATTTGAGGTATAGATTTTGTGTGTGTTTTGGGGTTAGACAGTCGATCGCAGTGTCTGAAAAGCTGATCAGGGTGGTCAGAGTTCAGGTTTGATCGTTTGCTCCGTTTGAGTACAGTAACATGGAGGAAAGACCTCCACTAGCAGCATATAGAATAGATATATGAAGGTCACTATTTATTTTATTATTATTATTATTGTTATTATTATTATTATTATTATTATTATTATTATTATTATTGTTGTTATTATTATTATTATGTTACAAAATAATAATCACATTCTTAAAGTAATATTATTAATAATAATAAATCCTATTTTATGTAATAGATTTAAATATGCAGGGAACATAGTTAACAACCTGAACGACCTCTCTCTTTCCTTTATCCTATATAAATATATATATATATATATAGCTGGCCTTAAAACTATTTCATAACCTTACATAATTATTATAGGGGTTTTACTATTAAATATGATTAACTACAATATTCACACGATCAGAATTTCTCTGACATTACTGTGCAGTTATATGTTGTCTTGAGGATTTTGAGCACTTCTTGCCCCTGAAGCGAGCCTGGGGGTGTATGCTGAGTGTGTACTGTATGTAACTGGTTGTCAAGGCTGCTTTAACTAACTTGTGCGCTGAACAGTGTAAAGCTGTGGACGCTGGAAATCTCGCTTATTTACAGTATTTATGGCGCCCGATGGAGCAAACTATCTTAGGTGACAGTCTCACTCCAGCTCCTGGGCTCTTGCGATGAAAGGTAAAGGTTTTTTTTTTTTTTTTGCTTTCTGCTCTCCTGGTCGGAATGCTGGCATAAAGGCTGGTGTAAATACTGCGGTAAATGTATTGGCTGCTGTATGAAGGGATGAGGCTCCCTGTAATGAGATAATTCAATTCTCCGGCTTGATCCCAGTTGTCTGTGTAATTGCTGAAGCACTTCTGTCTCAGGGCGAAAGCCGCCATGGGAATAATCTCTCATGTAGCACAGACTGCATCTTAAATAAGAACTTTCAGCATCAGCTCCAGCTCGTGTAGTTCCATCATTGTTTATGGGATTTTCTCATAGAGCTTCAGTTTGTGAAATTTGGGAAATTTGGGAAAGTTGGAAAAGATTCTTTAAAAATCCTTAAAAATATAAAATATAATAATTTTATGCGTTAGAGAGCAAGAGAACATGTGGCTTGTTTTGGAAAGAGTATTATGGTGTGTGTGTGTGTGTGTGTGAGTGTGTGTGTGTGTGTGTGTGTGTGTCGCACTTTCTCTCCTGACGCTCCGCCGGCGCTCGATGTTGCTGAGGCAACGGGACGCGCGCGCAATTGCCCAGCTAACGCGCCTTTCGATATTGTGACGTCACAAACAACGGTAGCGCGCGTGCCCACGAATGAGCCTCCGTCCCGCGCGTCAGTGACTGGAACAGTGCCTTGCTGTCTCCTCTCCTGTAGCAATAATAATAAATAAATAAAACACGTCAGAAAACTTAAAAACGTATGATATGACGTAAGCCAAACCCAAACTCTGAGTTTATAAGACTTTTCTCTTATAGTGGCAAACATGCTTGCTAACGTAAATGTACGTTTTTATATGATCTAATATGTTACTACGCAAAACAAACCTTTGCCAAAATGGATATTAGACTGTTTTGAAGACAGCACTCAGTGGGCAGTGGGTCTTTATATGGACCACGCGTGATTTCGGTTCATTAAAAGAAACATGGCAACACAGTGCCTCCAGAAACAGTGGATAAAACATCAAATAATTGATCCCCCTAAGCCAGCATTTTATACATCTACATACGAAATTATTGAAAAATAAAAAGTCCTTCTGATTCTGATCAGCCATCACATTACTTCAGTTATAACAGATATGTCCAACCTTTATGTTGTAAATTTAAATTAAATTTTGAATTCTGACTGCAGAACTTAAAATTTATTTATTGATTGATTGGTTTATATTTTTGTTCCTTCGCTTGTTTCTTTATGAGTATAATCTGTATGGAAATTGTTATAATCTATGTTAAAAGTCACAGAGGTTGGTTTTTTTGGGGGGTTGTTTAGACTGTTGATCTATGTGCAGTGATACTTGTTCTTATAGAAGAACATAGTTGAACACTGTTGTTGCCAAACCCACAACCACCCCCCATTCCTCACCCGTCTCTTCTGGGTAGAGGATGATTTCTTATCATTGTTTACTGGGAAAAGAAAAAAAGGAGGTCCAGCCTGTACCACGTGGCATTTGGTTCCACTGGGACAGTGCCAGGCAGGTTTAGGCCTGCCATACCCAACACCTTGATTCTGAATCTACACACCCAGCCCAAAAGCCTGCTGGGATTGAGACTGAAGTAGCAGCATTGGGAGGCAGGGTGGAAATTACTTTCAAATGAAATCTTCATTGTGCTAAAGGCTCTCTGGTCCTTTCAATTCAAATACTGGCTCTTATTCACAGGGTATAATTGACCAGCTATGAGAACATTCAGAATATTTCAGTGCATGTACATTAACTTTTTGAAGTGAACAGCTTGCCGAGAACGGGAAGTCCCAAATTGGTAGTAGATACCACCTCATTGTTGCCTAGTTATCATTAATGTGTTTTTAGCTGTTCAATAAGCAAGTTGACAAATTGTGATTGTCCAGATATTATCTGGATATTATATTAGTGGACCTGGCTTTTAATGGCCATAAAGATGTAACTTATCCTTGTTTTTATGTCTTTCAGAGTAATTTACCCTCCGGTGGAGCACCCCATGTCCAAAATGTCCCAGTCCTCCACCAGTGACGAGGGCACAACTTTTGAGCACCTCTGGAGCAGCCTGTAAGTCTCATTTCCCACTCCCATTTATGGTCAAAGTTAAATTAATAGGGAATACTTTTGCACTGGAGTTTATGATGCATTGATGGGCCATGGCAACTGAACCCTAAAATTATTATAGGGTACCTCATATAGATACTGACATATCCCAAATACATAGAAAGATCCAATTGCCTAAAAGCATACCTCACTAAGTAGCTCCCTACAGAGAGAGCCCTAACATCCACCTCATAATTTTAACACCTTTTATGCAAGGTAACCAATTTGAAAGAGATCCTATGCAACCTGCAAGACATTTCTTTGATTATTTATTGATAAAAAAATTCTAAGTGGTTAAAATGTAGAGATTTAGGTTAACATCAGATGTTAGTGGTTGTAGTGGCACACCTACATTAGCTTATTTAAAGCCAGTAGTGTAAGTAAGTAATTAAGTCAAAATATATTAGAGTTATGTGTTTACAGAGCATATTTTGTTGCTTTTAAGGGAGCCGGACAGTACATATTTTGAGCTTCCTCAAACCAGCCATTCAGGAGACAGGGGTTCGTCCAGCAGCCTACCCAACAACCGTGCCGAAGTGTGTATGGACGTCTATCAAATGAGAGACCTGAATGACAACGTCATGGTAAGAAAAAAATGCAGGATCTCATCAGATAGACAACTTTCATGTCTTGTAATTGATCATTTGATAAGAAATGTGAATAGGGTTTACACTGGGTAACGCATATCTTTTGCATTAGCAGGGTTTATTTACCTTTACATTCTAGCGATTGGGATTTCAATAACAGAGCAACTGATTTGAATTTTATGATTAGAAAACTTTTTTTCAATAGCAATTTTTCAATAGTTTTTGTCAATAGCAAAACTTATCTGTGATGTAGGAAATGGATGCTTTTGTGAGCCAAGATAGCTGGGGAATATTTAATATGCTTCTTTGAATTAATGTCTGCATTAAGGCACAATTCCATTTATATTTCATTCATTCATTCATTTATTCATTCATTTCATTCATATAATTCATTGAGCATGCATATACAGTGATTCTATTTTAATGTTAGTACATTTAATAAACAATGTATATAATATATTATTTTTTATAAATCATATATATACTTTTTATATGCATAATATACACAGGTGTGCTAACAGTATCAGAAATAATAACAGAATAAGGTAACTGTTTAAAATCATATTAGACTATTTATAAAATATGTTATGTGTTACATTAATATGTTTCAGATCAAGATAAGTCCGATCAGAGAGTTTAGGTGAAACCATTTATGAGCTTTCATTGGGCCCACTTTTTCAGCGAGCCTATTGTCTTAATGGTTCCATATAGGACCTTTGTTTCTATGGCTGTTCCAAGCTGGGTTACTTTTCCCTCCATATGAGTGAAGATTCCCTCCTTACTGCCTCGTTTCCCTCTCCTCCACTTTGTTTTCCCTCTCATCAGTCTCCTCAGCAGGCCAGGGTATGGTCTGGGATTTAAAGAGGGAGGTATGTAACAGCTTAATTAGAGGGAAAAACCAAGCCATGAACATGACACCTGCTGCTCCCTTCCATCTGGGGCACACGTGCTGAGATAGAGGGTGTTGGTGGTGGCAGCAGGGGGGGTGATGGGAGGATGAATGGTAGAAGTGATGTGTGGATAAAGAGAGGGACGCCTTAGAGGGCCCAACTGCATTGTTCCTGGAGGCCATATTTTTGCTTTAATCATCCAAATTAGATTTTTTTGAGTGCCACACGACTCAAATATGGGCCCACTGACTTTCTTTGAGTGCATTCCTCAACCAAATTGTCTAATGTTTATTTTGCCACATCATTTAGTCAGAAACTTTTTGCTTTTAGTGCTGCTTATTTTGTTAGTATTTGGGGTATGAATATAATTCTGTTTAGACTTAAATAGTTTAGTTAGATAGTACTTTTGGTTTTGGCATTTGGCATTAGGCCTTTGTTTGACATAATTCCATTTCACTGGGACAGATTTCATGGTGAAAATGTAACTGCTAGATATGTTAAGATTGCATAGATTTCATTGCCTTATTGATGATATATGTTTTTTCATATGTATCTACACGGAAGTGGGTCTGACTGCTTCAAGTTTAAACCCTCAGTGTTTGGAGGAGCAAATGGCTTTTTGTGTTTTTTCAATGGCTTATGCAGTTGCAGAAGATGATATGGAAACACATTTTTTGTGGGTAGTGAAAATTGGATTTTGATGTTCTTTATGTGAGCCATGCTATAGTTGAGTTCCTATCAAAAACACATTTACTTGTAGATAAGTGTTATTGTACCTGTCCCCTTCAGACTAAATTGGTATCGTCCAATCCATCCATGGGCAAGTGCAGGCCTGCCCTTTTCGTTAATAAATAGTCATGAGGCCAAAAAGTGGGAGGTCCGAGATTTGTTGTTAGCTGCAGCTAGAAGTTGACAGGGCCAGGACAGAAGTATAGGGAAAATCCTCCTGCTGTCCTGCAACAGTCAACTCTGTACAGAGCTGCTGCTTTCAGCAAGCACCAGGTCGGAAGACGAACGCAGAGGGGTCTAGCTGTTAGTTTTTCCACACTCACCTGTACTCCCTGCAAGGTCACATGACCAGCCAGGTGGGACAGTGTCTCCTGTCAGTCACCCGCCCTGCGGGACTGCTACGATGCTGTGCATCAGTGACCCAACTCATCATTACGCCACGGTAGGTGAGGAGAATATTCTGCTGGTGCACTTTATCATTTTATTTTTTCAGGAGAATTAAAATAGTGGTAATTATTTATGCTGCCTAGTGAAACCAGCTTATTAGGCTCAAAAATGAATATCGCTTTAAATAATTGAAAAAGTACATTATGTGGTAGCATTGCATTTTTTTTTCTTTTCCATGAAGTGTTTTCTTGTTTTCTGTTTGTGTCTGTTGTGAATTTTCTTTCACTTTCATAAAGTGTTCTCTTGTTTTCTGTTTTGGACATTTCAATAAAACATACAGTTTTTAAAATATATCTTCAACATACATTTTTGTATCTTAAACGTGACATGGAGAAAAATGTGTTTATGATTTTTCTCCAGGCATGGCTTATGCAGCAGTAGTTGGTTTGTGTCGTAAGAGTTGCAGGTATTGACTGTCAGTTTTCCAAAACTTAATTCAGCACTAAGGGACTAAACCGGGCTCTTCCCTGAGTGGTTTATACCTACCTGCAAAGGAAATTGTATTAGCTATTATTTTTAGAAAATCATAACTACTGGTTCAAAAACCATCTAAATAAAGATGTCCTTTGATGAGCAATATGTCATATGGTAATTCATTGCGACTGATACCTGTTGATGTATCTAAATGGAGTCTAAGTAACTTTTGAGGGAGTTGCGAGGTTTACTTTTGTGGTGTAGAATTTAGAGCTGATTATCTGAATGCCGACGGCTTTAGACACAAGCCTTTACTCTGGTTTTACCTTAGTGAAGACTGGTTTATTTTGGTGACGTATTTTGATCAATGAAACATTTTTAAAATACAGTTTGTAAATGTGGTTTATGTGTTTATGTATTATTGTTCTTTGTTTTCACATGCAGTGACCACTGTAACACACCCAGTGTATTTATGATGACAGCTGTAACACTGTACTACATCACCTGTGCAATAGAGGGCGACATTTTTGCACTTGGGCATAATAACCAGTGTTGGGCTTAGTGTCACTGCTGTGCACTGTAGTTCACCCAGCAGAGATGTGTCTGAGCATGCTTTAAAGATACACAGCATTATGTCACGCTGCCCACATTAACTCTCATCTCTCCACAAACTGCCTTTTCATCATCTTTGCGATATCAGCAGCATGATAAGATGTTTTATATGCTGTAGATATCCTTACAAGGCTGACAGCCCAACACCTCCAACAGTCCTCATTAAACTAACAATGTTGGCATTATCTTTTTGCATTTGAAGATTTTGCAGTTAGGTGGCCACTTAACTTTGCATGCAGTTTTATACATGCACCTTTATTCATCTTAACATAAAGTTAAAAATGTCACACTGCCCTCATGCATATCCTGAACTATTCTCACTTACTTCTCTGTAACACCCGACTTCCTCATACAAAACCACAAGTCCTCTCTAGGCACCCTTGCATATGCTTTCTGCAAGTCCACAAAGGCACAGTGTAACTCCTTCTGACCTTCTCTGTACTTCTCCATCAGCACCCTTGCATCTGCACATTGCATCTCTGGTGCTCTTTCTTGGCATAAAACCATACTGCTGTTCACTAATCCTCACATCTTTTCTTAACCTCGCTTCCACAACTCTTTCCCATAACTTCATGCTATGGCTGATCAACTTTATCCCTTCATCCCTTTATCCCTTTATCCTCTATAGTTACTACAGCTCTGCGCATCACCCTTATTCTTGAAAATTGGTACTAGTACACTTCTCCTCCACTCCTCAGGCATCCTCTCACTTTCCAAGATTGTGTTAAACAATCTGCTCAGAAACTTCACTGCCATCTCTCCTAAACACCTCCCTGCTTCCACTGGTATGTCATCCGGAGTAACAGCCTTTCCATTCTTCATCCTCTTCATTGCTGCTCTTACTTCCATCTTGCACTTCCTGATTCACTATCCTCACATCATCCAATCTTCTCTCTCTCTCTCTCTCTCATTCTCTTCATTCATCAGCCCCTCAAAGTACTCCTTCCATCTACTCAACATGCTCTGTTCACCTGTGAGTACATTTTCATTTCTATCCTTTATCACCCTGACCTGCTGCACATCTTTCCCAGCTCTGTCTCTCTGTCTAGCCAATCAGTATAGTTCCTTTTCTCCCTCCTTACTGTCCAACCTCTTATACAATTCACCAAAAACACCTTATCTTTAGTCTTCGCCACTGCTTTCTGCACCCTGTGCTTCATTTCCTTGTACTCCTGTCTACTTTCTTCATCTCTCTGACTATCTCACTTCTTCTTCACCTGCCTCTTCTTCTGTATACACTCCTGGACTTCTGGGTTCCACCATCAGGTTTCGTTTTCCTCCTCCTTCCTCCCTCCCTTCAACAACAATGCACAATGGAATAGTAACAGGTTTCTTACGTAACTATACCACATATGGATTCACTAGGTGCTTACACAAAAAAAAAAAAAACAACAGAATCCAACAATGATCTAACTTACTTATTCTATCGTTTAGCACTGGAGCTGCTGGTAATGTTGCTTAGAAACACTAGAAGTCAATAGTCACCCAAATTATTTCTGTAAATTCTTCCCAAAACCTCTCTCATCCCTCTCAAAGCACATCTATGAAACTTTTTGATATGGTTTTGGACACTGTGTGGTTTATTGTGAGCTAAATATGAATAATGCAGGCAGGCTTTTTAGACTACAGGGTCTGTTTTCACAATAGAAGGAATGCTGATCTAGAAAAGATTTTTGTGGTGACAACCATCAGAAATACAGCAGAATCGGATCGAACATCAGAACACCCCCCACCACCACCACGGTCCATTGGGATTTAGTTTCATAGCTCAGTCTTACTAAACCAAATCAACAATGCTGCTGCTGCTTAACAAAGAGTTGGATGCAGTTAAGGAGGTTAAGAGATGTTTAGTGATGTATAAGGGTAGATTAGAGTAAGTATTTACTTATAGTGCTTGTAAATGTCATGCATCATCAACCAAACTAAAGAAAATTTGCACCTCAATTATATCTTTGTCGATCAACTGCATCTTGGTTAAGCTGGGTGAGTTAAAAATGGTATAAATGAGATTTTTGGCTACACTATTCTTCTCCTATTTATTGCTGGGGCTTATCCAAACAGAACACCAAAAATTCACACATGCATTTTTACAAATGTAGCTACTACCTTGAGATACCAGTCTGATTTTTTTTATGCAAGAATAACATGTTTAAGTCAAGCTGGACAGAGCAGAGCAGGGGGATCAAACTTTATGAAAAAATTGCTACTGTCTGCTTTTTTTTCAGCTGTTTGAATGTAGGGCTGTAACAATAATTGCATTGCCACCATACCGTGGTATTAGGGCGCAGTTTTACTGCAAATAGCATGGTGGCACTTTTAAATAAATAAAGGAATATTTATATACCACTGCTGGCATTTTTGTAAGCCTGTGTTTAAATACAAGTAGTAACCATACTGAAATTATGGGTGGAGTGCACTTGATGCATGTAGCTAAGCTAGCCACATTGCATTTATACATTCAGATAAACGCATTTACAGTGTGTGTTCAACTAACCAAGGATCCGCAAATAAACCTGTCTTTTAAATGGCCAACATGCAGATAGAGGCCATTTTAATGGAAATGGCCAGCAGGACGATGGCTTCTCAATGTTTGGTGATTTCTAACTTTCTAAAAATGCTTGCCGCTCCACTGCTAAAATAAAGAAGCAAAATGTGAATGTTCTTGCTGCTTGACTTCATAATAATATATTTTTTTGCAAAATCACTTATTGAATGCTGTGCATAAACAGAGAATGCTGAATAACCCATTGAGAAGAGGTATCAGCATCAAATCATATTGTGGCTGGAAAGCAAAAGTTGGTGCTAAAGCTGTGGCTTTGACCTCAGTCTGACTCCTGATGACAGATTGTACCAGACTCTGTGGACTGCCACTGTTTGCCGTGTCTGACTGTCAGTGAGAGCATGAGATGGATTTAGCTGCTATTTGAGGTTGGATGTGTTACTTCTCAACTTAATCCATGCACTCAGAAAGAATGCTCTGATGGTGCACAAAGCAGCCAGTTTGATTTTTCCTGTTTCGACTTGCTGCGCAACATGTTTCAGCATTGTAATGAGGTACACCTGTGTGTGTGTGTGTGTGTGTGTGTGTGTGTGTGTGTGTGTGTGTGCGCATCTGTGTGTGTACACCAGAAGTACATTCCTCATATTGAACATTTTGAGAGTTGACAATGCAGGTTTGGTTTTCCCCACCTGTATGGAAAGCCCCCTATTAAGAAAATAAGACTCCTCAAAGCTTTATTTTGGGATTGTAAACCATGTAAGGTGACTGGGCAGATGAACAATAAGCAGCTTAAGAGCACTTACAGTGTTATAGATATTGAAAACTATGACTTTTCCTGCTAAGAATTATGAGTTTTCTCATCTGCCCTGTGTACACATATACAGTATCTCACAAAAGTGAGTACACCCCTCACATATTTGTACATATTTTATTACATCTTTTCATGGGACAATACTGAAGATATGACACTGATACAATGTAAAGTAGTCAGTGTACAGCTTGTATAACAGTGTAAATTTTCTGTCTCCTCAAAATAACACACAGTCACACTCAAAATAACACACAGAACAGACATTGCCATGGTCGACCAAAGAAGTTGAGTGCACATGCTCAGAGTCATATCCAGAGGTTGTCTTTTGAAAATGGATGTATGAGTGCTGCCAGCATTGCTGCAGGGGCTGAAAGGGTGGGGGGGTCAGCCTGTCAGTGTTCAGACCATACGCCGCACACTGCATCAAATTGGTCTGCATGGCTGTCGTTCCAGAAGGAAGCCTTTTCTAAAGATGACAAGAAAGATGCACAAGAAAGCCAGACATGCAAGCAGACTAAGGATATGGATTACTGGAACCATGTCTTGAGGTCTGATGAGACAAAGATGAACTAATTTGGTTCAGATGGTGTCAAGCGTGTGTGGCGGCAACCAGGTGAGGAGTACAAAGACAAGGGTGTCTTGCCTACAGTCAAGCATGGTGGTGGGAGTGTTATGGTTTGGGGCTGCATGAGTTCTGCCGGCACTGGGGAGCTACAGTTCATTGAGGGAACCATGAATGCCAACATGTACTGTGACATACTGAAGGAGAGCATGATCTCCTCCCTTCGGAAACTGGAATGCAGGGCAGTATTCCAACATGATAATGATCCAAAACACACCTCCAAGACGACCACTGCCTCACTAAAGAAACTGAGGGTAAAGGTGTAGGACTTGCCAAGCATGTCTCCAGACCTAAACCCTATTGAGCATCTATGGGGCATCCTCAAACGGAAGGTGGAGGAGTGCAAGGTCTGTGCAAGTGGATTCCAGTGGCAACCTGTGAAGCTCTAGTGAACTCCATGCCCAACAGAGTTAAGGCAGTGCTGGAAAATAATGGTAGCTACAAGAAATATTGACAGTTTGGGCACAATGTGGACATTTCACTTGGGGGTGTACTCACTTTTGTTGCCAGTGGTTTAGATATTAATGGCTGTATGTTGAGTTATTTTGAGGGGACAGCAAATTTACACTGTTATACAAGCTGTGCACTGACTACTTTACATTGTATCAGAGTGTCATATCTTCAGTGTTGTCCCATGAAAAGATATAATAAAATATTTTTAAAAATGTGAGGGGTGTACTCACTTTTGTGAGATACTGTATATATGTATGCTTTTTCAACAAACTGTGCAGCTTTAACTGTGAAGTGTAAGTGTGTGAATAGGGTAAATGCACATGCTCTTTATTTTTTTTTAAATGCTCAAAGGCTCATTGAGACAATTTTCCACTTTACAAGTTCTTCGTAATACTATGGCTCAGACATAAAATTGATGTGAAATTATAAAGTAATTTACAATCTTGTTGTAGAGAAATGCACTGATTTCTTTATGGTGGTGATCATAGGAACAAGAACAACAGGGTACAACAGAAGTGTACAAGACGTCTGGTGCTAATCACCACCACTGTAAATCATTCTGAATCTATCAAAAATGGGCATTTCATTCTATCAGCGCTTCCATCAACCAGGAACAATAGTTGACTCTGCCATGGCAAAGAAGTAGGCCTTCTCTCCATTATAACCTGTCAGATAAAATTTGTTGTGTTTTCTGAGTTCATTTGCCAGTGGAAAGTTTGCAGTGCCACACAAACTTTACTCAAAGTGTGGAATTCTCTACATCAGTGTTTCTATGACAACAATTCTGTTTTATCATGTAAACTAAACTAAAGATTTACTACACTCCTCACTCTACCGAAAGGTACAATCTTTTGGTGCTATAGATATAACATGTAAACTTATGAGAAAAATGATGATAATGATGATATTATTATTATTATAAGCAGGAGTAAAATAATCTAAAAAGAAATAAAACACTTACCCTTTCACCCTACTTTCTTTTGCTCAGTTGCCTCGGCTGCTTTTAGCACTCATTTTTTCATTCCCCTTCTTTCTTATTTTCTGTCCCTCTCTCTCTCCACTCCTCTTTCTAACCAAGAGCATGTCTGACAGGTAGCGTTGTCATGGTGTAGACCCAAAGAAGGTGTTTTCCTGCAAGTATGTACTTGTGCTAGTGTTTTCGTCTAGCTAAGGGCATGCCATAATTAGGACAATGTGCGCTTCTCTGCCCTCCATCCTCTGCACCATTCACTCTCTCACTGCTATCCACAAGGGTCGCAGTTCAGGGGAAAGGCTCAAAGGCAGGGAAGAGCAGGAGAAATGTGACAATGGATGGAGCATTCTAGTGTGAGACTGTGATACTGAATTCTCTGCATCTGTGCTGTTGGTTTTACTGGCTCTAGCTAGAGATAACTGAGGAAACCCAGTTGGGGCCATTTGGACAATGTACCATGTGAAAAAGAAGGTAAAGGCCCTTGTGTCGCTACAAGCAAATTTCTGAATGCTGGTTCTGATTGGTGTAGCTTTTATTGAATTTTTATTGAAAAGTTTTCCATCATGCTTTTGTATCTGTAATGTCATCACCAAGGTAATACATGCATGTATTTATTATCAGCTGTGAGTGATCAGTCAAAGACTATCTAGACTTACATAGTCAGTAAAGCAGCCCATTTCTACATAGTTTTAGACACGCCGTGTTTAATAATACTGTGATAATTAAATACATGCCAAAAGTACACATTTACTCTGTATGTTCGTCCATGTATGGCTAGATTTTAGCCTTTGTTTTACCCAGTAGTATATATATTGATAAAGAGGCTACTTTCTGGAGACAGGTTTGTTACAGCAACTGAAGGTTGTCTGCTAAGTGTGCACACCAAGTACAAAGATGTTTCTAATTTGGTAATTTATTAGATGTTGGTCTGTGTCATTGTGAGTGTATTGATGATAGAGGGATATGGAAGGCAATTAGATGTCTGACAGATTACGGTTGTGTTTTACAACCCCCGCGCCTGCGGGGGCCATGGCTGCCACAACTTTAAATCTCGGTGTAACTGGAGCCTGGTGGATGTCTTCCAAACTTCCCTGCCCCCCTCCCTCCCACCAAATCCTCTTACCTGTTGGTGTTTCACCTCCCTCTGTCATTTACCTGTGGCTTTACTTCTTCCCTCCTTCCTGCCATTTACCTGACTCTCCCTCCTTCTCTCTCTCTCCCTCTCTCTCTCTCTCTCTCTTTCTCTCTCTCTCTCTCTCTCTCTCTCTCTCTCTCTCTCTCTCTCACTCTTTCTCTGCTCAGTCTCAGTATAGCTTGCTGAGCAGCAGTATGGAGCAGGGATTGGGGAATCGCGCAGCGTCCACCAGCCCATACAGCTCTGAAACTGCCTCCAATGTTCCAACACCCTCACCTTACTCACAGCCCAACTCAACTTTTGAGGCCATGTCCCCTGCTCCGGCCATTCCCTCCAATACGGACTACCCCGGGCCACACAGCTTTGAGGTGACTTTCCAGCAGTCCAGCACGGCCAAGTCAGCCACTTGGACGGTGAGTGGAGCTTTCATGCAGAGTTTTTTTTTTTTTTTTTTTTGTGGGAGGGGGGTAATTGCTATTGCATCACGTGAGGGATCCCTTAGTTAAGGATCTCAGTCCCATGCTGCGTCTCACACAATATTAACTCACTTTTTTAATTATGTCCTTGTAAAATAATGTAGATTTCTTTCATTTTTTAATCTAAATGCTAAAAGCATTTCAGGATGTTTTCACAATGTGCTCCTTGGCAGTAACTCTCCTTTCTGAAAGCCATTTCTCCCACTGTTGCTTTATTTTTTGTAATTAAAAAATATATATTTTAATTAACTCACGTGGGAGGTGTTGCTCAAGGCAGTTTACTGTGTTGATAAACATATATATGTAATTTGAATGATGTTGAAGAACTTATATACTTTGTTAAATTATCGACCAGTGGGCACACTGGTTTCTAAGGCTGCACAATAATTTTATTTGAAATACATTTATTTGAAAGGGTGCAATTTTAAACTGCAAGAGCAGCAGGTTTAATGATATTCTACATTGTCCAATGGTGACCAGTTCTGCTTAGGGGACTGGTAATGTTAATAAAATCTAATTATGCAGAGGATGTGAACTGGCAGACTTGCATATTACATTTAGTATTTAACTTAAGTACTTAGGTTTGGGGGAAAAAGAAACTGGACCTGGGTGAGAAACTTAAACTTAAATAGAGGTTGAATTACTTAAAAAAAAAAAACCCAACTAGACATTTTATCCAAATCGTCCAGCCATCTTTTTTGTTTTCTAAATGTAAAGAAACTAAAGTGCAAATATCTTAGTGGAACAAGTATCTTAGTTTGTACTATGCATTTATTATTTATTTCATGAATTAAAAATATTAGAATGATAAGAAATAACATATGACTAACTTGGATATCTTTTCAGGCAGTTCTTTTGCTTTTTGGGTTAAATCCTAAAGTATTTTTCTTGATTTGATTTTTTTTTTTTTCACATAATTTCTCAAAATGTTTTCTTCCACAAACCTTCAGAATAGATCTACCCCCTGTTTAACAGAAACCAATCTTTCTTTTTTTCCTCAAAAAATACTTTTTATAAGTGTAGCCAGGAGTTCAGATTCTGCTTCATTTAACCCCAGCACTTGCTACCAAAATGCCTCAGATTTTCTGGTAAGTCTTGCATTCTGCATTGCATACTTTCAGACATTTACTTTGGTAAAGAGATCACAGTTAAGGTCACCAGCAAAGCACAAGGAGCCAGTACATTGTTATTCTCACAACTTCCCAAATCTTGCTGTAGGTCATTGACTGTTATGTGAGGGGTTTTCTTTGCAAATCTGACTGATCTTATAGCAGTTTAGTCTTCTAAATCTTCTTCAACAGTTCTTCACTTTATGCTTCATATCCTCAGTCAGCTACATAGCTTTTGAGTGAGGGCAGAATGCAGTGGTGGTTATAATATCATTTATTATGTTCTGGAATGAACTATTCCTGGGTTAATGTGTCAAAGAAGACCTTATACAAAAATATGAAAAGATAGTGTAATAAAAAAATGCATATGCAACATTATAAACTCTTTTTTCTCAGAATCTCTGTGTAATTTGACAAGGAGCGTCCAATCCTTCCCACACATATCCTCACACATATACTTTTTCTATTGTGGGGTGACGTTTTTCCTGCAGTTTTCGAATAATCAGTAAATGACCATTTTAAGTCATTTACTGAGTATCATCATTCTTCACTTTAAAGGTTTAAACATGATCCATTATCTATTCAGAATCTGTCTAAAACAAACCTCAATTCCATTTCAAACACCCTTAAACTGAGAGGTTGGAAAGCGGAGTCTTCTCTGTTTTGCCAATCGAGACTACAAAAAGATTCTTGCAGTTGACCCCTGCACAAAAGAAGCTGGTGTTGCCTCTTTTGGCTTGGCTTTTAAGCTGTTTGTCAGATTAACTCATGCATGAGTCCGCTCATTCTCAGTGTGAGTGGAGTTGTAAGGTGATAGCAGCATCGCTGAGGTGAGCGCTGTGGCCATCGTTCATCCTAATGCCACTCTAGACTGTTGCCTCTGGCGCCTAAAGTTCCGCTCCATTCTCAGTGGTTGCCTATGTGTGAAAATGTTCTGTTGTTCTGAATCTTTTCCATAGTTGTGGGTTCATAATCTTACAATCACAAACAACCACAGGTGAGGACACAGAGGTGAATGTGAGGCGTCTGTCAACATGAGGACCTGCCCTCCAGACATACATATACCACTTTGACCTTTCTCTGTAGAAGAAGTGATATTTCAGATGAAGTTTAGGCTAAAGTACAATAATGTGGCTCTGGACCAGACACGAGTTTACTCTGTTATGCTGATTCAGGTGAATTGTGTTCATTTTATAAATGCTCGTACAGTATCGTGCAAAAGTTTTGAGTCACCATTCATTTTTTCATATTTTTCTTCCAAAGAGCCAAATTTAGGGTTAGGGTTAGAGTTATGTATAGTTGAGGAATAGGTCTCCAGGCATCCTGAAGAACACGTCTTCAGTCAAGTCCCTGTACCTGACCAGTTTCAGAGGACTGTTTTCTGTTGGTTAAGCCACACGTTGTGTTACGTATAAATTATTCAAGCAGAACAAATTCATCTCAACTCAAGGAACCATCAAGCAGTGAAGAAACAGACGCAAATAATGAAAGATTTTCGGGCTGGTGATTAGTATACTGGTGATGCTAAACGCTGAGTGGCAGGAACCCCTTTTTAGGCACCTTGTATCTTTAGGCACTTTTAGGCATGTCACAGGGAAAGATTTGTTGCCATTTCTTTAATTTAATTTACTCAATATGCCATAAGACATAGACAAGAAAAGACAGTCAGACATGCATAAAAAAGCTGATTACCCAGCATGTTTAAAGAAATGAGGGGTGGCTCAAGATTTTGGCTCAATTCTATTTGAAAACCATATTAAAAATAACATGAAATATGCCAGATATCAGTATTAGATCACAAGTACTATATTAGGGCATCCTCAAGGGTGCTGTCAGGTGCTTTGTGCTTTGTTATACGCAGGGTGTTTTATGTTATATCCAATACTTACTGTCTTACTGTCTGCATTTTATAAAGGTAAGCAGCAAACTGACACAGAGTAGAATTTTATTGAACTTTGAATGTAGCAGCTAAGCAGCAGACCAAAGTAATGTGCAATGCTTGAGGTAGTGTGAGGTGTGGAGGTGAAGCAGCAACACTTTCTCTTAAGCAAACAAAGCAAACAAAATACTGTGCAAAGTGATTTTGCCACTTAAATGAAAGATTACCCTGAGTAACTGACGCCCATGAACATTGCAATAACCATAAGGAAATACCACTTCTTTGTTAATGTATGTAAGAAGAGCTTTCTGGTATCAGAAATATATTAGAAAATTCAATTATTTCCTTTTACCCCTTCCTTTGTAACACAAATATCTGTACATGCATGGATCTAAACAAACTTTTTCTTTTGTTTTTATGCATTTGAAGCAAATTGTCCACAGATTTTTTTTTTTTAGCATCCAACCTAAATGGACACAAACACACTAAAAACACTGTCCCTTGGTCTGTCTATCAGTGCAGACCATACATGACAGAGATTAATACATAGACGTAAAAGCCAAGAAAGGGAGACTCGACAGCAGAGAAAAGGCTTGTGTTGAATGTGTTGCGCATTCCAACCAACTGCCTATCAAGTGAAGATTAAAAAAAAAAAATCTTTTTTACTAGTACTCTTTCATTTAGGCACATTTACATCAGTGTACTCGCTGTCTACAATTCTTCCCATCAGTTAGCTTAGTAACCATTTCCTTCTTAACTGGACAGGCCTTGAGTTAGATAAACGCAAAAGAGCGATGAAGAGCCTTTTAAACGGGACTGCATGTATGTTGAACTGAATATGTTAAATGCAGACAAATTAAGTAGCTGCTAGTCTCAAGGCATCTGTTCTATACAGGCCTGACCGAGCAGTTTGCTACACGAAGCCATGTTTAAAATGGGCCTGCGAACCTGCTTTAACTGAAGTCAAAAAGTGTGCCTGAAGCTGTTGTGTTTGAGTACTTAAAGTGAGAACAACGGTAAATGTCTCACTGGTGAAAGATGAACTATTATTACTTTTTTCTTTTAGAAGACTTAGAAGGAAGATGAGTCAGCAAAAATGAATAGCAGAATTAAGATACTCATGCTTAGCATTTCCAAGCCTTTTTCATTCTTGATAAAAGTCAGTATTTCATTCAAAGTGCATCATCAACTCTTCTGACAGACAATCTGTTTGTTCCTTTGTTTACATTTACATTTACGGCATTTAGCAGACGCTCTTATCCAGAGCGACTTCCATGTTCCAATCAGATGTGAAAGATTTTAACAACAATGCATATTTACAGTGGTTTCATTGGGATTTCATATGATAAGAAGAATATGCCATGCATTCATCTTCACTGAACGTTTTGGTTCATTTTTAAATTTTGTAACTCGGTGGAATCCAGGCCTCAAGGCACTGCTGAAGCAACAATTTAACTGCTTCAAGATTTATCAGTAGCTTTGGTTTCAGTAGCTATGTTTGCTAAGGCAAGTAGTACATTAAACAAACAAACAAACAAACAAACAAACAAACAAACAGAATAAGGACTAAAACCAAGAATGGCTTATGTCAGTGTCAGTAAACAGGTAGGCAAGTGTGTGATAAAACTCTCACGAGTAAGTCAGTAACTCTCATCACCAAGCAAAGGTATATACAATTTAATGGATCTTTCTCTATATAGAACCAAGGCCTGTTCTAAATACATGAGGTGCACCAAAATGACTGATATTCATTTTAATTTTAGACTCAAAGCTCTGTTAGGCTGTAACAAGAGACACTGGTGCTGTTTATCTGGCAGCAGTAAAATGAGAACACTTTACAGAATATATGTGCCATAGACCTGCCAGTATGCAAATGTGGATGTATCCTAAATCCAAAACCACAAGTCGTAAGTAAACCGTAAGTCACTGTGCTGGCCATTACATTTTTGCCCTGCACAGAGGTCTACACTTGATCAATGATATATGTGTAAGCACAGGTGGCAAAAGCACACATGCTCTTTACTTGAGCAGAAAGAGAGATACTTATTTTAAAAAAGAACCCGGGTAAAGCTAGAATAACCGATTAAAATTTTTATGCAACCCCAAATCAGAAAAGAGTCTGACCCAGGGAAGGTGTAGGTATCGTTTTTGGAATGTTTTGCAGGCCTGAGATGTAGGAATGGATGTATATATTACAGTATGAAAAGCTGACCAGACTAAACATTAAATAACTAGGGAAAAGGTAAAGCAATCATTCAAATTAATGTGTTTTTATTGGCATTTTAGTATTTTCCATACAGTCCCAATTTTTTCTGATTTGGGTTTGAAAAAATTACTGAGACCAAAGTACCTGAACCTCATAACTATGTTAATATAATTCAAAGACTATTAATAATTCATACATAAGATGCACAAAAAAGAGTGAACATTAACTTCACTGATCACTTTCTTTCATTAGTTCTTCTGGCTTGGACATCATATTTATTAAATGCCTTGTTACGTCAGTTGTGCATGATCTGACTGATACACCAAGTGATTCTTTCTGTATTTTGTCCATTTAGATTTAAATATTTTCATTGGGAAGCCATGCAATGATGCAAAATTTAATGAATGGAAAATACTTCCCACAAAATTAGTTTGGTCCTTATGGCATCCATTCTGGGGGGACTCGGCTTTGAGGACTATAATAACCTTCCCTTTAGCTTCTAAAAGAAAAGATCTAAATTACCAGGGATTACTGCCAAGCTGTGTGGAATGCAAAGTGTTGAATCTCTAATTCAGGGAAGTCCCAGGTTTGAGACAGAGGTTTCCAGGCTGTTGTTATATGGGATTACTATAGAAGAAGTGAGTGACTCACTGGGAGGCAGGCCGAGGGGTTAGAATCTGGCACCGCTAAATTTGTGTAGCCGCGGGCAGCAGGAGAAGTATAGGGGCACATTGACTTTTATCTGACTGATCCACCCTGTGCTACTTGAGAAACTTTCATCCCTCACACATGAATTGCCCAGCTGCTGTTGCATCATTTTGGAGGCTTTTTTTATAATAGATATTACAGACATTTCCTGGCATTCTCCTGATAGATATGGACCATATTAATGCATTAACAGTTATTCACATTCAGATTCATAGATCTCCTTAAAAGCCTCTTTCACTTCCCAGCTGCAGTTTTAGCATTCTGTTTAGAACATCAGCTTTTACTTTTTTTAGAACATCATGTTTCACTCTGATGCACTCTTAAAGACTTTTAAAGGTGCAGCTGCCAAGACATGAATGGGAGTTTGTTTTTTCCTCCTTTCTGAATGTCCCACCTTTTAATCCATTCCTAGAATCTGATCGGATTCTGGTCATCAGCTCCAGCATGCCATGATATCACAGGTTGAATCATAAACACAAATTATGTATCACGGTAAGTGATGAGGATGAGGCAGCTTAAATAAGAGCTTTGCTTCAAGCAGACATTCCAGAAGCTCAAAAGCGCAAGGTGTCATGAGGGATGAAAATGAGTTCTAACACCCCAGCTTTTCCAGTAAAGACCCCAACACTTTTTTTTAAAGATTATTATTGTTGGCGTGTACACGAGGCAAGTCTAAGCACGCCTCAGGTTTTGGCGTGTTCTAAGCCGCCGTTCCCAGCTATTACCCTCCTAGTCAGTCAGCGGGTCTGAACACGCCCCACACCCAGCGCATCCTTCCGCCCAACAGCAAACACACACCTCATCATAAGGGCTGCATATAGTGGCCTTAGAAAGAAACAGTTATGTGAGTTTTTTTTTGTGTAGGGCTGTGTCCTACATGGCGGTGTAGGCCCTTTCACTTGTTTGTGTGCTTGTACCTTTAGCTAGATTTTTTCTGTTAAAGATTAAATATAACTTAATGTATAATTAGGAGTCGAACGTAATTTAGGTATGACCCACTTATTTGTCATTAAAGGGCACGAACCCTATATTTTCCATAATTCTTTCCCTGATTTTGATGAAACATTAAGCCTTAGCCTTTAAGCTAAGGCAGCAGGGCAGCGGTGGCCTAGTTGTTAGGGAGTTGGCCCCGCATCGGGAGATTTGGGGTTCGATTCCCTCATAAGTAGGTCTCCTTATTTGGGCCACTGGGACACTGGATTCACCAAGACAAATGCAGGCTGTTACATATTTTAGAAGTTCAATATTCAAACTTTCAGTGGAATGCAACTGTCGTTCAACTTAACTGTGCATGCGTGTTTTAACATGTCTCCTATCCATGGGATCCAAAACAATCAGCATCCTCAAAAATATGGAAATCGACTCTGCAACTCTGAGCCTTCAAGCTTTGCTAGTCAGCAAAGGAGCAGCTCCAGATGGGTTGGGACATGTAGATTCTCTCATCTTTGTGCTGAAAAATCTGAAAGAATGACTCAGAGCCTATGTGGCTTTATGCACATCAAATCGTGTGAAATAGGTCCAATGACATGGTGAGAATTAATACACAGATCAGACTCTCATTCAGATTCCATTTGTGACTTTCACTACTTTCTGACCCTTGGACAATGAACTCGACAATCTATTAATATGGGTGCGCACAGCTTGTAAGTTTATACTACAAATGATTAGGATCTGAATGTGATACTGTTTATTTGTCTGATAGCAGCAGCCTGATCTTTTCTTTGCCATCAATCAATCTGAACACCTTGTCTTTTCCTCTGAGAGAAAAAAAAAAAAAACAGTATGTTCAACCTTCAACTTTTTTTTGCTGCTAGGAGGTGCACTTTATTTTCTCACAGTTCTTGAGGTGAGGAAGGAAAAGTGAAATGTGAGTAAGGGTAATAATGCGATTCTATTCAGTCACACCAATTTACATAAATTTATCCATAAGTCTCATGGCTGTCTGGAATATTCCAACACTTCACTTAAAAAAAAAAAAAAAAAAAGTACAGTGTAGATAGATTTTTTTGTCCATCAAGGTACATATAATGTAAATGTATCCTCTTTTACCTTCTTTACTGGTCCTTGAGGTCCAGTTTTGTACCTTAAATATATTTTTACAATTATTGTTCCTGCAGGAAAAGGGAGATATTTGTATTGTTTTTATTTATAGAATGGTTTTGTGTTTATAACCTAATGTTCTAAAGTAGAAAAGCTAATTAGAAAGCTTGGGGTCAGGACAGAGGTTACAGTCAGTTCAATTAAAAATCATAAAGACTACTGCAGTGACTAAAGGTGCTGAGCTTTAACAATCCAGCTTTAACAATCTCCATAGGAGAGGTAACACCCCAGTGACAGGTGTGGTGCCTTTATTTCTGAGAATGCAGGGGCAAATTGTGTACATTATTTTTTTTCAAAATTATTCATTTAGGTTGAGGTGGAGTCTGTTTTCAGAATGATAAAAACTGTTGCCTGCTTATGTTGATCGTTGTATTGCATTGTAGTAACATCCGCAAATATCCTTCAGTGTCTTATCAGAATTGCATCGTTTACACTAGTTACTTGCAAACAAAGTGTGTGAAGCTCTGGGCAGCTCCGGCAAGTTTGCTGGTTTTGACGGCAGCGTGCTGCAACATGCCCAGCGGCCTGGCACACACACCATTATCGCCCAGGCTCAAGAGCCTGCCACAACCTGCACTGGTCCAACGCTTTCTCTTTCATACTGATCATTTTCTAGGATGTACACCCCATTTCCCCTCTCATCTTCATTTGCTCACATTTTCTCTTCTTATCCGTTCTGTCTTTTTCTTTACGCCTGTCTTTTTGTTCATTATTTGTTATGGATTAGTTTAACTGGGTTTGTTTTTGGGATCTGGCCAATAGATTATTCAATACCATTCCTTCATCTTTTCTCACCTCGTGTTCAACATTATAGTGGTTGTTGCAGCAGCAGTATAGTGGTTGTTGCAGCAGCAGTATAGTGGTTGTTGAACTTTAATCTGCTATGAGACTCAATAATGGGTTAATCAATCACTGCCTCTCTTAATTGGTAGATCAAGAGAGTATATTCTTAGAGACAGATAAAGGCCTGCTAAGACAATTGTGAATGACATGAAAATAGGAGGGAGGGTTAAAGTCGGGTGTGTTGAGACTCTCCTGACTGCTCACAGCTGCATAGAATGATTAATGCTTGTGTATCTATGAGTGCATGTGTGTATGTGTGTGTATGTATGTGTGTGTGTGTGTTTGTGTGTGTGAATGCACACTGACTAGTCTTCCACTAACTGGAATGGAATATCAAAAACACACATACAGTTTGTAGTCTGTCCTCATTCCAAAACACGAGGTACACAAAAAGTGCAAAAAGAATGCAGTAAGCATAATTGTTGACCTTTTTTTCTTTTTTTTTCTTTTTTAATATTTTTAATTAAGATATGAGTTTTGCATCTCTTTCAGTGTTCTCTCACTACAATACTCAGCATCCATTCTGCAACCACGATTATTAACCCTTCCCACCCCCCGAGTGGGAAAAATTAATCCACCTGCTGCACCACATTTTTCATTTTTTTTGTCTTACCCAAAGACAAGCATATAAGATGAGAGTAGGCATGTTAAAAATGTATATTATGATGGTGAAATTGTTCATTGTGGCCACAGTGCATTTTTAATGTTTTACTTTGGTTACTCATGACACCTCATTTGTGGTTCCATATACATATATGTGCATTAAAAGAAGCCCCTACAGAAACTGAATACAAGGACAAGCTGTCTCATGATAAATACAGATATTTAGGGTTAAAAAGAGCAGTTCTGATCTCATGGGCAAGTTGGAGAGGCACTCTTCCAATAATTGCTCTCCATATGTCTGTGTGGGTTTCCTCCCACAGTCCATGGACATCTCTGGAATGGAAGTGTCTGTCCTGTGATGGACAGGTGATCTGTCCAGTGTTTGTCCCCTTTTAACACTGTGAACACTGGGCTAGTCCATGTTATACCCACAACTCTGAATATCTAAATATAAGTATTAATTCAGAAACTTGTTTTGACTTGAATGCAACAGGCTGATCAATAGAACTGCTCTTGAATATGAGCTAGTAGTCTGGTTTATCCAGCGTTTACTTATCTATATGGGATTAAAGTATTTCTCCAAAACTTAAAAATTTGGAAAAGTGATATGACTAATGGACCTGTATTGGATGTACTAAAGAAAAATGCAGAAAAAGCCTGCAATAACAGAATATTAGTTTACTTTCTTGTAGGGTTGTTGGAACAACAACTGTGTTCAATTCACCATTCATGTTTTTTTCAAATTCACTGTGCTGGCGCACCTAGCATTACAGAATCTGAATCATATAAATTCAAGTCCGCACAAAGTTGGTTTTTCCCCTTAAGGTTAGAGTTTGGTTTCCACCAGTGAATGTTTCAGATATCTTTATAGTGTTGACAAGCTAAGACATGCTGTGTGTCTGTGTGTATGATGAATTTGTTTCTCTATCACCACAGACCAAAAAAGAGGTCATGTGCCCTGAATGTGAATTGATTCTGAAACAGGCGTTACAAAAAACTACAACAGCAAACTACTATGTGGTCATAATAAGCACATATTGTTTATAGGGTGAGGAGATGATGTATAATGTGAAAAATGTCTTTCTTTTTTGGTGCATTTTTGACATTTTAATGGTGTTTATTTCAAAGTGGTACTACTGTTTTGCTGTTGCATTTTATGTGCTCCAGCAAAATGGAATTTCATACATATACATATATATTTGGTTCAAGCAAAATAAAAATAAAAAAGTTGAGGGTTACAATATGTTTTGATTTGGGAAAAGTGGGCCAATGCAAATATCTGCTATCTTTATTTTACGTCTGCCAATTTTGTTATGGATGTACTCAATACAAGAATAAATGATAATAAATTAAACTGAATCTAGCACATTGTAGAGAGTGTTGAATGTCACCTAAACGCCGCTCTCCTTGAGTTATGTAAGTCAAATCATCAGATACTGGCTTAAAATATCAGTAACATCTGACTGATGCCTCTTTTAAACGAATAAATCAAAACTGTACGATCCTGATGCCATTATGGATATTCCTCACTTATAGTTGTTTCTCACAGAACATCAATGCACAAATATTTCCTTCAATTCACTTCTTGATATGTCGATTCTTTTACAGTTCAATTCCTTTGTTTGTTTTCTAGTACTCTCCATTGCTGAAGAAGCTCTACTGTCAGATTGCTAAAACCTGCCCAATTCAGATTAAGCTGGCCTCCACTCCCCCACATGGCAGCGTGGTGCGAGCCATGCCCATCTACAAGAAGGCTGAACATGTGACCGAAGTTGTCAAGCGCTGCCCTAACCACGAGCTCGGGCGTGAATTCAATGAAAGTAAATACAAAAGTGTTTCATTTATATCTTTTTCTTCACAATGAACTACTAGCCCAGTTAGACCTCATTGTCAAATATAGGTCTGTATGTTTCCATGCACTTTATAACTTACAAAGCTGCAGACATTTCCGATTTGCTAATAGCAAAGTGAACATTCAACACTGACCTCTCTTTTCGTCTTCCTCCTTTCTTCTTTCCTGCAACTCCAAACATCTTCTCTTCTTTCTTATGTAGGCCAGTCAGCTCCGGCCAGCCATTTGATAAGAATAGAGGGGAATAACTTGTGCCAGTATGTGGACGACCCAGTAACGGGCAGGCAGAGTGTCATTGTACCATATGAGGCCCCGCAGGTTGGTGTAAGCCACTTTGCAAAAAACACACACATATATACATACGCACGCCACACTTTATTTGATGGACTGTACAGAAATTTACAGCACAGAGAAAACAATTTACAAACAACTGACATATAAAAGCAGGGAAAGAGCACAAGAACAGGCTTAGAAGACCAGTCTATGTCTTTGCAACATATGCTTCCTTTTCCTCTGTTAACTGTTAATAAAACCATAAAAATTCACATTTTGTCTTTGTAGTGTGTAGCTATAGATTTGAGCTCCCTGTTAAAGAATTACTGAGCTGAGGGAATCAAATAGTAGTTAATGACCTGGAACTGAGCGCAACTGCTATGGTTCCCAACTGGCCTGAATCTCATTGGGTCTGGGATTTGAAATCATTGCTTTCCAGTCTTGGAGCCGTTTCCCTTGGAGCCGATCCCCTGTCCTGTGGCCTAGTGGTTTTATGAAATTAAACCAGAGATTTGCATGTAGAAGCCCTAAATTAAACAATTGAAACGAACCCTGCTCGGTCAGCCTACGTTAATTAGGACACAACAGTTAATTGATTGACTGATTGGATGTCTGATTAAGTGATACAAACCATTAGAGGAAAAAGATGTTTTTGGAAAATGGGTCAAATTTGCCCTCATTTATATGTTTGCAGTAATGTCACTGCGTACAATAAAAGACACTTGCACTTTGTTCTCAGAAAATGATTTTACAAAGTCCAGAGTAGCACTTTTACAGGAGCAGGCAGACATGCTCCAACAATAAACCCAGTAATTATAGCCTCAGTAACCAGTTGCAATTCAAGTCAATCTTAAGGTCCTCTTCACACCTGGTGAGGCTTTGGATGCTTTGGTGTGTGCAAGCTCTAAGCTAATAACTGCTACCACCTAGGGGCAAGAATAAGAAAATACTTGTTTTTGGTCTTGTTTTCAAAGAATATATTTTGGGTTTTTCACCCAGAATACCTGCATTACATTTAAAAAGGTGTCTTCTGCAGAGTTGTAGAGTAACTGTACATATAGATTGGTTAATGTCCATTTAAAATGAGTATTAGTAGTTAATCTCTCTCTCTCTCTCTCTCTCTCTCTCTCTCTCTCTCTCTTCACTTCACTTCTAGGTGGGAACCGAGTTCACAACGATTTTGTATAATTTCATGTGCAACAGTAGTTGTGTTGGTGGAATGAACCGCAGACCAATCCTCATAATTATTACACTGGAGACGAGAGAGTAAGTATCCATTTCTCACAACGTTTTTGATTTGTGGCCATATTATTGTATCATCCCCAAGCATTATAAGTTACATACTTTACACTGCTTTTTAGTCGAATCTAACAAATTAGGACCTGTGGTCACACAGCATTTAATCTCTCTGTGCACCTTTATCAGCGACTCTGAGCTGATAAGGAAAACAGACCCAGAATACAAACATCAGCACAATCATAGTATATGTGTTTATGCCTCAGTGCACTTATATAAAAAAACAAAACAAAAACAAAAACAAACAAACAAACAAACAAAAATATATATATAAAATATATACACAAAAATCTGACAAAAAGTTGAAAACGCAGAACTGAAGGAATTTCCATCTCTTTTGCAGCGGTCAAGTGCTGGGTCGACGCTCTTTTGAAGGACGGATATGTGCGTGCCCTGGCCGAGACCGCAAAGCAGATGAGGATCACTTTAGAGAGCAGCAGGCATTGAACGAGAGTGTGGCGAAAAACGGCAATGCGAATAAACGCAGTAAGTCAAGCAGTTTTTTAAAGGGGTCTTTTAGCCTTGTTTTATCCCTTAAACTATTAAGATATATAGTTACTCATGTACATTGTTAGTCAACTATTGTGAAACTAAAATATACATCATTTACTTATAAAATACCACCATGGAAAAATAGAGCTGGTATAATGTCCTTATGTAAAAACAGTTTTGCTTCTTATGGGCCCTTAGATTGAACTTCCTTTACATTTCACAGATTTCAGACAGACCCCACCTAACATTCCAGGCCCTCCTATCAACATCAAGAAAAGGAGACATGGAGAAGAGGAAATGTACTACATCCCAGTGAGTACCGAATGCACAGATCATCCACTTAAAAACATCTGTGCACAGTTTTGTTGTCACCGAATGTGGAGCCTGTCATGTAACACTAAGCTATATATGCAGACTAAAATGTTTTCTCCCTGAATATGTTAATGGGGGGACGTTTTTGGGAAATACTTCATGACAGATTTTTTAATTTATTATTTTTATTAAGCTTTAATTTGAATAACTCTTATTATATTATAATGTCCTGCCATGTTGATGTAAGTTTTGGGGATGCTGTGCAGGTTCGTGGCAGGGAGAACTTTGACCTTCTCATGAAGATAAAGGACAGTTTAGAGTTAGTGGAACTGGTCCCTCAGCAGTTAGTAGACTCCTACAGGCAACAACAACAGCAGCTACTGCATAGACAGTAAGTATTACACACACAAGCACACTACCCAGCATATGAAGGAGGACAGATGCTTGATTCTCATGAGTTATTCAGTTGAAAGCTGGAAAAGCTTTTGCCATGCACTTAAATCCATGTGCAGACATACACAAATATATATTTATTATCCCTGACACATTGTTTTCCTTTCTATTGTGCAATTTCTAGGGGTCATGTGACCTCACCGTCTTCCTATGGCACATCGCTGAGCAACATGAATAAAGTCCATGGAAACATCAGCAAGCTCCCCTCAGTCAACCAAATAGTTACACACCAGACACAGCAGAGTGCAGGGTCATCCAGCATGGCGCACATGGGTAAGAGACTTCCTCAATTTGGAAGAGAAAAGATCTGCAGTTTATATGCTTCAGCTTTTAATAAAGTTATTAATTTATTTCTGAATCTGTTAAGACACGCTCTTAGCTGCAGGATCCTGCATGAATGCAAATTAAATACAGTGTTGCTCATATTGTTTGAGTGACATTTGTTAGATTTATACTGTTTGACTGACAGAATGATAACCACAGGTTTTAAAGTGTCCCAAGCAGAGTTTAATAAGCTTTTAATTCAGTTTGAACTTTGGTAAATGAACAGTCACCAATCTGTGATATAGTTTAATATTTGTAGCTTAATATTGTAGTTAATTAGGATGCTCTGATGTGGTTGGTCTAGACCAATTTCTTATATTTGTCATGTACATTTCTGCCCATTCTGATGTATAAACATTTAAAAAGCAGAAATGTGGGCCACATCTATATTACATTTAGAAAAATAGAACATTTATTTCTACAGGCTTACAAATAAGACAAAATAAGTCAAATGAATGTATTTTAGCACAGTATTCCAGACTAGCAGAGAGACAAAAATATAATGCTGAGGTGGCAAACAGCATGAAAGGATCTGAAACCAAGAACAATTCTGCTTAGCCTGTTAATCAAACACCTATTTCCACAAATCGTTAATTATCGTTAAAATCTTTTCAAATCTATAAAGTGCATGCATAACATAAATAGATCTAGGACAGAGCATCATTCTGGGAAAGGCATAGAGAGGTCCATTTTTTATGCTTTTTTACTGGAGTATTGTTCTTTCATGGTGATATACATATCGAAAATCTACAGCAGGCCCATGTTAAGCACATAAAAAGCTTTATATTTTTTCCCTTATTTTGTAATGTTCTTTATCCATATAATGCGATTACAGTGATTATATATATATATTTCTAATGTATATCTGTGAAGTGAATGAGAACTTCTTGTTCAAGAGTTTGCTGCTCTTTTCTCTATATGTTATTCCTACTCTGATGTTCCCTATAGGTCCCAACATGCTGGGCAGCCACCACATGCAGTCAAACGGCGACGTGAACGGGGCACACTCAGCCCAGTCTATGGTATCTGCATCTCACTGTACCCCTCCACCACCCTACAACCCAGACCCCAGCCTCGTCAGGTACTTCACCCTGCAGTAGCACGGCAATATCTCACACGGGCACACACATACATGTAAACTACTGGAATGGCCATAAGTCAGGGAAACCTCTGATGCTGTAAAGGCTCTAATTGTTTCTCATAGGAGGCTTGAGTTGTGAATTATTCAGTCTGTTGGGCCAAAACATGCCTGTTTCCATTCATGGTTACAAAGCACTGTATTGTCCTTGTGTGTGTTTTAGTATTTGTGATGTATTTTTGAAAGTGAGCCTTGACATTCTGGAGAGCTGCACCACAGAGTTACCGCTGCCTGTGAAGCAGAAGGAAAGAAGGAATCTTTGATCCAAGTCCTTTGTGTTTACTGTGTTTTTGTACATAATAAGATTTGAGATATTTTTTTCTGCTGGTCAGAAAAAAAGTGTTAACCGAAATCGCATGCTTAGGCTTCTTGTGGAATATTGAATGGAACCAGTTTGATATTCCCAGGCTTTAAATATGCTTTTGAATAAATTTAGTCCAAAAACGTAAGAGGATTATTTAGAAATACAATTTTTACTTTTTAACATGCATGATGTATAAATGCTGTGCTGTGTACATCAAAGTCTAAATGATTCAACTCTTGATTTGCTTTAGATTTAGTTACATGGAGACAGGGTCCACAATTTTATGTAAATCACCCCTTTTAATTGCAACTATTTCACACAGCTTACCCCTAAAAGAAAGATCATAACTGCTGTTCATCTCTGACATAAGACAAACACATTTTCTTTAAGCGAGTATGTTTTATTTCCTCGTCTATTTGCGGTGCACTGTGTTGCAATTTATTTGTCCCTCCATCAAGATTATTTTCCATTTTTTGCCATTGCACTTTGTATTGTGTACCACTGGCAAATTAAAGGTAAAGTCCGCACACATGGCAAAGCATCCATTTCTATTGGTCTTTTTGCCATTTAGCTGATAAATCAAGGAAATAAAAGCACTTGGTTTAGTTGTGGTTGACATTAAACTGTTAATATATTGTTAATACTATTATTGTACCATCAAACAAAAACGATTTCAATTTAAAGCAGTATTGGATTTAAAGAGATGCAAGAAGCAGATGTTACGTCACAGGTGCGGCATCTACCTTTAAATTATTTGTGTTCAAATATTCATGACCCATTCCTGTTTTACAATATCTAAACATTTCAGTGTTTTTGACTGTATGTAGCATTTTCACACTTTCCTGTATTTATAATAAACGTCTGAATGCTTGAAACAAAAGTTGTTATGAATCGTTAATGTAGCAGCATGCATGTAATTAGGTTGAGATCAATTTGGTAAACTTGCACTCATACCTTGTAGACTACATTTGGATACAAAGCATAATATTAAATATGCTTTACTGTGTTTCAGATGCATTAATCAATTAGAAATGTAAAGAAGGGACAGCAAAATCACAAGAAGGATTATTGTTATTATTTTAAATGACATTAAAAATGATGGAGTGATCTTTTAGAACCACATCTTTGGTCTGGTTACAATGTTCTCCATGGACAAATCTATAATTTCCAGGATGCCCCTTGGTCTTAGTGGGATTCCTTTTGTCTCTGAACAGTTTCTTAACCAGCCTGGGCTGCCAAAACTGCATTGACTACTTCACATCGCAAGGCCTCCAGAGTGTCTACCATCTGCAGACCCTCTCCATGGAGGTAAATGAAAGGAGACTCTCAGTTATCACTACATTGGATGGTTCTTTAATAGATCTTGGTTCCACTGGCTGACATCAGTTGAAAAGTGTTTACTAGTACCTGGAAGCTGAGTGGAGGCTAACACATTTACATCTACCCCTCAGGACCTTGGGGCTCTTAAGATACCAGAGCAGTTCCGCTTGGCCATCTGGAGGGGCCTGCAGGACATGAAGCAAAGTCATGACTATGGGCAGCAGCTCATCCGTTCCAGCAGCAACATGGCTACCATGGCCATCGGCCCTAGCGGGGAGCTGCAGAGGCAGCGAGTCATGGAGGCTGTGCACTTCCGCGTGCGCCATACCATCACCATCCCCAATCGTGGTGGTCCTGCAGGGAGTGAAGAGTGGGCGGACTTTGGTTTTGACATGCCAGACTGTAAGACACGCAAGCACTCCATCAAAGAGGAGTTTGCAGAGGGTGACGTACGCTGAGTCAAGCATTTAAGATTTTGTTGTTTCTAACAATGTCATGTTCTGTTGCACCCTGTGACTGGAATGGTCAGTTGCTCTTGGTTTCAGTGTCTATACATCTCTTGCTTTTTATTTCTATATATTATTTCCCTTTACAGGGGATTAACACATGCACAACGCAACCAAGGCATCCCAGAGTGAACTGATGTGCGGTAGAGGAGAGAACCTTTAAATGGCAACCTATAACAGTAAATTACAAGAACAGTTTTTAATCAAACCCAGTGCAACCATAATGGTGATGGTTAATTAGGTTTGTCTAATACATTCATACCAATGCCGCTACCATGTTGGCAATGAGCATGGTTCCCATTATCTGGTCAGCAGTGGTTCTATGGTGATCCATGTTTACTGACAGATTACTTGAGGGTGGCTGATAAATTGGGCAGAATTTTCTGGTCAGTAATGCTACAAAGTGCACCTTTATGGCATGTGTGCCTGATTGGCCAGTAGGTGTAGGTACATAAGTGGCACATAATAAACGGGCTAATTAAATTCTAAACATGACACCGATAGTAACTCATTTTAAATGATATAGAAAACAAAGATGGTTAGAATCACTGTATAGTAAGAATGCCTCTCAGTTCGTTTAATCAAAGGAATCAAACCTCAAACAGCAATCATATATATCAAGTCAGAATCAAGCTGACAGATATGACTCAACACTGCTACTGGAACTCTTGTGTAGAAAGGTGTTTTTATTTGTTTTCAAGTAAAATTTCTTTTATTACAATTTTATAAAAGTGTCATTTATCATTTTTATCTTTTATCTAAGTATTTTTAAAAATATCACTTGGTTTGTCACAAATATATGGTGATACTATAACATCACCAAAAAATGCACGCCCATTCAGCTGTGCATCACACCAAGAAAGAAATTCATGACACAAGAATGCCATTTGCAGGGGGCACCTTATTCTGGAGTCCTGGTATGAATCCTAGTGTTAAGTGTTATGTTGTTTACTTAGCATTAAATGTATAATAAAAGATACTAGAAAACTAAAGGGGGTTAAAAGACATTTCAAACAGCAACACTCAAACACATCCTCAATTCTGTCGTATTCACCTTGCAGGACAAGGTTTTATTTATCATGCCAAATTTTTCTAATTTGTTTTCTGTACCAGTTTGTGTGTAGTTTATAATTGGTTTAATTGGCTGTAAAATTCTTGAGCAATCCATTACATACATAGTATCACACCAATGTTGAACACAGACCAGGTATTAAATGTTTTGGGGCAAATATATGCTTTCCATATTATATAAATACAACTTTGCTACACTGTTGTTTACATTTACTTTTAAAACTAAGTAGAATCCATCAGATGTTCCTTCAATTGACCCCAACTAATTAAAACAGAGAAACATCATGTAAACATGTTTGGACAAGCATGAGCATTTTAAAATGTCCCCCAATTTGTCTGAAATGTTCTTATTATGATGATAATGGATTATTGTAGCTAGAAGACTGTCCTGGTAGGAAATATGTGTCCAAATTAAACTGATTTATGTACCCATTTGTGAACAGTAAGAGTAGAAATGACCTTCTGAAACCTGTTAAATGATAACCTAATATTTCATTTTCAGCTTGGTTCACCAATAGGTGTAATAAATGTAACAATTCATAGTGGTCGATGGGTTTTGGAATTGGCAATGGCTGAAATCCATATACCAAAGCACTTTACTGCTTTTGTATATTGTAAACTATGTAATATTTGGATTGATTGTGATCAGTATTATGTCATGTCAGCCATAACAGATTTTATGAAAGTTTTAAACTTGATATGTGTTTTCTTAAACAGTGATGTCCATTTTTATTTTATATCCACATTTATGGAATATAATGTTTATGTTTGAATTGTAAGGTGTTTTCTATGGAAATTAAAGTGTGTATTTTAGACATTGTTAAATACTTGTGAGTTCTGTTATTAGTTTTACATAAGAAAACTCAGGCCACTCCAGAAAAATCCAACAGAATAGAAAAGAAGGCCTTTAAAGCCATTGTACGGTGGTGAATCACGTCATGATTCAGCAGCACTAACTAGTTGGGGCAGGGACTCGGTCGGTTCTGGAAATATGTTGTGCAGAACTTTGCAGAGCTAGTAAGAGTAAATTTACCCAGAGACCCAGAAAGAATCAAACAATACGTCAAGTAACCTAACACAAGTCACTAGCCGGTCCTTGACAGACTGCCGACTCTGTCACAAACCTTTCTTCCTGTCCGATTTTACTGTCATGATGCATTTTAGCAAATCAGTTCAAATTTCTAGGTCCATGTAGGATGCAAGAAGCTGTGCGCATGTATTTTTAATGACCCGTTCATTTGCTCAGGCTGCAACAACTGTCAGAGCACAAAGTGGACTAACATTTCAATCAAGAAACAGAGAAACAATTTACTTGCTGTCATAGAGTGAGCCACTTTGATCACATAGATCATCAGTTTCCATTTCTTCCTGACATTTGTTTCTTCCTCTTTCAAACCGACCACCTTGGTTTGTCCACTCTCACCACATCCACAAATGTACTCTTTGGCCCTCCTCTTGTCCTCTTGCCTAGCAACTCCATCCTCAACATCTACCTCACCACTTAGACCTCTAATAAGGCAAAAAAAATAAAAGCACCTAATCAGGACTTAATGGTGACCCATCAAGTTTAATGGCGAGAAAAGACGTTCTTATATTTCAGAAAATGTCTTACTGGACTACACAGTAAAAAAGTGTTAGAGGCATAATTCAACATTGATGAAAGCACCTGGAAAGCTTCTGTTGTCTTTTTTTAGATCACAACAGCATTCTAAAAGAAAGAGACAAAGACCCAGTGCTTTCACTTTCTGAATTCAAGTTTCATATAATTATATTTATAACCAGTTCTCTTCACATGTCCATTATCTTAAAGATAAGGTATGGCTGAAATGAGAGGAATGGGTATGGCTGTGGTTCGATTTACTATCATGAATGAATTAAAACTAAAATATTTGCCCATCTAAAAACACTCACCATTGGTGGGGCAGATTTTGCACACTTATTGTAATAATTCATTAAAAATGACATTTTCACTTAATAATCTTAAGTGAAGATTATTAAGATCTACAGGGCACGTTTATTATTGCAGCAGGCTTTTTGTTCCACACTCCTGTTTCTTTGATGAAGGTTTGTGGTTCCTAACTAGGATGATGCTGGATTTACTGATTGAATTACTTCACATTTACCAGATTGAAATACACACAGGTTAATTTTCGATGGAACTTCTTCATCTTATAACATGGCCCAAACATGAACTGTGACACAAAGTGGCTGTTCAGATCCTGGGAGTGCCCACACAGCAAGGGATTTTATTATTTCTCTAATGTCCATCACTCCCACTCTAGAATAGATTACATTTTCAAAGGATTATCCCCTCAGTCATGAACGCTGAATATTGAACCACTCGGTTTCTCTTCCTCTCTTAATGTCTCCCGTCCACAGCAGAGATTTGACACTGCTTTACTGGAAGATACGTTTTTTTTTATCATTCTACCTGGAGGGAAACACAAAAGCTGTTACAACGAGAACAAATATTTCATCAGATAAACTGAAACCGCATCTCCGCACATGATAAGACTGCTGGGGAGTTTATTCTAGACCCAGATGAGACCATTGTACAGATGACTACATTTGTACACTTCTGAATTTCCTGAAGACCAATTATCCATGTTAAACTTTTTTTAAAAGCCTTATATTTATCCTCACAAGAAGGAAAGCCTGGATCAGCCTCTGCAAGTTGACAAACTGATAAATCCAATATGCAGTGTCAAGGCCCCTGGTCCCAAAGGTTATCCTGTTGAATTTTATATAAAAAGGAACACATTTTGAGGCAATAAAAGGCAAAAACTGGTGCTTGTTAATCAGGTCTGTCCTGGGGTATTAAAACTCTTATTTTCCCACCAAATAACACACACAACACAGCTCATCGATTAAACATGGTTATTGAGAAGCACGTGACAGAGTACTCAAAGCCAAGACTGAGAGAAAATTCTCTATAATTGACCATTCAATCTTGCAGGGTATCGTTTTCGCACATAAATCTGCTTTTAAGTACGAAAGGAAGTGTGAAACCGTATTTGAACCGATTTTCTTTGCGTGTTATTTTGTATCGATGATCGGCCTCCGCCATCTCTGCGGTTCATTAGTACCGTGTGCTCTTCGTTCTATTACTCTGGTCTGTACCTCGTTGCCCTTCCGGAAGCACTGACGTGTTCGCAGCGGAGCAGCCCAGACACACTCAGCGGCCGCAGCGCGTCAGAAAAGGTACTCCCTGTTCCGGGACTTTCTTCTGTACTGCGGGAGAATCTTATTACATTCCCTGCGTGGGTAATATCGGGCAGCGATTGGAATTTTCTTACCCGGAACAGACAAAACGCTGTACAATTCTGGCTTTTAAGTCAAGCGTTTTTCGTATCAATTTCAACCGGAAGTGAGTTGTCCAGTTTCGCTGCCTTTCTGGTATTTGTAGTTCTTTTGCGACAGTTTTTAGCGCACGAAACTGCCTTACGAACTACACTTAAAATATTACGTTAAATCGCGGTGCACATAGGGACATACAGTTTCGTAGTTAGTTATCGGCATATGTCTCTCTGGTTTGCGAACTACATTTCACAGCATGCCTTGTCCAACAAGCAAAAAGGCTAATGCTATCTGGTTAGGTAGCAAAGGAGCCAGTTAGCAAGCCACTCTACGAAAATACGCCGTAAGATTTCTGTGGGGAAAAGGAACTGGAATGTAAATGAGAAAAAGAAACAAAATACTACACACACCGTGCTTTCAATATTAATAGCTCGGATATACAAGGCGTGTTTACAGAGAAGTAGTTAACGGATTGCAGTGCAGTGTCCACGGCTGAATGGCAGCTCGACACTTTTACCCATTAAAGGCCGAATCATCGTTTAAACAGGACTTATAACCTCACCCTGAATGTTTTAGCCGCAAATGGGTATTCTGTGGTTTACCCACTTCCAGTTTTTATCACGTGTCTTTGAGAACTGATTTTAAAATGCCTAAACTTAAAAAAAAATAAAAATAATAATAATATGTATGTGTGTATAAGGTGTTCGTACACACAAACACACACAATGTCTTTGGGAGTGTTTGACAAAATATGTCCCAAACAGATTCTTAATCATTGTCCAGTGCTGGTTTGTTAAGTTAAATGTAAAAAGTAAAATCAAAGAAATCAGGAGAAGTGGTATTTTGTGTGTGTTCACCAAATATCTGCCCTTAGAATGCAAAAGAACATGCTGTATCAAGTTTTTTTTGTTAGTTTTTTGTCTTTGTTTTTCCATTATTTTTATCTTTTTTGTTATACTTGCTTTTTTTAAATGTTGTTTTAACTTTTTCCCACTGCATTGTGTAACTATCTTTTTTATTTGTATTATTTGTTTGTTTATTTAGTTGTATGTAATCTGTACACTCCCTGTAAAGCACTATGAGCTGTGTTTAGCAGTAGAACACGTGCCATGTTAGTGAAAGTTGACACTAAATTAGCTGATGAACTGGCTAATTAGCACCTGCATTAAGCTGATCAGCCTAACTTCCCTGCATCACTAAATCTGTGAACTAAATCATTTGCAACTTGGAGTGGGAATATCTAGTCCAAAATGATCATAATAGTTTGTATGGGTCTTTTTCAACTAATTCTTTAATTTTTTTGTATTTTACTTGTGCATGTTTTAGGTAAATGATTTTTATTCACCACTATGACATTTACCCCCACAGTGGAATATTGCTTTTTTGAGCTAACTGGCTCACCGGTCTGCATGGTGTTAGTAATAGGTGCTGGTAATGAGTGATATCAGTTCAGTAGCCAATCAATCACCAGACAGACTCCCTGTAAACATTAGATGTTTGAGGGAAAGTGACTTTGTCACTGTGAAAATCCCACAGCACACAGTGAACTACAAAAAAGTGCTTCCTCTGCATTTGACCCATACACACAGTGTAGCAGTGGGCAACCACACATGGTGAACCCAGAGGGCATTGGTGGGTATGGTACCTTTCTCAAGAATACCTTAGGGTAACTTACTGATCTGGGATTCGACCTGCAGTCATTTGGTCATGGGGTCAATTGCCTAACCAGTAATCATCACTGAATAAGACAGGTGCGGTCTTACATTAAACCTAATGCATTTTGCTTCCTGCTGTTTTGCATTTGTTGAGAGGCATGTGCACCTAGCTTTGTGTTTAGTTGTAAACAAATTGCACTTCTGAAGTGAAAGGGTTCATTAATATGTCTGATGTGTTTGTGTTTAGACAGAATGTCAGAAGGAGACAGCTCTGGTGAATCCATCCATGGGAAACCATCTGTCATTGCAAGCTTCTTTACACGTCTTGGGCAGGTGGGGCTTTGATCTTTTTCTGAAAATCAAAAATCCAGATATAAATGATAATCTCCGTAGAGCTGTTGTTTGGAATATTGTCATGAAGATTATATTACGATGAAAGCGATGTTTTGATACTAGAGTTTGCTGCAAGTTGGGAGTGGACAATACATAGAAAATACAGGATACGGTATTTTTGTTTTGGCATCAGAACGTCTATGTTTCTGGCATCTAAGAAGTTTGGCAAAAAAGCAGTTGTGGTGCAAGTTGTTGAAAATAAAAAATGAGCAAAAGGTATTTATGTTTAACATTTCAAAGCAACTCCCAGCTTCAGTCAAAAAGGACTTATTTCCTTTTTGATAATTGATAATATTCTTTAACTACTGATGATATGCACAATATTTACAGAAAAGCATATTGCTGTGTGATTTACTCATTGGATCGGTAAATGTTATCAAATCTTTCAGCTTTACTGTAAGTAAGGCCTTTTCACTTGTGAATATAATCTGTTTTGTCTGTTGAAGATTTATCAGTCATGGTTGGACAAGTCTACTCCGTTTTTAACAGTCCGATGGGCAGTCACTCTTATCCTTACAGCCATTTACATGATTAGAGTGTACATTCTACAGGTGAGAGGGACCTCTGTAATTTGATTTTGTCATTACATTGTTGTCACCTTGTCCTAGCTTCACTTTACACTCCTTTGAGGTGATCATCCCCTCTGTTTTTCTTCATGTCTTGCGTGGATGACATTTTACAGTAAAACAGTGACTGATTTGATGTTTGTTTAACACTTATCAAACCAATGGGTTTGATTGTCTGTGTTTATGCATTTTTTTTTTCTTCTTTTAATCCATTTGTTTTATAAATGAAATAAAGTACATTATTTGTCTCTTGTTTTCAGGGATGGTATATAGTAACATATGCTCTTGGAATCTTCCATCTCAATTTGTTCATTGCTTTTCTCTCACCAAAAGTGGATCCTTCTCTGCTTGATGACCCAGGTCAGTTCAGTGTACCTCAGGCTTGATGTCCTTTTTAGTGACCTGCCATGTTTAAACAGCAAGAAGTAGTTCAGTCAAGATACTGGGTGTTTTTTAAAGAAATGCTATTCTCAGTGGGCATGAATGTAATGTTCTTTCTGACATTGAATCAGATCCACAGTGTAAGTGAGCCCTATATGTCCACCCTGAAACCACATAGAAAAAAAACCTAGAGTTTTGCTTAGTCATCCTTTGCAACAAATAGGGAGTAAACAGCAGTAGATCTTATAGTTTTAAGTGTTAAATTGTTTTGTAATTCTTTTAGATGATGCATCTCAGTAGGCCAACAAAGGTTAAGCTAAACAAAAAGCTTTAGATACAGGCTTACTGGAATTGCTATTGTTTTGCAAAATCTATTGTGGTCTTATAAACAGTAATAATGTTGGCATCATGATTTTTTTCCCACTGTTCATTGCAATTGTTCCTGTAAGTACCACCTGTGTTTCTATTGTCAAACACAAAGCATGATAATTAAACTCTTGGCATTCATGCAGTCATTTAAAATGGTGCAGCATCGAGGCAAAGTTTTCAAATAGCATGAATGTGCCCACTTCTAATGTACAATATCTAAATTTACCATCTTCTCTATTGGTAAGTTCAGTTTTCATTCTGTGCAAAACCCTGTTTACTCACTGATTCTGATTTTGGTAGCATCATTTGCTAGTTGAATTTGGTTAAGTTGTAATTGCGTACATGTGTAGTATGTGAACAGGTCTTGACATTCTTAGCAGTTTTCCTTAATCTGTCAGTACTTTCATCATGACTAAGTGCTGGCATCAAAAATATTCAGGCTAAATATGAAACATGGGAGAGAAGCCAACTAACTGGCTTTGTGTGTCCAATTACAATAATCATGCAGATGATGACACTTGTCTGTCACACTTCACTTGTTTGTTTCACCTTGTATTACTTGCCTTCCGTCCTTTTACAATAGACGAGGGTCCATCACTACCGACAAAGCAGAATGAGGAGTTCCGGCCATTCATTAGAAGGTTGCCAGAATTCAAATTCTGGTAAGTTGTTTGTTTAAATGATGTTCAAAAAGGACAGAAGCTCTCCAGTGGGCATGAAGGTCAATATTTTCTAACAGTATGGTATCAGAATTTTCTTGGTCCTCTATACTTGATATGCACACTACTTTGCCAACCTCCCTATTAAATAAAACAGACTCCACCCAGAGCGCTTTATTTATTTTCCGTTGAAATAATTATCAACACAAAAGACAGCTCAGTTAATCCGTTTAATTGAATCTCAGAGTTGCTTGTTGGCTTTGTGCGATGTGGGATTTTTTTTGGAAGGTTAGTTTTATGGGGAATCAAAGTTTTATCATATCATTATTAAAATCATAGTTTTATGGTGATTTGCTTTTAAAATGTGTATGAATAAAACACAGCACATTAATCTTAACTTCGGTCATAAACAAAAGTTTAATGCACCCTTGCACTCAATATGGTAAGTAAAATTTACTTTAAAAAATTAATTTTAATGGGGAACATTTGGACAACACAAGATGCGGCCTGAAATCAATCAGTCATGTTTTAGCATGTTTTACATTAAACGGGCTCCTTGTTTTACCTTCACTTTTTTGCATACCAGCTGCAAGTGAAACTAACAACACCGTCTCATTTGCAAACTGGCAAATGTGCAGTGTTAACAGCAGCTTATTTTTCTTTTTGTGTGTGCACCATGACAGCCTGCTTTGCTGAAATTCACACAGTTAAAGAACAAAGAATGTTTGTTCTATTGTCCAATCAAAGGTCAAAACTATGACATTGGAGAACTTTTTTTTTTTTTTCCCCTTTAGATTTTGCAGGATATACAATTCTGTAACAGACTCAGTTAAGTTTGCTTTTTGCTTCACCCTTATGCATTGTGCTTTAGGTTGAAGCAAAACATGGACCGTTTAGCAGGATATGAAGATTTTAAGGGTTTTAAGATCACTTCTCTAAATTGACTTTGTACTTGTTGTAACACCTTCTCCCTCCACCAGATGGCTCTATTTATCTTTTAAAATATAAAGGATGTGAGTTTGCGAACCCAATGGTCTACTTCAAGTGTACAGGATTTAATTTGAACTTCTACACATTCCCAAGAGGCACCCATAGATTAAACTGCCTTTTAAAGGTTAAATGGATACAACTGATGCAATTAAATGAACATTTCTTACTAGATTATTGGTTAATTAATCATTTAACACTTCTTGTGGTGCAATACATTGGGCTGAGATGTAGAAAGGCAAACATAGTGATGTCCAAATAAACTGGTGTATATTTCTCTGACGTGTTTGTACTGGTTGTCATTTTCAGGCATTCTGCTACAAAAGGCATCATCATCGCTATGATTTGCACATTCTTTGAATTCTTCAATGTGCCAGTGTTCTGGCCCATCCTTGTAATGTATTTCATCATGCTCTTCTGCATGACCATGAAGCGTCAGATCAAGGTTGGTCACATTTAAATAAGAAAGAATTTTAGAAATGTAGTTAATGATCTCCACACCATTGTAGACTGGCTGGGGTGCTGTTTTGATACACTATATCTGTAAGGGAATATAAACAGTTAAATTGTTCCTTATTTATTTCTAATATTTGGAAAATCGTATATGAAAATCCAAAATCGTAAAAATTTTCTCTTTCTGTCCACAGCATATGATCAAGTATAGGTATCTGCCCTTCACACATGGGAAGAGGACATACAGAGGCAAGGAAGACACAGGGAAAACTTTTGCTAGTTAAAATCCCCTCTCCTGAAATTAAAATTGTTGAGGAAGAATGGTGCGTGCAGGGGTGGATATTTTGTGGGTTTTTTGTTTTTTTGGGGTTTTTTTTGTGGGGGAAAATCTAGGCCTATTGGAAAAGAGTTTTGATCCATGATGACAGTGTTGGGTGTGGTCTGAATAGATTTTGATGATAGAATTTTTGCTGCCTTCAGTGAGTTTAAGTTTGTTTGAAGTTTATGAATGAGTGCAGTGCCTATTTTGCCTTCTATACACAATCGGTTTGAAAATACAGAAAAGGCTGAGCATATTCAGGCCATAAGTTAGTTTGGTGATCACATGTAGTCTACAAAATTTAGATTTTTTTTCTTTGATACCCCAACACCCCCCCCCCCCCCCCCCCCTCCCTACCTTTTTCTTTTTTGCTATTATCTCTGTATGAGTATTTGTCTCAGAAGTCTGTCATCAGTATCGCAGTTATTATTAATTAAATTCCCCCATGAAAAGCCAATGAGCAATGCTCCTGAACTGCTTCTTGCTTTCAGCTACATACTTATTATCCAGAAATTTCCCAGATATCACAGGACTAATGCTTACTAAGGGAGACAGTTTTAGTACTTCCATTGATCTCTGTATGATTTTTCTGTGGGTAAAGAAGACACTAGTGAGCAGCTAAGATCTGTAGCACCTGCTCAGTACTAACTTGCCATGTATGAATAACAATTTGCCTTCCTTCCTAAGTGTGCTGTAGCCTTGTGTAGTTTTAATTTTGTATATAGTTTTTCCCCTAGTAACATCAATCCTAGCAGCTTGTAATTTATCCTCTTATAGTTTAATATCCCTAATCAGTCGTTTCCCTGATTTTGAGCACATTGTACGTTTGATGTTAAAACAGAGGTCCATTCCAATGTTATACTTAATAGATCTGGTTGAACATTTTTATGATTTAATCATTCCAAACAAAACTTTTATCTCTCTCTCTGTTTTCTTTTGCAGAGGAAACATAAGAACGTTGAATGCATGTATGCTTTAAAATAAGAAATGGATGGAGAGGGTTGGAACTTTGTGGATTTTTAAAAAAGATATACCGTCTGGGTCCTAACAGCTAATGTAGATTTTGTATTGAGTTGTTTTTTTTTTGTTTTTTTTTTTTTTTTTTGTTTTGTGTTTTGTTTTTTTTTTTTTTTTTTTTTTTTTTTTTTTTTAAATACAATCAGCACTGTAGATGAGGATCAAAACATTTTTCCTAATGTACATCATTTTATGGGGGTTTATACATATGTATATTTTAAATGGTATATTGAGATTATTTTGGATTTTTTTTTTTGTTGTTTTTTTTTTTTTTCATTAAACAGGTAATTCAAGGTGTTAAATTCATCTATTGACATTAAAGACATTAATTGGATACTTGCTCTGTAAATTTCTCATTGAAGGCATTGCATGTTTGGTTTACTTGTGCTGCTGTTCAAAAGAAAAAGATTTTAATAACTTGCATTGTAAATTTTTCACTTCAAATGCAATTAAAATACAGTGTCCCTTGTTCCAAGTTATTACTTTGTCAATATTTTAACAATACATTTGTTTGTTCATTTTTAAGTCTTAAAGATGTAGACAGTGTTATGCCATTATCGGTGAAGTATCTTACAATTGCAATTATATTGGTCATTAAATGATGATACTCTGGATTAATTTTTTAGTTTCAAGGTTGTGTTGGTTTGGACATGTGCAGAGGAGAGATGATGATGATGATGATGATGATGATGATGATTATATTGGGAGGAGGATGTTGAAGATCGAGCTGGCAGGAAGGAGGATGACCAAAGAGGAGGTTTGTGGACGTGAGAGGAAATGCAGGTGGTTGGGCTGAAGGAGGAAGTTGCAGAGGACCAGGTGAAACGGAAACCTCATCTGCTGTGGCGACCCTAAACCTGAGCAGCCGAAAGAAGATGACTGAAATGTTATTTTTATACTAGAACGTTAACATGAGCATTACTGACCAAATGTATTTTTAAGTAGGGGGGTGGTTAATTTTGGTTTTTAATTGATAAACCTAGTAGACATAAAACAAGATCAGTGTCCAATCTTGGCCCTAGCTCCTTTTTTGAAACCTGCAGAAATTGTTTTTGCATGCATTGTGTTTGCACCAGACTGGGTGTCAGCAGTGTAAGAAGGCCAAGCAGAAGCATGAAGGAAATTGTCATGGCATGTCCCTGTCCCAGTGCATGATATAGTAAACAAAAATTAGAAATCCAGTTTCTATGGAAGGTTAACAAATGGAAAAAAGAATTAAACTACAGCGGTTTGGAGAATGAGCAGTTAAAGTCCTCACCAATTCGCTGCAAAAAAAAAGTCAGCAATAATCTGACTACAAATAATTCAGACATACAGCTGTTACAAGGTTGTTCACCTGATTTTGTAGTTGACCGCCCAGGTAACAGAGTACTTTTAATGAATTAGCAAAAACTGATCTCCAATCTGCGATTCATAAGAAAGATTTAGGGAATACTTCTGGCCAAATGTTGTCCTCTTCAATTACATTTTTAAAAAACCAGTGAAAATTCAAATGTAGTGATTTTAAACAATACATTTACATTTGTTAATGATCTGAACCTGAGTTCTGAACAGGAGAAGAAAGGGCCATCATACCCACCGTACCCACCCAGTGAGAGTGTCCGACTGGGGCAGCGGTGACCTAGTGGTTAGGGAGTTTGGCCGCAGAATCGGAAGATTGTGGGTTCAAACCCCTTATCAGTAGGTTGCCCTGAGGTACCCTTGAGCAAGGTACTGTCCCTGTCACTGCTCCCCGGGTGCTATCTTAGCTACCCACTGCTGCATGGTGCGTGTTTGTGCATGGGTTAAATGCAGAGATGCCATTTCGTTGTGCTGTGCTGTGCTGTGTAGTCACAATGACGAGAATAGTCACTTTCACTGTCACTTCAAAAGTGCCTAGAGACCATTCAGATGCTTACGTGGTTGTGTCACTCGGGACCCCCTCAGGAAATGTTGTTCATTGGTTGTATGCTTATAAAAACCTGTAAAGTACTTTGTCTTGTTAAGCATCTTTCTAAAATGTATGATATTGCATTAAAGTGAAAGCGACTTTTTTTGTTAATGTGAAACAACAAAATTCAACCTTTTTATGCGCATACACCGTAAAGCAAGGGGTAGCTATTTAAAGTGCCTGGGTAGCAGTGAAGGAGATGGTACCTTGCTCAAGGGTGCCTTAGAACAACATTCTGGTCTGGAATTTGAACCCATGACCTTCTGATCTTCTGCACTTTGCCAGATTATATGTGATTGTACTACCATAGACAGTGCTGCCATGTCTGACAGGATGGTTGGAGGTCTTTTTATCACAATATCTTACTCAGAGCACAAACATACCACAGATTGCAACCCAAAAGAAACAATGTAATAGTAGATGTAAATTGATGTAGATGTAGCATATTTAGTTATAGTACAGGAACCTTGATGACCTTGATGTTTTTTTCAAACTTTTGTTTTAGATGTGCAGCGCACACAGTTGATGTCATATTGTTGCATTTGTGGAGAACCAAACTGTTTTGACCCATAAGTATGTGCAGCAGTTTTGGGTGCTAATTTTATTTAAAGTCAATAAAGAAAGTGCTATTAAACCTCACAGTTTTTCTGCAGATAAGAAAGATGGGGAGAAAGCACTTGTTTGCTTATCTTGTTTTTATCTAAGTATGCTTAATGCTTTTAAATTCAGTTAATATTTACCAAAGGGGAATATTTACCAAAAAGCATTGTGTACTGATAAGCAGATTCGAGTAGACAGGATAGTGGACAGGATGTGAAAAGAAAACCTGCTTTGCAATGCTTTTGAATGTTTTGACCCAGTGCGACATGATGGACAAGCCCCGTGTGTTAGTCTGCAATTACTGTATTCTTACAGTTGGAAAGTATTTGTAATGGTGACTTTTACACCAACATATTCAGTATTACCAGGCAGGGACACACTCTGTACAGGTAACCAATCCACTGCAGTGCAGACACACAGACAAACAAACACACCTACAGGAAATTTAACAACGCCAATCCACCTGACATCTTTGGGCTGTTGGAGGAAACCAGAGCTACTGGAGAAAACACACACAGACATGGGGAGAACATGCAAACATAGAAAGGACCCGGACCACCCCGCCTGGGAATTCAAACCCAGGATCTTCTCGTTGTTAGGCCACCCACTGCACCACCATTTACAATTCTTTTTTATGAATGAATTATTAAGGTTTTGTTAATGTGGGAAATATGTGACATGGAAATACAGTGGTACTAGATTCTTTAATATTTAGATCATTTCATAAGGTTAATAGCCAATGTCAGCAGTCAGGCTTAGTGATCAATATTAAATCAGCTAGCTGAATTAACCGAACATTTTCATAAAGATAGTACACTATTTATGGCAAATTGGCAAGCCATTTTTAAAACCCTCTCTCTGTCTAAAATGAAAATAATACATTTAGGAATAATTTAGATTTGACCGTACAGGAAGTTGTCATTGTTATAACATAGATAAAGCATGATTTCAGAGTTAAGACTGTTTTGTAGCACAATCCTTGACCTTTATGTATGTACCAAATATGATCTCTCAAAGTACAAAGAGATGCCCTTCAAATACATGGAAAAGGAAGGGAAAAATCTTGGGACAGGTTTTACAAATAGCACCTGAAGAATGCAATACAAAGGAGAAAATATAGCAAAGATGCCAAAATAACAGGAAGGGATACTTTAGGCAGAATTCAGTGTTCAAATATTTGATAACCTTTTATACTCCATTTACTTTCTTTGTTTGTTAACACATGCAAAAGTACAGACATTATTTATTTTCCTCACTCACGCCATGGCCATCTGGTTAAATATTCCCATGCCCCTTTATTTGTGTAAAGGTTGGCGGCGGCACTCTGCTCTGATTGGGCACACCTGGTGCCTCATTAGGACGTCAGGTGTGCCTCATTGGCTCAAGGGTTTAAAGGTCCCAGAGAGTCAGAGCAGAGTGTCAGTCATTCTCACTCTCACTCGGTTAGTAGGTCTTTAAGTGTAGCGTTTGTGAATACAAGTTTACGTTATGTTTACTAAAGTTGAGCTCCAGACTCCTGGCTGCTGTGTTTATATCCGGTCAACACCACCACAGCCTTATAACTTGATAACCCAACTTCCTTTTAATTTTAATATTTTGCTTTAAAATGTAGATTTTAAGATGTTTTCCAAAGCTCTTGCACTGAGATTAGTTACAGTCTCACTCTCAATAATGTCAAATGACCAAACTGGTTTAATTATTATAGACACAACGCTTTCAGTTACTACTTTAAAATTCATTCTAATTAATAACTTCCCTGGATGTAGAAAAAGCGTTTGAAAGGGGATGGTAGAATTAGAGTTTCCTCCTAATTTTGGATTGTATTTTGGAATCAGTTTCTGTCTCGACTAACCATATTTATTTTCATTTTATTTCTTCCTATTTATGGGCAGGGCTGTCTACACTACTTATTTCTGGCATAGAACCACAGGTCATATCACCACAACAATACCCTAACTTTTAATAGTATCATTTGTATAAAAAAAAAAAAAAAAGCTTTCATTATACACAGATGTCAAGTCAAGTCAAGTCATTTTCATATATGTAACGCTTTTTACTACTGTTGTTGTCACAAAGCAGCTTTACAGAATCCGGGTCGGAGCCCCAAGTGAGTAAGCTGAGGGTGACAGAGGTCAAACTCCCTAAAACTGGAGGAAAAAATCTTGGGAGGGACCAAAACTCAAAAGGGGAATCCATCCTCCTCTGGTTGACACAGGATAATCAAGATCTGTTAATATAAAGACCTCCTTCAGACCTTTATCATCAGCATCACTTCCAATCTCTATTTTACAGACTTTTGTTTTTGCTTCTTGGCCTGTCAGTCTGAGCAGATAAAGGCATTGCTGTAAGGAAATTCTCTACATGAGCAAATATTGTGTACTGCTCTATGTGTTCTGTCAACATAAGTTTTGTGGCTACTTCCTTGATTACGCTCTATAAATGAGGATCAAATTCAAAGCGTCAAGCAATTCACACCAGCAGCACAATGTTCTTCCTGAATCGTTCTCTGCTCATCTGTAAGTTGTGTGCATGCTTTTGAACATTTATGCCAGATGTGTGATTATTGCATCTCATTACAGAGAAATAGAAGATAAAAGCTAGCTATTGTAGATCTTAAGACCCCCTGGTCCAGTGCATATTTTAATGCCTTCTTTCAGTATATCTTTTGCAGGAAAAATTATATATATATATTAAATATAATTATATAATTATATATATATAAAATTAATTTTTCAGGATTGCTGAGAAAATTTTTAATGAATTTTTAGAAAATTGAGTGTTTCTGTGTGTGTTACAGTGCTAATTGCAGCTCCAGGCTTGGTCATTTTTGCAGGTAAAAATAAATGCAGTTCTACAAATAAATGTCTTTTAACATCTAAAATTGTTATCAGTGTGAGATAAACAGGCTTATGGATTCAGTGCTCCTTGACTATGATTTGGTGTTTCAGAAAATGTGATCACTTGTTATGGCAGTGTTCAACACCTCAGTTGTGGTAAGCTTACATATCTTACATGATTCTCTGAAAGCACGGAGGCTATAAAATCTCTAGCGAAATAAGTTAAATGATAATAATGTTTCAGCTAGTAAGTGATTATACCAAAACAATTAATTTTGCACAATTTGGAGAAGCATGTCAATGTATAGTTATGTATTAGTACCCTTTTTCCTATGTCTGTTTTGTCCTTTATAAACTGATGGACTGAGTATAAGAAACAACAAACTACCTTGTAATATTTATGCTTAATATATAAAAAAAAAAAAAAAAAAAAAAAGAACCTGACACTGTAGTAAAAGTAATGTTTTGTTCCAAATTAATTGCCATATTTCTATGTTTTCAGACACTGGACTAATAAAAGTGAAGTCTGCTCTGTATGGCCGAACAGACAGCCAGACATGTAATATTGGCCGCCCTCCTTCTCAGACCCAGAACACCAATTGTATCTTGAAGATTCCCCTTATCTCTAAGAGGTAGAGAGAGAGAGAGAGGTTCCACAAATTGAAATGGAGGTGCGCTATATATTTTGTGTTTCAAATATATTTTGGTCCATTTTTCCAAACAGGTGTGATGGGCGCAAGGTGTGCGAGTTTAAAACTGATGCAATTGGCAGCCCAGACCCATGTTATGGAACATTCAAGTACTACAACACAACATATGACTGTGTCCAAGGCCGTAAGTAGGACAGACTGTTTGTGTAAATTTCAGAAAGCATTGAAAAGGTACATGCAGGTAGATTTCACCAATATTTCAACCTGATTATAAAAATTTATTTATCACAATCTGGAGCAGGATGTCTAGGTGATACTGGAATACCAGGCTATTTTACTTCATTTGTAAGTAATTTGTTAGTGGATGTAGTCCCAATTTCTGCATTCTAAAAATGCATGCTTTTTGTATTTTGTATTATTAACACAGGCAGATATGTACATAAATTATGTAAGAAAGTGAAAAAGTGAAAAGTGAAAACAGCATAAACCCACAAATCCCCCATCACTGCATCATTATAATTAGCATCACAGTCCTAAACCGTTTTTTTTTTAGCCATTTAGAGGAATGGCCTGTTTCTCTAATTAGAATCTTAATGTTTAGGGACCAATGTGACATAACTGTCACATCTTTTTTTAACATTCATTAAAAAAAGACACACAAACTATGAAAGCTCTCAATGCTATTAAAGGGACACTTTTAAAGGGACAAAGTTTGGCATAATGGAAAAAAATATTAGATATTAAATATAAGATCATTTCTTCACTGAACCGGTTGGTATAGTTACCAATAAGATTTATTAGACTAAATTAGAACCATCAGCTTCTTAAAAAAATAAAATATTTATGAGGGGAGGTCTAAAAAAAAGCGAACACGAAACAACTTGTTTAAAAAAGGATAGAAATTTATGTAGAAATAAAATCAATTAAAAGAGATTTTGATTGAAATGACAAAGAGATTAAAATAGAGAAATGTAAATTTGTGTGTGTGTGTGTGTGTGTGTTTAGAACTTAGCCTATGACTACCAATAATCAATGACTGTATGGCCACAGACAGGCTAGGTAATAAAGCACTGGTGATTTTAAAGCTGAGGAACAGCTTTGATAATGACTTTGATACATGTCTTCTTCCTTCAGGTGTCAGTGTGGCGTGTGAGGATGGCTTCACCACTCTGGACTGTGGTGAGAATCTCCTCCTTAACCATTAAATGTTTCATTACTGGTTGTTTAATTCCATTTTGCCCATTTGAAATCGGTCTTTAATAGGTTCACATGTGCTTTTTTGCAGGAAATGATGTGATTCAGATCATCAATGCCAACTATGGACGCACAGATAGGACAACCTGCTCAGAAGGACTACCTAGCAGTTTGACTGACAAAACCAACTGTTATGCACCTGACACACTTACCAGCACGGCTGCAAGGTGATTTTGGTTTTTAGAAATAATTGTAACTATAAGAGATTTTTTCAAATTTTTTGATCTGTTGATCACATATTTAGACTTTTGGCCTTGGAAGACTTTGTTACCTTGTCATTTTTATTTAAAGTTGTAATGGAAAGAACCGCTGCACTGTGCAAGTTTCCTACACCATCTTCACAGATCCTTGCCCTGGAATTTCCAAGTACATTGCTGTCTCCTATTTCTGCGTCCCAACCCCTGTTGGTGAGTCATCTGGCATCAGTCACTTCTTTTACCTAGTAAACCTCTTTCAGCTTGGTTTTAATGACACTTTATTGAATTAGCCAATCACTTCAGCAAGATCAGTTCAAGAAAGAACAATGTCAAATTCTGTCTAAATTCATAATCAATGCCTTCCTCAGTCCTCCGTTCTGGTTCTTCAACACAGAGAAGAAAAAACATCACATCTTGATGATATTTTCAGTCTGCTAGCTGTTTTTTATTTTTTTAGTTTAATGGGGCAGGGTTGACCTAGTGGTTTGGGACTCCCAAACTTTAAATAGTTCCAAACTCCCAACTTTAAAGAGTTGCCCCCTTCTGCACGGTGTGTATGGGTGAAAAGCAGAGGTTGAATTTTGTTGTTTTGTTGTATCTTTTGTTGTTTTTATGTTGTGTGACTATTACATAATAGTCATTTTCAAAACATCTGATGAAATGGTTCTGTTTCCAACAGAGGTCAGTGTGACCTGTGAAGGTGGTTCTGCTCAGCTGACATGTGGTTTGTACAGACCTCCTTTTTATTCAGTTTTTACATACTTTGACTAGTAATGACTGACCTGTAAGCCTGCTCGCTGAACTGTATTTTTCTGGAATAAGATAACTGAAAAATAAAAACAATTGTAAATGTCATTTTCAATTGCTTATTATTCTTTATATGCCAAATTCTTTTGTTTACAGGAGCTGGTGTTTTAAAAATCCAAAGTGCTAATTATGGCCGAACTAACCCTATCACGTGTTCTGATGGACGACCCACCAGTCAAGTCACCAAAACTGACTGCTATGCAACCAACACTCTAGATGAAGTCAGAAAAAGGCAAATTCTCTTACATTTCAGAGACTCTCTTACATTCATTTATGGAATTTATGGAAAGAGCAACTAATCCTGTTTCTTTACAGATGTGGAGGCAACAATTCCTGCACTGTCCCCGCTACAAACAATGTCTTCTCAGACCCTTGTGTCAATACCTATAAGTACCTGGTCATTGTATATTTCTGTGAGATTTAACTGTGAGTTATATTTTCATCATTATCTGGCTGTCTAATATTCATGTATACTGCATTATATATATATATAGTGTATTGTATTTGTGCATAGTGTAATAATAATTAAAAAAACAAAATGTGACATGTGACAAAATGGCACTCAATAACAAAAAATGACATATTAACATTGTTTATGTAAATATACTGATACAAATGTTTCAAAAACATTTTACAGAAATTCTTAAACTTAATGGCTATAAGTTCTATGCCATTCTTTTGCACCAAATCCAGTTTCATTTTAATCATTAATCTGAACTGTTAGATCTGTAAACACATTCTACCTTTAAGGAAATAACAGACACTTCACATATGGAGACACACAGTGTTTCTTCTAATTCTTCTGTTTCAGAATAACTCAAGGCACTCCGGGTGAAGTTTTCTGTCCGTCTGCAAAGAAATCAGGAATCGAGCTTCAAACATGGCAAATGAAGGGATGTGGGACTGTAATTATTGGTATATTATGTAAAAGTGCATGTGTAAACATAACTACTGTAATGATTTTATTTTCTTATTTGCTTAGATGTAATCAAGCAGCACATTTATTCATCACATCATTAAAAATGTTGCATCTTTGTGCTCTGTGGCTTCTCTTTGATGACTGAATAACAGACTGACAAGACACAACTTTAGCCAAAGCTATGAATGAGCTCAACCCCTGATGTTGCTAGACTTCAGTCACACACCTAACTTAACTTACAAAGGCACTGTCATGGAGAATTGAAGTGTGAGCCTAAGTCTAAAAATTAAAGTCAGAAATTAAACAAAGTCAAAGAAATGTGGCAAACCACTTTAATGACAATTTCCAGCAGTCATGGTCCAATGGGAGCAGCTCCAATTTGCTCATCCCAGCCTTGGTCTTAATAATATAATTCAAACATCTTTCTCCTCCTTTGAAATTTCAAGGCTGTCTCCCTTTGAGTTTTCAATTGTAAATGTACCTGTTTGCAGGTACAGTTGCTGGCCATCCTCTGGGGTCAGATTTAGGTCAACAAACTGTGAACTCAGTAGAAAAGTAAAGGGATTTTAACAATATAACCTGGTCATCATTTAAAGTCACTAGAAAGAGATATTTACATCGTGGTAATGGCTTTCTAAAGAATGGGAAAGGGGTAAATAAGTATGACATGATTTAGTAAGGTGGAGGAATGATGTTAGAAAACCAGAGAAAAAGATCAATTATTCATGGCACATTCTCAGCCCATCTTATGATCAAGAGGGAATCAAATAGCAGGTACCGAACTGTATAAGTGGACTTGCGGTAGACATGGGACTTGTCTTCCTCATTTACTGAGCGGTCTGTAAAGTGTCAGTTTGTCTTTTTGTACACTTTCCAGTGTAAATTAGATCAGTCTGCGTAACACTGAATCTAACTTTCTCTTAATTTTCACATGTGCCTGTAGTTACCTAAGCAAAGGTTGGACATTAAGAAACTGTGTTGCGCCAACAGTTTGACAGTTGGCAGCTGAGCTAGATGTAAGATGTCATAAGTACCTATTTTCCAAACTTGACCAAAACAGTGTATTGATGAAGTGTGTGTCCTGTAAAGTGAAATGAACCCAATATCAAACATACCATCACTACCTGGAGTCATTACATACATAACATTGGGGCAGAGTGTGGCCTTCTGCTGATTTTAGAGAAATGTGTTACTCCTAGATCAGCCAATCAAATCTAACCAGGATCATCAGCCCTGTTTTTACAGGTTTCTTTCATTATTTACAAAGTTTCATTCTTTCTCATAATCACTATAATAATACACTGTTGCTTCTTATCTTCAGTGTTGGATTGAACTAATTTACCAGGGTGGCCTGGGTTCTTTCTAGGTGAAGACTGCATGTTCTCCCCATGCCTTTGTAGGTTTTCTCCAGATGCTGCAGTTTCCTCTCAGGGTGACATGAACATCTGGTGAATTGTTATGAACATGATGAACTGTCCATAGTGTTTTTCTGTCTTTTCACCCCATGAGAGACAAATTCAAACATTGCAGAACATTCATAAATGTAGTCTTGGGTGTCTTTTGTGTTCTATGTGTACCTCTGTTCCTTATTTCCTCTTCCAAAAAAAAAAAAAAAAAAAATCACTAACAGCGCTTTCTATTGTTCTAGTCACAGGGTTAATAACTTTGTTAATTGGTTGTAATAGTTAATAAGCAGTTGATGATCATAGCTGGTTACTAATATGAAGTTCAAATGTGGAAACAAAGCACTGTTGTAAGTCACTCTTGGTAAGAGTGTCTACTAAATGCTGTAAATGTAAATGTAAATGAGGGTGATGTGTGTAAAGTCCTGGGAATGTAGTTTAAAGGTAGAGCACATACTTTGCCTTCAATCTCCAGCATCTCCAGTGAATGTTCCTTATATCTTGAAACATCTTATTGAGAGCTTGCTGAGGGTATTCATAATACTGAAATTCTGTGGAGCAACACCGTCAAAACAGATTCTTCCCTCAAACACTACTTTACACTGTAATACATTTTAAGATCCGGCTCAAATATGGTATGGCAGTTTAATGTTCACTTTGCACAAGACTGCAAAATTGCTACAACAGAACCTTCCAACAGGAAGGATGACAGAACATATTGTAGAAGACTTTTTCCTGGTTGCGTGAATGCTTTATGTGTACTTTACAGATGAATCTCAAGAATTCAGATCTCAGGAACCTCACATCTCAAACTTCAAACCTCCAACAGCACAACAGTTTTTATGTTGTTTTATGTTGGAGTTTTGATTTTAAGCCTCTTCTTGCAAATTCTGTTTCCAAAGATTACATTTTTAATACCAGGACTGGAAAATTATGTTTTAAGCTCATATATTGGGCTTTTTTAAAGTTAAAGAACATTTGTTTATTTTCATTACTTTTTTAATTATTATTTTTTTGTGTCATCAACAATTTGCCTTTTCCAATCAAAGACAGAGAACATTGTCTATACATCTTAGACACTCTTGCACTTCTAATCATATTGATACCCTTTTCCATTAAGGGCATCTCAAGTTCAGACAACTGTAGGCCGCTAGTTTCCTCTCCATTTCACCATTCTAAAAAGCATTGTAGATAAAATAGTTTTGCGGGGGGTTGTCCTATTCCCCTTGTGGTATCTGTGAATGGTCAGAAATTCTTTCTCTAGAAAAACTAGTCCTAGCTCAGAAAATTCTGCAGATTACACTACAATTTACAAATTCCTTTATAGACCCCAACACAACCAAACAACTACTTTCTCAAGTCTTACTCAATGGACTGTGGGGTGAAAATCTTTGAAGCTCTGAAACACATCATTGGCTCTAGCAACAAGATTGGATGTTTTATGTTAAAGGAGGAAAGAAAATCGTTTACTTGAAAGCTGATATTGAATTAAATCAGAGCCATAAAATTCCATATCTATCCCACATTGGTTTCCACAACATCAGAACGGATGTTCCTGTGTAGCAGGATGAGAGCTGTCTTGTAGTGGTTATCAAACTGCCCTATCTTTGGTATACTTACTAGATAAAATTAAAGAAATGGGAACATTTTACTGCGACAGGATGCAAAGGGTCTATAGATTAAAGGCATGAATACAAAGATGTTCCAACCACTCAGCATTCAGCATCAGCATTAAACTAATCATTGGCCTGATCATCTTTAAGCATCTGTCTTGACTGCTTTACTACTAAAGTTAGATGGCTTTGTTCTGCTTGAATTATATGCTTGAAACATAACCTTCAAATGAGAAAACCTAGACTTAAATTAAGAGTTCTATTTCACAAATATCTATGAATAAAAATGCATCTCACACAGACTTTTACTTCCACCCCCTTATTAAAACATTTTCAAACAATGCAATGTATAGAATACTGTATACACAGTATAAAAGACTTAGTAAAAATCAACTGCACCTTGTTCACAGTTGTTTTTTCTCTTCACAGGTACCTTTGATTTGTGTGCCATCCAGTTGGCATTCTCAAACATTCTCTCTCTGTCTCAGATCAGGTGTCTCAGATCAGGTGTCTCAGATCATTTCCTCAAATCTCTATTAGAAACCTTTGCAATTTAAGACAATCATTCCTCTGTGAATCTGGAAATCTAACCATTTACTACTATTTCAACAGCATGACACTCATGAGACTGTCTGGACAAGAGCCTGACATGTTACCTTGGTTATCTACACTCTTAAAATTAAAGGCCAGAAGACCTTTTTGGAGCATTGCAATAAATTTTTTTTTTAATAAATACTTTTTTAAGGGGACTTGTCAAACTTTCTTATCATTGGCAAATGGAATCAATTAAATAAAAAAAGGGGGGGAAATTTTCCTGTTACAAGCTGCAAAGTGCATAAAGCGGTTAATAAAGAGAAAGGGTTTAATTACATTCAGCAATAGCAGTAACCTCATCACCTCATCATTTGGTATCATCTACACCTGTTCACTGCTTCACGCCTTCAGTTAAACGCTTTGTTCTGCTTGAAAAATTCATACGTAGATAAATGTGTGGCTTAACAAACATAAAAACAATCTTCTGAAACTGGTCAGGTACTGAGAATAGACTGAAAATGAGAGCCAAAAACCAAAAACTGCAGGAGTTTGAGAATGCAGTCAGACAGGGTAACTGTGATGCCCGGAAGAATATGGAGAACAGGCTCTTAAAAGAATGGTGAGTAGAAGGTAAAACACATTGGCCTGACAGATGATGGAAAATCTACAAACATTGCTGGCTTATGTACAAACCACTACACATCCTTAATACATTAAAAATGCTTTTAAAATTACATTTATGAAATTTGCAACAAACTCTTATTCAAAGAGACATATGAAATATTTAAAGTGAAAAGTGAAGTGAAAGTGACAACCTTGTCATTGCGAGGTCACAGCACAGCACACATGAACCAAAACGAAATTGGACCTCTGCATTTAACCCATGCACACTCAAACCCGTGCAGCAGTGGGCAGCTATTGAAAGCGCCCAGGGAGCAGTGATGGGGACGGTACCTTGCTCAAGGGTACCTCAGGGGAACCTATTGGGAAGGGGTTTGAACACCCGATCCTCCGATCATGCGGCTAACGCCCTAACCGCTAGGCCACCGCCAGGCCACCACTGCCCCAATGTCGCTCACATTAAAAACCTAGACCTGAATTAAGAGCTGCTAGGCCTTCAAATTCTGCTACACATGAAGCAAGAAAGTTTAGGTCTCTTTAAGCAAAATTTGAAGACATGAAAGGTGGCTCAGGACTTTTGCACAGTACTATATTAAAAACATACACCCTTAGTACTTAACACTACCCAATGACTGTGGGTCGGTTTGGCAACTCTTAAGTAGGCAGTCTAGCAGGTCCAGGGAATCAAGGTAAAATCAGAATCGCGGGTCAGTAGCCTGGAGACCAGGAGCGTGGCAATGACTGGGATCAGTTTGGAGCTGTGACAGTAACAATGAGCATTTCAGCAGCCCATGGCAGTGCACTGTGCTCTAAAGTAAAGGTTTAAATAGAAAATATATTCCACATATATATATGAATAAAAATGCAGTATGTTTAACAAATAATGTTAAGCTTATCTGACAAACACCAGTGGTTCGGTATGAACTTCATACAAATTATGATCTAAAATATATTTACATTTACATTTACGACATTTAGCAGACGTTCTTATCCAGAGCGACTTACAGGTCCTAATTACAGGGACAGTCCCCCTGGAGCAACCTAGGGTTAAGGGTCTTGCTCAGAGACCCAGTGGTGGTAGTGCCAGAGGTTGGATTCGAACCTGGGACCTCTTGAGCCACAGGTCCATAGGCAAGTACCACTACCAGATATCTCATATTCTAATGATGTAATAAAATGTAAAAAAAAAAAAAAAAAAAATCTGTAAACCACATTGAATTGTTCCACTGACCACAGAGTCAAGCTTAATACATGTTAATTCAGTCTTCCTTCCTAAACCCCTGAATGGTCTCTGAATAAGAGTCTGTATAAAATGGTTAAATGATGTATTTGTATCTGAGTGGTGGAGCACTGTAAAGAATTCAGTGCCATATTTAAGCTTAGCTTTGGAACTTAACTATTATTTGCCTTATTGCACAAAACTGATAAACTGCTAGGAGAAAACACTCCCCACAGGATGATTCACGTTCTATGCAAACGTATTATATTATATTAAGACTATTTCCTGGTTGTGTGAATGGTTCTTGACTATTGTTCTTAACAATGCACTCAGACCTCTTCATCTCCAGCAGCACAATGTTCTCCCTGAAGTTGTCTCTGCTCACCGGTAAGTTTCTTCATCATGTTCTGAAGATTTGGTGATCACATTTGGTTATTTCTTATACCAACTGCTGCTTTAGGCTAAAATCTACTGGGTTTTTATCTGAGGCTGTTCTTTCTGACACAAAGTACGTGTGTTTGTCTTGCAGTCGTCCTAGTAGCTCCTGGCTGGGTCACTTCTTCAGGTAAAGAATAAATGCAGCCAAACATCAGTTTAAATGTAAACCTGTAAACCTGTACAGCTCAATATAAACCAATGAAAAAGGCTTTTTTGTACTCAAGGATCTGTGTCTGGTTTATTATTTCAGAGAATGTGCTCACCTGTGATGGTAATCTCCAGCGCCTCAGTTGTGGTAAGATTAATGTCTTACACTCTTGAACAGTCGAGATCTATGCAATCGGTTCAGAAATGCATTATTATGACGCACTTTGTCTTTTGTTATGTCTAAGTTTTTTTTATGCTTTTTTCATTGATGTGAAAGTAACTTTCACACACTAAATTAATCATCCATTAATGTTTTAACCACAACACTAACATCTCTAGATAATAAACAGAATGAACTATTTTAACTCTGATTTCAGAAACAGGACTGATAATGGTGCGCTCTGCTATTTATGGCCGCACAGACAGAAGGGTCTGTTCTGCTGGTTTGCCTTCCTCTCAGGTCCAGACCACCACCTGCAAGGTGATTATTCCCCTTATCTTCGAGAGGTACAGCACTTTTGTTTACCTTCACATTTGATATGAATTAAACTGTTGCTTCTAATAGTGTATCATTTTTCAAAACAATTACTATCCAGGTAAATAGCTTTTGTCCCATTCTCCCTAAAAAGGTGCAATGGGCAGATTGCATGCGAGTTTAAGACTGATGAGCTTGGCAGTCCTGATCCATGTTCCGGTACTTACAAGTATTACAACACCTCTTACGACTGCATCCAAAGCCGTAAGTAGTCCATGAAGTGACCGGGCCTGAATTTAAGTTCATTTAAAAATACAATACTCCATTTTACTACCCAGCAAACTTCAGGTGGTACACTCACATGCTAAAATAGCTCTAAATCTGTAACACTGGGGTGGTGGGGGTAGGACGTAAACGCTGAGCCAGGGATCTGTTACTGGACTTTATAAACAGAACTGAACATGACAAAGAACTAAAACACCAACACTACAATGGAGATCACCTGTGTTAATGACTGACGCCCTGCTCTGACACTTTGGGGCTTAAATAGCCAGCCCCCAAATGAAGCACACCTGGGCTCATCAGTCAGAGCAGAGCACCACCTGCCATGACAAAACCCCATTGGGCATCCATATTCAACCACATTCAACAACTTTTGGTACTTGGATATCTATATAAATCTTTGTATCAGAATTCATGGTATATAGGCCTACTCTTTCATGAATGCATATAAATAAACATTTTTGTTTTAGGTTGTGCCATGCGATATTTGAGGAAACCAAATTATAGTTCATAAAATCTGCATATATGGCTGCACCATTCCCCACAAATGATTTAGATCTACAAGTTCTATATTGTATAATTTCTTAGGAAAATAATGGACCTGAACCCAAAGCCACATTGTCGTTCATCTTTATAATTTTCTGCCAGGTTTCAGTCGTTTCAGTTTGGTTTAATGTTGCAAAATCCTTTTTCACTATTATTTATTTATTAATTTCTCAATGAATGTAAAAGTGAAAAGTGAAAGTGACAACCCTTGTCACTGCGAGGTCACAGCACAGCACACAGTGAACCACAATGAAATTGGACCTCTGCATTTAACCCATGCACTCAAACACCATGCAGCAGTGTGCAGCTATTGAAAGCACCCAGGGAGCAGTGATGGGAATGGTATCTTGCTCAAAGGTACCTCAGGACAACCTAATGGTCAGGGAAACAAACCCGATGCAGGGGCAACTCCCTAACCACTAGGCCACCGCTGCCCAATGTACAGGCACAATGAGGAAATTGCTTCATGAGTTCAGGGGGCCATGACAATTCCAATGTTTTTTCATTCCTCCAGGTATCAGCATGACATGTGAGGGCAGTTACAGCACACTGGACTGTGGTGAGAAGTTGCTCCATCTTCAGATCCTCATTACTTTATGACTACTAGATATTTTTTCACCTGCATTTAAATTTTGGCTGTTCTCTATCTGTGTGTAGGAGATGGTGTGATTCACATTGTCAGTGCTAACTATGGGCGGACTGATAGAACAATCTGCTCAGAGGGACAGCCCAGCAGTTTGACCATGAACACTGCCTGTTATGCACCTGACACCCTTACTAGTGTTGTTGCAAGGTGATTTGATGGACTTTTTCAAATTTTCCTTTTTTAAAAATACTTTCTTGTATAAGACACTTATTTCTGATTCACTCTCTTTCATAGTTGTAATGAAAGGAGAAGTTGCACTCTGGAAGCTTCAAACACGATCTTCACTGACCCTTGTTACGGGATCTACAAGTACCTAGCTGTCTCCTATTTCTGCCAACCAAGTCGTGAGTAACACACGATGCGTGCCACTCCTTTTGTTTTATTCCCTCTTCCTTCATCCTTGATTCTTTTATCTAAGGGCCTAAGTCCTGCGTATTTCTTGCATCCTACTGTTCACCCGGAGGTCTACTTATAATGGTTTTTATGGACAATAAAGCTAGAAAAGTTAATGAATGTTAATGAACTGCTCTCTGTAAAGTTTTAACTCTGAGATGTATTTATTCATTTTTTACTTTATATATTATGTATTTCTTTTTATAATGTAAACATTAAAATCATGATTCTGTTTCCTGCAGAGACCAGTGTGACCTGTGAAGGCAGTACTGCTGAACTCACATGTGGTTTGTACACCTACAAGGAATTTTAAGGAGCAACAAGTGGTAGCGACTCACTTAGACTTTTAAACTGATCTGTGACCGCTGCTGTTTGGAAAGAGGTCCAGGACTGTGCAATATTGCAGTCTGAAGTACTTTGTATACCAGCTGTTTCAACATTTTTCTTTGTGTTGATTTGTTCCATTTTCAGGAGCTGGTGTTTTAAAAATCGTGAGCGCTGTCTATGGCCGAACTGATTCCACAACGTGTTCTGCAGGAAGACCAGTCAGTCAAATCAGCGTTACTGACTGCTCTGGAACTAATACACTAAATAAAGTTGTAACAATGTAAGTATGACTAAATTTAAAGATGAAATATGTCCTTGACATTACTGATTTCTTTTGGAAAGATTACAACACAATTTCCATTCCTTGCAGATGTGAGAACAACAGCAACTGCGTGGTCTCTGCTGACAACTCCGTCTTCTCCGACCCATGTTACGGCACCTATAAGTACCTGAGCATTGTCTATTCCTGTGTATTTAATGAGGACATTCCCTTTAGTAGTCCTGCCGCTAAAGTGAATTAAACATGTACAGTGGTGTTTGAAAGTTTGTGAGACATTTTTCTTGCACATATATGATCAGAAGTTTTATCCAAAAGATTTTTTATTCATATCCTTAATATCCAATATATTGCATGTCTGTGAGTAGCAGAAGTGTGTTAACATTTGCTTTCAGTTCAGTGTGAACTGTGTGAACTAATAAGTACAATAAATGTTTCTGGTAACTGCAGGCCTGCAAAACAACTTGGTGGAAATACAGTCCTTTGCTCCAAATAGAAGAGCTTCAACTGTGGGATGTTGTTGGATTTCCTGACATGAATTTCTCCCTTCAGCTCTTTCCTTTCTGTTTGGTTAAGATCAGGAGTTTGGCTTCTAAAATAGTAAATTTCTGTTCAGGTTCTAAAATATTAACTTTACTCTTCTTTTTTAATCTTCAGTTCCTACAGATGTGCTGACATTTTACTTTAGTATTCAAGGGTACAGATGTCACAAAAAAGGCCTATACTGTAAGGTAATTTAATATATAAATAGAATGTTACTAACATTTGACTATGTAAAAAAAAAAAATCTAAAGTAACGTTTAGAAGACAACCTGCCCGCCATATTAACCTTGGGTTAAACCATTTACAAACAATACAAATATAACCCTTCAAAAGCTACAGATATATCAGCTACAAATGACACACGTGTTAGTTTCTATCTTTTACAGCTTTAAAAGGTCAAATGATTTGGACTCTTAATTCACAGCTAACTTTAATCCTCCCCTCCAGACTATGAGTGAGCTCGCCCTGTTAGTATAAGAGGAGGGACTTCGCGCATGCGCTCTTTCTCCCTGGGACTGACCAGGTGAGTAGTAAGGAGTTTTTAAACAGCAGGTGAAACTGCAGCCCAGTATGTGTTCAGAAAAACGTCAAATGTTCCCTCAAATCTGTAGAAATTTAGTTTCGAGTCTAATTGAGATGAGAAATTAGTTATACTTGCTCAGAGCTTTAACATCGCACGACAGCGCCCTCTTATGGTCACCAGTGTTGTTACTGTTCACATAATACACCTGCGTTATCTGCAGGAAATAAAGTTTATTAACCCCTGACAGGAGAACAAACGTGCTCGTGGCAGTAGAATTTAAACACTTCTATTATAGTTCTGCAACAATTGGAGGCTCAATCTGTTTCTTATGCGTCCATGTCGGACAGATGAGGCTGTAGTGGTTAAAAGCTTCAGGTCTAATATGTAAAGTGCGGGATCAACCTTGTGGTGCCCGATCTGAGGAGTCCTCTTCAGTTTGTTCTATTTTTTCATCAGTAAAACTAAAACACTATTGGCGCGTTTAAACGCTACGTGGTTTAATCCGGTTTAAATCGACGGAGACTCACGTGAGTGTGAACAGAACGGAGCGCCACTCCGTCACGTGACTTTGTCCCCTCACTACAAGCTTGGAAATTAATTTTTTATTAATTTTGTATTTTACATCAAACCATTTTGGTTTTAATGCCGTCATATCTGACCTTATTTGTTCTTGTTTTGATGTTCCAAGTTTGACCAAGATTAACAAATTCAGCTTCAAGACTTTAATGCTAGTTAGATAAATTAAAATTTTAAAAGCTGTTTAGTGTCACAAACGTAGAACTTGCAGCAAAATAACCCTCTGAACCAGAAAAATATGATGCGGAAAATTTTCTACTGTACTGGATCTTTATCTAGATTTAAATTCTTTTATATTTAAATATTAACGACTAGAATGGACCATTATCTCCTCCCTGATGATCTAATTACTGCTTCGATAAGCTGCTGAGACGGAGGACCTTTATTGGCTAGATATTGTAGAAAAAATGAAATAATCAGGAGTTTAGATCGACAAGTAAGGTCAACAACCGCCTTGCACACTTCTTAAATGGATTAAAAAGAATTGATGAACCACTAATCACACTTTCATTTTAATTTCATATTTTGTAATTTTGAAAATTAGTCACTGAACCAGTTAAGCTTGTAAATTGTGGGTCAGTGGAGTAGTGGATCACTGTTAGAATGAAATGGGGTTCCCCCTCCATGGTTTTGTGAATGCTTCTTAACTGTACTTTATAGAGCTCTCAAACCTTTGGCATCTCCAGTAGCACAATGTTCTTCCTGAGGCTGGCTCTCCTCACATGTAAGTTTCTGCCGGATGTTTAGATGTGAATTACTCATGACTCAGGCTCTTGTTAATTGCATATTCTTCAGAGGTAGTTTGAAGAGCATGTCTGTCTTGCAGTCATGATCGTTGCTCCTGGCTTGGTCACTTCAGGTAAAAAATAAATGCAGCCAGACCCCAAAAATTCAAATGACTCGTACAGCTCAACATGTATTTGAATGCCCTGTCATGACTGCTGGAGTGTCTACACTAACAAAAGAGGCTTTTTTGTGCTCAAGAATACTTGTATGGTTTATTTCAGAGAATGTGATCACGTTATGGGAATGTCCAGTGCCTCAGTTCTGGAAAGCGTAATGTATTCAACTTTAAATCAGTTCAGAAATGCTTTGTTATAAGGAACTTAATGTGAAATATCTGATGAGAGCTCAGCCTAGTTTTAAATGTTGGTTATGTGCAAAGATGTGGGTATGTTTTTTAATGTGGCATTGCAGCTTTTAATACTTGTGTACAAGAAGTTGCTCAAATAGAAAATGTATACCACAAGTTAACCAAAAATCAAGATGCTGTTCTTTGAGCAAAGGCCGTATTTTTGCAGAGATGTACATGAAGCCAGAATAGAGTTTTAAATGTGTATTTTGACACCTCAGGATTAACTTAATATTTTAACCCTTTCAGCCGCTGGACTGATAAGAGTCAAGTCTTCGATTTATGGCTGTATGGTCACCCTTCTCAGTTCAGGAACATCACCTGTAGTGTGAATGTTCCTCTTATCTCTGAGAGGTTCAGAGCTTTTGTTTACATACATGTATGAACAAAATTTAGGCTTTCCAAGAAATCAAGGAAGTGAATTTCACTTTTCTCGCTGTTATGTGTGAAATAAGGAAAATTGCCTTTGTACAAAATCAACCTTTTTATCCCCAAGTGGACAGAATGAGCTGATGTTTATTGTAAGAGCATATGATCGAACTCTTAACCTGTGAAAGCATTTGTTCCATTTACCCATAACGGGTGCAACGGGCAGACTTAATGTGCGTTTAAGACCGACAAGCTTGGCAGTCCTGGTCCATGTTTTGGAACGTACAAATACTACACCACCACTTATGACTGTATCCAAAGACGTAAGTAGTATGAAGTAACTGCACCAGAATGGATTCCCATAAATATAGAAAGTAACACGGTCTCTGCAGCATTTACAAAATGTTGGTGCCAAGTCAACGATACACTTAGGAACAAAACTTTTTACCTCTGCTCGATTCAAGTTGAGATTTTTTATGGCTTTTAAAATCTATCTAAATAATTTTAGAAACATCACATTAAATTTTATGAATATACCCATTCTTTTAGTTTGTGAATGTGCAACCTGAAAGTATAGTTTTTGGTCATAGTGTAGGATTTGGGGAAATTAGATCTTTAGATTTTGGATACTTTTAAAGTTGCCTTATTTGGGTGAGTGTTTTGAATACTTTCAAACAATCCAGCCATGCTATTTTAGAGCCATATAACTTAATTACACTTAAACAGTTGAATGATTGCTGCACTTAACTGAGGTTTTGAATGGCACAAATGTCGTATACTACAGAACTGGGTGAAAGGGTATCGCAGTGGGAAGTGCTGTGGTCTCACAGCAAAAGTCCTGGGTTTGATTCTTTGGCAGAGCGGTCTGGGTCCTTTCTGAGAGGAGTTTATTTCCTCTGGGTGCTCATCTTTCGTCCCACAATCCAAAGTCATGGATTCCATGATTAGAGATGCTAAATTGCCCCTAGATGTGAGTGTGTGGGTTTGTCTGTCTGCCCTTGGACCTGTCCAGGGTCTTTCTCCTCCTTTTGCACTATGATCATTGGGATAGTCCTCTGCTCAGGATAAGTGGTTAAGATAATTAGTAAGAGTGAGTGTCTCGCATATTTTATCCATAAAATGGATTTGCTGTTTGATCTTTAAATTAGCTTTGTAGCCGTTGGGCATTGTTCTTAAGACTTGTGCTATTTCCACCGACTACTTTCATTTTTAAAATTCAATTTTCTGTCCATTTTCTTGTCTTAAATTGTATTCAATATATAGTTAGTTTCCTTAATTAGAATGCTGTACCATGATTTCAAAATGACTTTAGTTGCTCAAGTATGTTGAGGCACCATTCACAATCTCGCACTCTCCCCTACACCCCCGTTTTCAGGTTTTAGCATAGCATGTGCAGGCAGCTACAGCACACTGGACTGTGGTGAGAAGTTGCTCCATCTTCAGTTCCTCGTTACTTCATGACTGCTGGATATATCTTTTCACCAGCAGTGAATCTGCTCAGTGGGTCAGCCCAACAAAAACACCACTTGTCATGTGCCTGTTCCTGATGTGATTTAGTGGTGTCCTAAATATTAATATCAGGGTTACTGGTATATGACACTACTTTTCTAATCTACTTTTATCCAAAGTAGCAATGAAAAGTTCTGCTTTGGAAAATTCACATGCACCCTTCAAAGGCCCTTGCAGCAGGATTAGCAAGTACCTAGTGGTTTCCTATTTCTGCCTCCCATGCCTGACTTGGATTAATTTTTATCACAAAGTAATAATAGAAGAACATTAAATATTAATGTTATGTAAAGGATGTCTAAAATTCCTGAGATTTGGAGTTTTTGTATCCACAATGGTGGATAATCAGGAACACCATGTTCTACATTTTAATACACGACTACAAGGAATGTTTAGCAATTACTGATAGTGATCCTGAGAGACTTGGGGAATTTGTCCATTACAGCTGGTATTTGGAAAGAGGTCCAGGTTTCTTTACTGCAGTCTTGCACTCAGACACTCGGACGTGTCAGTTTTACTTTTTGTGGTGAATGTTCCAATTCAGGAGCTGGCATTCTGAAAATCCTAAGTGCTAACTATGGCTTCTAGCCTCAAAAAAGGAATGAAAGTAATGTTATTATCTGAACTTTTGTGCGTGATGTTGGAGCTGAAAAGCTTCAGCTGTTGCACCCCTCTTGGCTGATACTGAGTCCAAAGGTTGTATTGAAGAATTACTGAGATTTAAAAAAAATGAAAGCATCTGTCTTTTTCCTTCATTCTCCTGAGGTTTTGCTGCTTGAACCTTCATAACCATAAATCTGTGAATTATTGTAGCAGAGGTCATGGGTTTAATTGTGTAAAATCAAGGCTCACATTACAGACATTTAAGAACATTTCTTTTAATTAAAATTCAATGTCTATTAAGATACTTCCAGAAGTTTGAAGTGCTTAGTAACTAATGTCAAAGAGCTATTGGTGCAAAGAGTCACAGATGAGAGGAAAACTAGTTATCCTGTATAATTACAAAACAAGCCTAGTAATGTAAACTTCTGATGTGTGATCTCAGACTTAAATTGAGTTTGTTTATTGTATTACAATGTTCATATTTCCAACACAAAGACTGAAAGGTGAGGGTAGAGTGCTTTAAATGGAGGCTTCCAGCCAAAGAACTACCAACAGCATGTAGAATCAGAAAAAAATTCCTTTAGTGGCTACCATGTGTCCGCTTAGTTTGCCCAGTCATGCTCAGGTGCTTCTGGAGGTGAGCTTCAGGAGTTGGTACTCTTGTGTAGAGCTGAATGAACTTTTCTCAAGTTCTGTCTCACTCTCACAAACTCAAGAAGCTGAATCTCTTCACGAATCTTCTCTTCGTGTTCCTTCTCCTTCTGCTCAAACACACAGTAAGAGACCTACACATCAGTCTCCTTTAGTGCATTAAAAAATCGAATTACCAGCATCTACACAGTAATGGACCCTGAGATTCTTTTGATCAAACTTGTGAAAATGTGTTCTTAACCAGTCAATGAAACATTTATTTGTGATGAAACTATGTGGCCACCAATCAAAAGCTTGAAACTATTGAAACTTGAAACTGTCCTTTTGTTGGTTGGAAAAATGTCCACATTGTGAATAAGATTGTACAAATCAGTTGTGAACACTATTCCCCTTTCTGTGAGCATCTGAAATTTCTTGACATTATTCATGACTCTGTTCACAGAACAGAAGCCTTTGCCACAGAATGGGTTTTATGTTGAAAATTAACTGAAATGTTTGAATGATCTTGTGCACATGTAATGATTTGTTTAAAATTAGGACCAAAGCTGGTGCTAACCATCACCTCCTGGTGCCTCTGTTGGCGTTTGAGCAAGACCTGCTCCAGGGGGCTCCTGTCTCTTTCCCCCTCCTCCTTCTGCGTCTGTTCCCTTTTCCGCTTCTCCAGAACCATCTGGAGCTCAGGCTTACAGCACATGACCAGCCCTCTGCCCTCCCCAAAGAGACACAACACAAGAGACAATCAAGCATACTAGAAGCATGAGTGAAAGATGATATTGTAATGATTCCAGGCATGGATGGCTGTGACATTGTCAGTGATTTATTTTCTGAATAAATAGCCAAGATGTATTATGTCGCTCTTTTAAAGTAAAACAGTAAAGAAGAAGACCTGGAGTCTGGACAGGGAAGTCAGTCCACCTTAAACATTTGTCTTTTAAAAAATGTTCCTGTACTTAAGGTACAGAAGATGTACCCTTAAGGAGATAACATTGACACACCTGTACTTTTCTCTTGCCGCTGTCATCAGAAAATAACAAATTTAATTCAGTGATGACACAGTTATCTGTAGCTGGGAGATAAAAGGATACAGTTGGACCCACGATCTTATGATCACTGGGCCTCGTCCTGAACCACTAAGGTTCCTCTGCCCCTGTGCAGTGTACGGTGTGATGCATCATTAAAGCCTGGAAGGAAATTGGTGGACTATCATCTTTGAAAAAGAAATTTGGTGTGAAAAAATTATTGTCATCAGAGATCAGTTTGACAATTGGTGAAATCAAATCATGAACTCAAGAATTTCCACATGCACAATGCAAAAGCGATTCAAGGTTTTGGGACTAAACAGCTGTGTAATCTTAAGAAGAACATTTATCAGTGAGGCTGCTTCTCTTCACATGTTCAGTTTTCTAGGGCATAAAGATCTGCCCACTGAGCAATGTAAAATGGTGAAGAAAGGAAGCAGATGAAGTGATGCGTTCATCATGTCAAGTTATCACACAAGTCTGTGGGGGTAGTGTTATTCACTGAGGTTCCCTCAAGTTAGGTCTCCATTCAGCGATGTTATGAGGCCAATATTTGCCAACAGACTTAAACCCCACTGAGAATCTTTGGGATGTGTTGGACAAGACTCCAGCTCTCCCGTCTTTTTGGTGTTCTTGGTTTTTGATGAAAAATAATTTCACTCTGGGCGGATATAAAGGTTGTGACATGGCTATTTATGAAAATGGTATTACGGCAAATGCATATCATAATCATAGCTAAATAAACTATTAGAGTGTGCAACTTTTTATTTATATACAAATAAAATTTTTGGCTAGGCAGTGTATATACTGTCTGGCCAAAATAATAATTAGAATATTGTGAATATCTGGTTAAAGTAGTTCTAAGAACAAGCCTCATAGGGGATCACCAAATGAGAAAACATCCTGTGCATGTAAATTCTGTCATTAGCACAAAGGCAATAGATTGTGGACATGAATAAAAAAAACTGAAATTCGACAGAAATATGATTGTGACAAATGTAGATGCTGTTTGTCTAGAAAAGATGAAGTTTGAAAAATGGTTTATGGGAGTGAAAATGGTCTGTTTTGCTTGAAGTGTACCTAAATTTTCCTGGACTTAACTGATCATTGTTTTTTACAGCTCTCACTCTCTCTGACATCACAGCGCTGTAAAGAAGAGCCATCCAGCAAGTCCTAACCAGGTGATTGTCTATCATTACAGTAGCTGACACGGCGTGGCAAGTAAGCTATCGCTCATGCGAGAGAGGGTGTTCTGTTGCAACCCGTGTGGCCATGCATAGCTGCCTGACACAAAAGACGAGAAAGAGATAGAGAACTAGACTATCATCAATTTTTCAACAGGCTCCCTTCACTGGCTCAGCAATTTCTGAAAAGACGGGCAATGCCTTTCAGATGCTCCTCATGTCATTCATCTTCTGCATCAGGAGAACTTGGCATTTTGTTACATGCGAAAATGGCTTGATGCCCTAAACCTTCATGAACATGAGTAGTGCTCTTACTTTTTGTGGGCCAGAAGCAGCTCTCTGTGCAGTTCCTGATGACTCCTCGAGGACTTAACTGGGTTGTTCAAGTTCCAGGGACTTTCACCAGTGTTGTTTTTATCTGCATTTTCTGTGAGAAAAATAAACATTGGGTTATGACTATAGCTGTACTATGCGACTGAGCAGGATAACCTTTTCCTGTTCATGAAATGCAAGGGAAATGTATGTGATCCTTTTGTTCTGTATTGACTACCCACTTCAAAAAGCTAATGAGATTCAGTAATGGATAAGGAGCGTTGATCCTTAGTCATTGTTTTCAAGCGGTCTGTAAGCACGTGAGGAATTCGGCACTTTAAAAAGCCAGTGGAGACTAAATCGTTATTTCAGAAATCTCTGCTCTCTATCAGTGAACTGATTGCAAAATATCAAGACTAGAAAAGACATAACCCCTTACCTTTAGAGGTTGCTGTTGTTACTTGATAAGAACTTTATTACAGAACTGAACATTTCTCATCCATAGTGCATGTGTCACAACCTAGTATACATAATGGTAAATCTCATTAGTTAACCAGTTTTTCCCTCATAACTATGAACCATTTCATTTGATCCAGTGACAATTTTCAAGCAATGTAAAGTATGTCCTGGACTGTGAGCCCATAAACTGAAGTTATTATCATTTGACTTTGATGAATAGTCGTTATTGTGTGGACAGTCTTGGTTCATGTAAAGATAAACCAGCCACCGCATTACATTTCTGCCATGAAGTCAAGCAAACTGCCTAACTCAAGCAAAAAAGAACTGCAGATTTGAACCTGGCGATGATGACTGAAAACTAAATACAAAGGCATTTCATAGTGTCAGTTGCTGTGATTTAATATGTAATCTAGTATGTATGTATCTGTGTGTGTGTGTGTGTGTGTGTGTGTATGAGAGAGAAAGGTCAGGATTGGAAGCTACTGACCTCTGTTATGTGGAAACACAGGGCTGTTGCTGATTGTGTTGTTGGACGTGCGGGTCCTGAGGTGTGCAGGTCTGGGGGAGTTGGGGAAGATGTGCGCCTGGCTGGGGCCATCGCTGCCGGACAGGGCATGTCTGAGTTCATGTTGAGATGGGGGCATGGGCAGCGGGTGTGAGGCGGCTGATCTCATGGCACACACTGCTTTCAGCGACGCAAGCACCTGAGACTGGGCCCTCAGCCACAGCTCCTGCTGCATGCTGGGACTTTGTGGGAGGTCAGGTGTGTGTGTGTGCGTGTGAATGTTTTGGGGTCGTCAATGAAAGGAAAGAGAGAGTGAGAGGAGTGGAGAGATTGAGTTTCACCTAAGTGGAAATCTATAATTCATCTGCTGGTCGGAGGTCTGCCAAACCCGCAATTGATTTATTTGTTATCTCAAATTTGTATCAACAGATTACTCTGCTAGTGGAGTGACAGCACACAGCAGATCTGATCTGAAGCACAGCTTGGGTAGTGTCATATATGGGTGTATATATGAGGATTCACAGCTGTATGTAAAAATATGAGTACTCTGGTTAAATTGCATGTTTGGGTTATTTCATAGCTGTAACACCTCTACAGTGATGCAAAGCCATTCATTTGCTTATACTGGGAGAGTACAAAAAAATCACATGAAATGTGGTGTGTGCAAATGCTATGGCACTTTTTATGTGGTTTTTTTCTCCAATATGTTCAATTCACAGTGTAAATAAACAGTGTAAATGTGCACTAAAACTGCCATTCAAACAGATATACATAATTCATTAAGACACATTATAAAGCCATAGTGCAAGCATTTGACACTATGCTTGCTGAACTTCATGAAGGAAAAAATACACAATAAAATAATATCTAGTCATCTTCGGCACATTCAAAGTGCTTCACAATTCACGATGCTTTATATGTAAATTAGAGAATCACAACGCAGTTGCTAGTACAGGAAACATACAGCAAAACCCAAAACCCACGTTTATCCAGTAAAAAGAAAATCTTGAACTCACCCAAAGAGTCTCAGCCCTCCATGAGCCAGTTCTCCTCTGAGCTACAGGGAGTAACACAGCTCACATGAACCCCACAGCACTGAGGACACCTGAGAAAGGGGAGTGTTTATCTGGCCCTCTATCTCACCTGTCTTTCCCTTTCCCTGCCAGATGAGGGAAGTGTAAGGCATGATTTTGCACAGCGCCACATCCAAGGGCAACAGTCTGAAACCAAACCAAATCTCCTTTTAGATCTCGGCCTGTGCATCCCAGCCCTGATTCACTTCATCTCACAGGTCATCAGTGAATGGTCAATAACTAGTTTTCTTTCAGGCATGTTTGGTGTATCAGTTCAGATGTTTATGTAGTTTAAAAGTATTAGAAGCTTGTAACCCATCGATTAGCAGGATGCAAACCTGAACCATCACAAAGCTCAAACCATGTTAGATAATAGAAACAGACTCACTTAAGACTCATTTATTCTCACTGTGCTTTACCATTTGCAGCTGAAAGTGAAAGTAAAAGTGACTATTCTTGTCATTGTGAAACACAGCACAATGAACCACAACAAAACACCTCTGCATTTTACCCATACAGACAATGCAGCAGGGGACAGCTATTTAATGCACCCAAGGAGCAGTGATGGGGACAGTACCTTGCTCAAGGGTACATCAGGGCAATCTACTGGTCTGGGATTCAAACTTACGACCTTCTAATCCTGGGGCCTAGTCCCTAAACACTAGGCCACCGCTGCCCCAAATGCTCAATCACAGCATTGGCCAGGCACTGGCAGTCGAGAATTCTACCACTGAACCACCAATGCTTGTAGCTGATGGTATAAAAGCTCCCATTACTGTTACTTACACCAGCCCCCAGTACAGACTTTAAAGCTTCATACAGTTAAAGGACTAAAATAAATGGTGAAGTATAACATTTCTATAACAATTAAAGTATAAAAATGTCTAAGTAGGTCCTCCTTATCTACCTTTCTAATTTTGGGAGAATCTTTTGAAATTTATGGAAAATTTATGAAAAGCATCAGAATTTTCTAAAAGTTTCATAAATTTTCAAACATGACTGCATCTTGGATGTTCTTGGGTCCAACAGCTTCAGTAAGAAACAGTGGCCTAATTTATGTTTTTGAATAAATGGGAATAAATGACTATGACACCAAGTGTCATATCCAAAAACTGAGTAAACACTTTCCATGAAAGTGGCCCAGTAAGTTTAAATCAAATGAAAGACACAAAGAGAAATAAAAAGTAACTAATAAATAGTTTATTAAAGCTACTCTGAATTTTTTGTGAATTAGACACAGTGTAGTGGAAACAATGTTACACATTCACATGTATTACAAAACAGAGTGAGTGTCCACAGTTAACAGCACTGTAATTTGCAACTTGGTGTTTTAGAGTAAGTGAAAAACCAGGAAAGATTTATGAGCTTTATAAAAACCAGTTCAGTCTGAATAAAGAGTTTAGCCTGTTAATATATGTGCAAGTCTAATCTTCTATGAGAGAATGTGGAGAAAAAGCAGTAAACAAGTAAATGTATTAAGTAAGCATTTAAACATGAAAAGAAAGTAGGGTGGTAAAAAAAATGACTTAAAAAAAGGTTTTTCTCTCTCACTTCTAAAATTCCTTGTGCGTACCTGCAGCGAAACATGTTAAAATTAAGTACCTCTTATCTAAAATAACTGAAATCTATAAGAATCAATATTTTTTTCTTTTAGTGCATAATTGCTGTGGTAAACAGCATTGGCTACGTACATTTAGACTTTATTTGGGCCGTCTCCTAAAAATACCATGAATTTCAGTAGCCTTTAGTTGATTATTTCATCTCATCAAGCCATGAAGCTGAAGAAAAAAACAAAAAAAACTAATGTAAGTTTGGAAATGTACAGAACTAATTACAGGCTGACCAGATACCAGTCTTTGACATCACTTTTCATATGTAAATAAAAATTTCACCTGTATTTTTATAGGTCCCTCAAAACATTTACAATACCAGGTTGTCCAGTGAACTGAGAGTAATTCCATAAATTGTGCAACTGATCAAACCCTAAAACATTCCATATCAAAGAAATCTCAGGAATGGACCCTAAGTAGAACCTCTGTTAGCGGATATGTGCCATTTCTTCCAAGAAGGGGGTCTTCATGCAGCCCGTGCAGAGCTGGTCCATCCAGAGAGGAGCTTCGTGCTGCAGGGGTGTGCGGCGAGGATAGAAGGTGTAGGAGAGGTCATAGTTCAGCAGGCAGCTGATGGAGGCCATGTAGAGATCTGAGAAGCGGCAAAGGCGGCGGGAGAAGTATGTGGGGTTGTGGCACGTGCGGAAAATGCTGCCAAACTGCGGGTTGAACAGGTTTTTGATCCTGACACTAGCACAAGGAGAGCAACATATAAAATGCGTGTTCGCAGAAAAAAGGGGTACAAGTAGTCAGTTATCATCACATATTTATATTGTGCATGGCTGCTGGGTTATTTTCCCAAGTGTAGCTATAAATAAAAGTTAGTTAGAAAATAATATGCAAGTTGTATAGTTATCAGGAACATTAAACTGTGGATCAACATTCAGGCCCTTGAAGTTTAAACTGGTTTGCAGTGGCCTCTGGTGGTTTAGCTGCTCATAACCAAGAATCAAATAGCAGTGAACAGGCATACTTGTAGAACTGAATTCGTTAACCTAATGTTTCTGGTGACAGTCACGTCTGGCACAGTTTTCTCGTTTGCCATTAAAAGTACATTTTACATTCTATTAAGCAAAAATATTAAGAACACTAAAACATTTCATAATGTTGGAACGTACAGAGCAGGGCACTGACACCAATCCTCTCAAGAACCATTCCAGGGTCCTCTGCCTTCTCTTGCGCACCCATAAATGCAAACACCTTGCAGCAGGGGGCAGCTATGAAAGTGCCCGGGGAGCAGTGACAGGGACGGTACCTTGCTCAAGGGTACCTCAGGGCAACCTACTGGTAAGGGGATTGAACCCACAATCCGATCCTGTGGCCGACTCCCTAACCACTAGGCCACCGCTGCCCCTAATTACAGGGACAGGGTCCCCTTGAAGGGTCTTGCTCAGGGACCCAGTGGTGGTAGTGCTAGAGGTGTGAGATGGGTATGGCAGGGGCTTGATTTTGTGGGCAGTTAAGCCGTGTGTTAATTGTTCTGCTGGTAGATCAAATGACGTCACATTATATAGTGTTCACTATAATTTCCAGGGGTGCCAATAATTGTGGCACATCTGTTTTTAATGAAAACATTTGAACCCTTTCCACAAATGGAACAGGGGGTGCAAACAGGACAATACGCAGTTTGCACAATACTATACATTTTAACAACTCTGAGCTATTGATGTCGTAATAACACCTACCGTAGTTCTTCTCGCTCCTTCAGCCACTCCTCCAACACATCTCTGGAGTCTGGATCTCGATACATCTAAACGAATAAGTGCCAAATTTAAATAAGTCATCTCTGCAACAAGGTTTTGGATATTTTATCTCATTTGTAAGTAAAAATGGCATGATGTTTGGCATCCCAGTGCACATATTCACCCACTAGCATTAAACTGATGAGTAGAATAATAAATAAAATGAATAAAATACATAAATTATCACAGACTTGCTTATGTGGTGTCTGAAACTGTATGACATTTTCTTGACAAAGAAACATCACAAAGCTAAAAAGAGCCCTATCTAAAATGAATTTAGCCCATTACACATTCATAGGGGTAACATAGAAAACAACATGGCAATAATGTAGGACTGTCTAGTCATGACAATTTGGCAATTTATGGTGGTTCAAGGAAAGTGTGTGATGATTTCGACAGTTTGCAGTATGTATGATGCTACAGTGGTGGATGTAAGCTTCCATGACTGATTAACTACATATTTCTGTAGGTCCAATGAAAAACTGAGGTAGCAAATTTTGGGCACCAAGCATGAAAACATGGCTTTGGCCAAACCATTGCACAAGTTAAATGTTAAGCCAAGGTCGTCTGGCAGTGCTGCTCTCACTTGCATGCGTTCCAGAAGTCCGGTGAGGGCCTGCAGCCAGGTAAGACTTTGAGCGTACTGCTCCGTATTCACTACCTTCGTCTCTAGCTCCAGCTCAGGAACAATGGCACCTGTGCGCCAGCCGTGACGGAGCATCAGGTCCTGCACAAAACCCTTCATCGGTTATCTCTTCACAGTCAGCCAGGAGTGAGCTCAGTGCCATCTCATTAGAGTAGGGTGGAATAAAACATGTGGCAACCTGAACTCAAAGTTTACAGAACATTTCACTCACATCACAAACAGCAGAAAAAAAAGGAAAACCTGTAGAGTTCAAACTCTTATTGCCATTTCTGCAAATCTGATTAATGAATTATGCATTTGTGTGGTGTTTGCTGTGATCCAGGGGCTTCTGTCTGAACTATTACCGCTAAGTCGCTGTAGAGATGGTCTCCAAAGTACAGCACCTTGGATCCTCTCCATCCTGTTAGTCGGAGGAAGTCAAAGAGGTTCCCCTGTAACGTCAACATTAAACCCCACTGTTATTTCCTTTTTTAAAAAAAGATATAGAACAAAAATAGAAGAAAAAATACAGGGGAAGGAAAGACAAATGTTCAGTAGAAGACAACAATGATCAAACCTGTTTGTAGACTTGTCCCTTTTCTAAAGTATTGATCTTATCCCACTGGAGGTCCCCTTTGCTATCCAAACGCCTGAATGGTCTATTGAAAATGAATAAGCATATAGAGTCAAAGACATGCAGGATACAAAACTTACCCTGACTTTCAGTTATTCAGGTTAACCATTTAAGACAATTAGCTGAAGATTAAACACAGGGCTCTTCATCAATTAGCTGATCGTTGCTCATGTACAGTGGGAACTCACTTGGCACAATCATTGAAGAAATGGGGCTTGTCGGCTTGCACGATGATGACATCAAAGAAATCTCTCCAGTCTTTGCCTACCATGTATCTCATCCCTTTATCACTAAGAACAATAAATTCATGTTAAGAGGTAGAACACTGTGTTTTAACTAAGAACTTGAGAACAAGAAGTCAAGAACAAGTTCATTTCCATTATTGTTTTCTTTGTACCTTTAAAAACCAATGAAAAGTGGTGCAGCTGCTTCAGAAAACACTGTCATTGGTAAGGGATTGTAATCTTTTTTCATCATACTGTAAAACAGCTGTAGCATCAAATGTAAGGAGAAATATGATTCCTTTAAAAGAAATCTTAGACTGTTATGAAACAGCAGTCAATGTCATAAACCTAGATTGAAATACTTAATTTATTTCACTACACTTTCAGAACATAAACAATGTTGTCAAAAAGTAACATTAATATTATATTGTGTATACAATATCATTTGTTAATGATGGTATTGTTTAAAGTGGTCAGCAAGTGCCAATCCACACCCCAGTCCAGCACATTCCACTCATAGATACTTTCTTGAGTTGCCGCTAGAGCCACTAAAGTGACAGCCAAGCCTGCAAGCTGTCTTTTACTGTCAGGGTCCCATGGTCTGGCCGGTGTTTATGGCCAACAGCCATCAAGGAGTCTCTCACATAGCTGTTTAACGTTTATTGTTAATATATATGATATAGCACTGCCTCTTCACTTTTACAGAACAAGTAAAGCAGCACACATGTCTCTGACTACTGTGTCTACAACAGGAACAATGGAGCACTAACAGATGCTCTTTGCTGTCCTCTAACACCTCCTTGAGCACAGTGTTTTAACCGCCACATTAACAAAAGGCTGTAAGTTGCGTTTGTGCAGGGGGACCGAGCATTTACAACCCCAGGTTGTTTTTTTCTTACAAAAAAAGTTTAAATCTTCACACCGTTGGTGAGATAGGATGTTCATTTCAATACTCACACAAAGACGAACGGGCTGTTTGTGATGAGGAACAGCTTCTTCCCATGGCTAACTAGACGATGTAGCACTGCGTACGTCTCCTCTCCTCTGAGGATGTATTTTTCTGAAAAAAAACAAAAAAACAAAAACCAGTTACTTAATCCAAAAAATAAAAATGCTAACAATGAACAAAATCTTTACTCTAAGAAAATGTACCATTTTAACCAGCAGCAGACTATTTTTCAGTTGTTCCATGCTTTGTTAACAATACTCAGTAAGAACGAACTTTAGGAAAAGGTACAGCAGAACTCAACGTGAAGATGAAAAAAGGGCTCTGACATGGATGGCAAGGTCAAATCCCATAAACTACACAAGCTTTCCTTGTGAAACTGAACCCAATGGAAAATCGATCACCCATGGGCTTGGGTCCTGTGGATAGCATTTTCCATGGTCTGCCAAACACAGCTGACACCATGAAGTTTCCCCAAACATCAAAGAACAGCAGGTAAGCTCCCAATAACCACCCCAAACTGCCTCTCTAGTCTCTCAGATGAACACACATTGTTCTACATATGGTAGTGAGAAATCTGACCTTACCCAGATCTTCCATGATCCACTTGTACATGTAGCCTTTAATGTGCACCATACCAACAGCTTCCTGAGAAGAACAACAAAAAGACTGTTGGGTTCCTGTGGGGAGTCTCTGCAGACATCTGATGTGTGTGGATTTTTACACATTGTTATATTAAAAAAATACATGACAACATAGAAACCGTACCCAGCTAAATCCCCCAGAGCTGGCATTCTCTCTCAGGGTAAAGCATGGGAATCTCTTTCCCCAAGCCTTATGTTTTGTGAAATCAGTAAACTGGCAGAAACCCAGCTGGACCCTCATGTTACTTAACGGGCTAAATCCCATGACCTAGTTAGAACCCCAGCTCCCTTGTATGTTATCTCTCTGATGTTTATAACCAAATGCTCTTGAATGTACCGAACATCTTTTTGAGAATAAGACTCAAGCTAATCACTATATCGCAGCGAACAACTTAACAAGTGAATTACCCTTTCATGCCTGGTCCCTTGCATTCTTCCAGATGTTACTGGTTGCTGTGTTGCTGAATATTAATTGCATGTCTTTGCAAAACATCATCCACTTTCCTAAAGACAAGTCCATCCTGATTAAGCTGGCTCATTCGTTTCACATATTCATAACTACTGAACCAAACAGAAATTTTTCTTCACGTTCCAATTTTCGACACAGTATGCTCTGGCCCAGTCCAATTCAATGCAGTGCAGATATAACACCTCCTGATCCGCTTTCTATGGACCCTGAACCACCAATGTAACCAGAGCGCAGTCATGCTGAGCACTAGGATCTCTTTACCGGCAAAGTGTAATGAGAAATAGCCTTTGTTTCGTGTGCATCTGCAAGACATCCCTGTCTCCCTGCTTGAGAACGGAGAAACATAAACCCACACAGCATAAAACACTTACACTTACGAAATGACCCCTGATCGGGACACAACACTCGATATGCTGAGCACAGAAACCAGAGACCTGATAGCATGGTGAGTGACAAGCGGGGGAATCACCGCCTAGAAAGTGATCTTAAGGCTCTCTTGCTGAATTAAATTAAAAACGAGGAATGATTTTAATCAACATGGATCATCAGATATTGAGTCCTAGGACATTTTAACACTCACATAAACTCATTTTTCAGCTCATTTTTTATTTCTTGGGATTTTTACCTAGTTTGTCTCTCCTCTGACCATCCGACCATCTCAAACACAAGTGCACACTTCCTCTCATACATTGACCTGCCACTCATAATCTGAATAATGTAAATCAAATGTAAAGCAAAATGACAATAATGTATCTAGACTCCCAAAGGCTAGTTAAGTTGTTCGTAGAGTCACTGTCTTGAGTCACTGTGCTGGGATGCGCTGTTAAATCCACCCAGAATTTCTTAATCTATACCACTGCCTCCCTGCACTGGACTGCACCACTGTACTCTGGTTATCAGGGCTTTGTTGCAAGTTCTCAGATCTTGGGATGTGAAACCAAACCTGCCAAGATTTCTTAGTGAGAGGTATCTAACTTACCGAGATGTCTTTATACAGGTGCTCTGGGTCATAATCAATGTCATTAGAGATGAAGTAGTCATTAGCAATCGCCAGGAGAGTCATCTCGGGTAGAGAGAAGACATCCATGAACTGCTTAACATTTGGGCCCTGAAGACACACAGTGATCAGTTGATTTCATGCTGTTTATCAAAACAAACAAGACCTACTAACCTATTTGGCAACTCAAGCTCCTTAAAGGCTCATATTCCACATTTTTCTGATGTTTACATTTTTTGTCAGTTGTGTTTATGTACCAAAACTAGCCTTTACACTCTTCTAATGACCATAGTCCAACCTCTCTTCATCCCTTAAAGTTAAATAAGATAAATAAGATTTTCATTTGCTTTTAATAAATATACTGTGTACACAATTATTTGTAAGTATTTTGAGGATAATTTTAATCTAGAACAAATACAGTGATATCAGTCAATCCAAAATGTTAAAAACCCTAAAACGTGAAGGAAATGTGTGAACATTCTCGGGGGAATACAAGTGTGCACAATTATTAGGCAACTATTAGTGTGCAGAATTATTACACAAATAAATTAAAAAATTAATTCAACAATGAACAAAACAACTCAAAACTACAAATCAACATTTCTGAAAAATGAATTTTAAAAAAAGGGGAAAAAAATAGTGACCAGTATAGCCACCCTTCTTTTCAATAACAGTCATAATGTCTGTCAGTTTCTTGATCTGTTGATGATCAACTTTTTGTGCAGCAGTAACCACAGCCTCCCAGACACTGCTCAGAGAGGTAGACTGTTTTCCTTCCCCATAAATCTCCTGTTTAAGAAGCTCCACAAGTTCTCAATAGGGTTTGGGTCAGGGGAGGAAGGGGTCCATATCATTAATCTTTCATCTTTAAGGCCTTTACTGGCCATGCAGTGGAGAATTCCATCCATGCATGGAGCATCGTCCTGCATAAAAATCATGGTCTACTTCAAAGTCTTCTTGGCCATGTCTCTGAGCATTGAACTTCTGGAAACTCCAGGTAGGTTCAGTTCTGGAATATGACAGCACTGAAGGACCATGGATTCCTGGTAGCTTCATGTTTGATTCTTCTCAAATCTTTTGTAACTCATTTGCATCTTTTCTCCTCAACAAATTTCTTGTTGACTCTTTGCAACAAACCGTTTGATGGTTCTCTGATCACACCCCAAATATCTTAGCAATTTCAAGAGTGCTACATCCCTCTGAAAGAAGTTTTTGACTTTTCAGAGTCAGTTCTCTTACTTTTGTGGCCCATTTTGCCTGAGGAGGAAAAGAAGCTGCCTAATAATTGTGCACACCTTGATATCAGGTGCCGATCTCCTTAGGCCACACCCTCCCTCATTACACAAATACACATCACCTGATCTGCTTCAATCTAATTAGCATTCAAGTTTATACAGCTCGGAGTTGGAATATATGAAAGAAGTGAAAAAGTGAAAGTGACACTCCCTGTCATTGTCAACCTGTCAGTGAACCACAACGAAACTGGACCTCTGCATTTAACCCATACACACACGTGCAGCAGTGGGCAGCTATTGAAAGCGCCCAGGGAGCAGTGATGGGGACAGTACCTTGCTCAAGGGTGCCTCAGGGCAACCCACTGGGGAGGGAATCAAACCCACAATCTTCCGAGGGGCAACTCCCTAACCACTAGGCCACCGCTGCCCCATATAATATATGCATAAAAATTATAATTTGCTCAAAATACTCACTTAATAATAATAATAATAATAATAATAATAATAGTGCACAATGCATTTGAGTGTGTATATATACCTCCCTCCAGTGCAATTAGTTTTACTTTCTATCACCGCGTCTCCGCCCCTTCAGTGACAAACTTTCTCATTTCCACCACAGAGGTTTTCCCAAGAAATGAGATGCAAGGTGTTTCACAATTTGAAATGTTTTCACTTATAACTGTGGATATACAGCTACTTAATTATTACTCTGTTCTTTATATAATTGACAGAGACTGCCCTGTACTGTAGTTACACAACCACTGAACAACAACAGTGACATAAGAATGACCTGACTAGCAGGCCACTGGCATGGATTTTAATTTCTGAATTTCATTCAGGCCTCCTCTGACCTCCCTCTTGTTCCCTCCACTGGTAGGGAAATCCACTTTGATAGACCTGTAATACAACAACAAAATAATCATCCTGTCTCTCTGCAGGCTGGGATAAAAAACAGGAAAAAGGGGAGAGAGGATGTCTCATCAGGGGGCATTTTCATAAGAACGGAAAGAATCTGAATGCGGAACATACTGTCAAACAACCAGCTGGATTAACAATGTAGAAACTCCACTATTTCACTACCAACATCACTTCATCTGACTTGATAAATGTTGACACTAAGTCCATATAATCAACTGCAAACCTGCCTCTGGTCCATTCACATCCCAAATCAAAGTCTGGCCTCCAAAACGCTGCTTGCATGCAAAGCCAGGCGCAACGGCTTGCTGATTTAATGAGCTTGGAAATACAGAAAAAAATATGCTGGAGGGAGTTCAGTGTCTGGCAGTGCTGTTCTGAATCTGGGACTGCAGAAATGATAAGATCAGTCCTTTCAAGGTTAGAACAGATTTGTTTTACATCCATTTTCCTTCATGTTGATGGACTCTGATATTGATGAACATTGATAAGTACTACATCACCTACTGACCTTTCCATAGAATCCACTGACTTGATTCAGGGGCACATGATGAGTTCCCTCATACAGTCTGAGCACATCTTCATCTGGCACTGGATTTAAACCCCTGCAGTGACAATTTCACAGTGACTTACAAAGCAGGACTGAAGATGCATACAAAAGATACAGCAGCAGAACAACACACACCTATACACTGTTCCCAGCTGGATGTAATGGAAGGCATCTATCTTCATCAGAAGCCCCTTTTGAGGCAAGGAAAAGAGAACATGGGCTAGTTTTATCAGACATCTATTAAATACTCCCACTTGGAGTTGTGTCTTTTCTTTTCTTGAACTTTTCTTTTGTTTTTAAAGAAACTAACACTAAAATTAATCTCGACTAAAGGCTCCACTGACCGCTGCTGCTACTACTATTACAACATTAGTGCTAATAATAAGCATAACAAAAACATAACTAACAATGTAAACAATGATATCAATAAAATCATTATTTTTATTTTTTTTATTATTAGAACAATTTGTGTTATAGTTTATTAATAATGATACAATAAGGAAATAAAGGCCAAATATTTAAACATACTTTGGTTAAAAAGGAATAGTATATATGATAGACTCTAAATCACACTGTAAAACATCAAGAAATTAGAAGTGAAAGTGAAAGTGACTGATTATCATTGTGAAAACACAGCACAGCACACAGTGAAACACAACTAAATGTATTCTCTGCATTTAACCCACAAACACATGTGCAGCAGGGGGCAGCTATTGAAAGTGCCAGGGGAGCAGTGATGGGGATGGTACCTTGCTCAAGGGTACCTTCAGGTCCTGGGGCCTGTTAACTAACCACTAGGCCACGGCTGCCCTGAATCTCATATTTAGAAAAGCTAAGAAAGGCATTTTCTACAGTAAACAGAAAACACAGAGGTGCAAAACTTGGGTATACATGATATAAAGCATAAAAGACCAAACATAAAGAAGGTAAAAGGACATGCAACATGTAATACGCTTAATATGAATAAAAATTCTAATAAATAATTCGGAGTTAATAATGACACAGACACAAAACATTTATGGTTGGTTACATTTATTGCTTTTTTCCTTTCAGGAGTAAACGGTATTCCACATTTTTTCAAAGTATATCAAAATTTCGCTTCCGAGTGAGGAGAAGTCTGTATACTCAGATCCTGCTTTTAAGCTTGTGTTATATGAGTGCAGCCAGAAATCCCCTAAACTATTAAAGCTCAAATCAGAGACAAGCACAACCCCAAGATCCATCAGGGTTTAATATCCAGAGCCAAATTTCTCAGAAGGCTTAGCAAAATCCCACTTTGTGCCCTATCCTATTGTGCTCTTTGTAACTTGTGCATAGATTTCTATACAGATTAAAGGACTTTTATTGTTCATGCGTTTACCTTTTGAATGTCATAGTGAAGGCCCCGGGCTGCAAAGTTGGGGATGTAGTCATACTTACTGATGCCTTGTGGGTACTATGAGACAAGAAATGAAAATGAAATTGTATAAGATGCTTAAAACTAAACTGATGCATAACAGTTCATAGCTGTTAACTAAAACCTCAACGGTCACAGAGCTGAAGCTTAAGATTTGCACAAATTCTTAAAGTTTAAAAAAAAGAAACCTCATATTATTGCTTATTTGGACAGGGAAGTCCTACATTCTGGCATATCTTCATGTCACATTCCCCTGTGATTGCATACGATGCCCCAAATGGAAACAGAGTCCAGCAGCAAGACCAATTAACTTTCCTGGTCTGATCTCTGCAGACTTGCAAGGTTGCCTATAGAGCACCACTAGTAGCCTGGCAGCCTTTTTATTCGGTGAATTGTTGGATTTCTGGAAATGTCCAGTGAAATTCATTGGGTCTGTTCTATATAAAAGCTATTTGATGGCAATAAGGAGTGTCTGTCGATGATGTTTCCAAAGACTAACACTTCCAAGTTCCAAGGGTCAAGGGGCACTCGAAAAGGGGTAAAAATGAAAAATACAGATTGAGGCTAAAGACTGATCCTGAGATGTGCACTGGCTTGCAGAAGTCAGCTGATCTATGATTAAACTCGACAACGTGTTACATAAACAAGCAAAAAAAAAAATTTCTCAGAGGCTTAGCAAAAAAAAAAAAAACACCAAATAAAAAGTGATTACAAACTTTCAAACAGTAGTTAAGGCTGAGCTTTACTGGGTATCTGACCGTTTTGATTTACCTTAAAATGTTCAATGAGGAAGTCTCGCGCAGTGGTGTAGATTTTGGCATCCAGAGCACTGGAGTAGAGGGCGAGTGTGTAATCATAGTCAAACCCATAGATGTCCACCCCTGACAGACTAACTTCATTGTTCGCATAGATGGTAGAAGAATTGAGCAAGCTACATACTCCAGGAGGAATCAGGTCTAGAAAAGGGGAACAGATAGAAATGTCCATTTCAGAACAGAGACTGAATAAGCATTACTGAAGTTTAATGTGGAAGTCCTGGAGATAAGAGGGTTTTGAACGCAGTTCAGTCACATGAGAAGGTGAATTTGAATTATTTAAAGCAACATTTATGTGACCCACACAGCAAAATGATAGGCCAGAGTGTTGATATGCGACAGGGTAACCAGTTGCGTCCAAAGTCAAAATATTCCAAAACTCAAATGCAAACCCAACGTATTGGAAGCTGCTGTTTTTTATTTTTTATTTTTTAATATATAGGGTAACCTAATTACCTTCTTTGTCTCCTTTGTATAGAGACACCTAGAAGAGTCCAAAAGTGGCAAGAAAATCAACAACCTAAAAAAGCAAAAATGTATTATTTTTTAAAATAATATTATTTTTTATTAGATGCACTTGGATCGTGAACTCTGGGGGTGCTGAGGCCCATCGGTGTGTCCATTAACATTTTAAGGCACTGACTTGGGGTTGCCCAAATGAAACCCTTGTCAGTGCAGGACTGTGGGCACCAATCAGCTTGACAAAGATCCTCTCTAAAATGCAGCAGAAGTAAAAACTAAAGGGACACTTTTGTACTAAACTAAAAGCATAAAGTACACGAGACTCAGCTGCACAGCAAGCTGTGTAAGACGGTACGGCCTTGTATGCCAGACAGAGTTTCAAGAACCGCTGTTTATGACAGGAAAGCACCATTTGACTGACATGCAAAAGAACCAATTACAGGACATTTAGAAACTTGGAACAAAAGACAGTCAGGACTAGTTTAACCTCTCTAAGACTCTGTGCTGATTTTAGCATGCATATCATAGCATCTGCGGACAGATTCTACCCCTATTAGCGACAATGTCTTTTAAACTAGCAATGATAACTTGCTGGCTATTAAAAAATAAAATGAATTGCAGTTCTGGTGATATATTTGTCCTCCTCGTTTCAAGTTCAACGTGCTGAAGTAGCTAAAAACAAAAACAACCATGTCACTGCCAAGTTGGCCTTCACTGTAATCTCCCATGTGAATACAAACCAGTATCATGCAATGGACCACATGTAGAACTAGAGGGCAGATAAAAAAAGAATGATAAAAGGGCAGGAAAGGAGCCAAAAAAGTGTTGCTCAAGTCCACAGTTCAAATGCACCACAGTTCAAATGCACAATAAAGCATAAATCTAATTTAAAACATGTTTAAAAAATGTACAAAAACATGCAATCAAAGCAAGAATATCATATTTTCCACGAATAGGAAGTTAAATAAAATACATTTCAGAGCTTTGCTAGGGAAGAGTGTTTCTCAGTGTTATCTCACTATTTGTTCCCCTGAGTAATCAGGAAAGCAGCACTTCAGTAAACACGGTGAGATTAAAAAGGGTCGGCTGTTGCCCAATCTGCCGCCAGATTCTGGCCTGGGACCAAGAGATGGAAAATGAGACAGTAAGTGACTCCGGGATTTATCATAGCAGCTGTCGAGGCTCCTTCGATCCTCATCTGAACACCTACCTTTACAGCAGAATGAGCCTGTGCGCTTCCTGTTAGGCTTCTGCTGCAATTACATCACGCTTCTCTCGTAACGCTACTGCATGTCTCTGCACCCGTTTGGCTGTTCGCTTTAAACAGAAACTTCCTTTGAGTGAGATCTCCCCCAAACAGGCTAATAAATAATGTTCAGATTAAAACCCTACGCATGTTTTAAATCCTCCTGCTGCTGAATTGACACTTTTACAGTAAAAAAGAGAGTCTGAGTGACAACAATTGTCTTTGTTGTGTTTATATATGTATATTTTTTGGGCAGCAAATAGAAATAGAGAAATATATTTTGCTAGGGCATCACCTAGTTAGTGCGGAAATTTCGAAACTTTCTTCGCTTTGGCATACTGAATATATCCAGTTCAAATGTTTACTTTAACAGGCTGCAAAGTGCCTAAAGACACAAGGTTCTAGATAAAGACTACTCAGCGTTCATCATCAGATCAGACGGCTTTGTTCTGCTCGAATGATTCATGTATTGCTCACGTACAAACAAAGCGGTCGGGTACAAAGACTGGCGTGGAAACGAGAGCCAGAAATGTTCTACTTTCAGAAACTACTTTTTGCAAGGTAAGCAATTTGCTTAATTTACCTCTACACATAAAGGCCCTTTTTCATAGCAAGGCACGTTCTTCTGTTTTTGCACAACCGACATTTGGGTTTGGGGAACATGAGATTTTCCTGTGTTTACATCTAAACATTTCAAGGAGCATTAAACATTTCACCTTGTACATCTTACCTCCCAGCGTGATGATGATGCGGGGCTTGTACTTGGTGGTATGTTCTCAAAGTCTTTCACCAACAGTGGATTGTGATACCTCCACCCCACCGTTCATGAATGTCACGTACTATTTATTTTCTTTACCACTGTCCCGATCTGCCTGTCTTCACCCTTCTGTCTCTTTTGCTCAGTACTCCAGTGGTTTCCATCTTTTTTAGTGAAAGTGAAAGTGACTACCACCGTGATCACTGTGAAACGCAGCGCAGCACAACACAGCGAAATTCAACCTCTGCGTTTCACCCATGCACACACATGCAGCAGCAGGAGGCAGCTATTGAAAGCGCCCGGGGAGCAGTGACAGGGACGGTACCTTGCTCAAGGGTACCTCAGAGCAACCTACTGGAATCGAACCTGCAATCTTCTGATCCCTAACCACTAGGCCACCGATGCCCTATAGGATATAGGATATTGCCCTGGTTATGTTTAATATTTGTGAAATTTGTGAAACGCTTCTAATGGATTTTCTCTCTTTTATAGCTTCAAAATGTCAGGTGTTCCCCCAGCTCTCTTATTTTCATCCTTTACAACAACACCTGCAGCCTTCACAGGTGATCTCCAAAGCTTCAGCTCAGAGTCAATATCAAGAACTGCTTATAGTTTAAAAAAATCAATAAAACAAGAATGATCTGCATAACAACAGCTTACCTCACCAAGAAAAGCTACATATTTTTACATATAAAATGCTGTAAAAGGGTTTTTTTTGCTTTTCTAATTCCATCTGTTTTTGTTCACTTTTAAGAAACTGTTTCTAATCTCTAAAAAAAGGGAAAAAAGTACATCGTCTGTTGCAAAAACACTTCCTGGGTAAACACAACACACAGTGAGTGATCTTGTGATTTAGTGAAGGACAAAACTCCCCGACACTTTAATGTTTATGAAAAATGAATTGCCTTCTAGTCTTAATACTAAGGTTTGCCCATTTTAGCGGAAACAGCTGCTGAAATCAACCACTTCTGACCTTGCAGAACTGTTTAAATCAGACACAATGGAGGGTCTGCATGGTTATTAGGTCCTGCCACAACAGAGGGGTTCAGACCAGGACACCGAGAAGGCCAAGGCAGACTGGACATTCTCCTTCAGTACTTTCTGGTAGAGACCTGAATTCATCCTTCCTGCTCACACAGCACCTTCCAGGCCCTAAATACTAACTGGCTGGTAACTTGGCAGATTTGCCCTCGTTCTCCATTTCGACAGGATGGCTCTCACATCACTTCGATGGAGTCTCAAAGGACGAGACTGATTTGTGACCCTAACTGATTTCTTCCAACCACTTTCTCAGCTCTTCTGCAATCTTTGGATGGAGGGACTGCACGCTTTTCGCTGAGACCAGGTTGTTGGAAAGGCTGATATGAGGTGATGGCTGGACTCAGCACCTTCCAGCTGATCCAGACGAAGCCTTTAACTGTCCCACTGCTTTATTCATTCACAATTATTTTTTCACCAAGCACTGTTGGGCTGCTGTCCTTCATTAAATCACTAGATCTTGTGGTGGTCGTGTCATCCTTTAGAAACAGGTCAGGGTTATCATAAAACTCGGGAGAAATCAGAAAGGGGGCGCACACTTTTCCACACCACTGTCATCGTCAGCCACGAAGCACACCCGCACATACCGTGCACCAGCCGCTTCATCTCACTGTAACGAGCCCACAGGTAGGACCTCTGCTGCACCTTCAGCGCGGTGGAAGAGAAGGAGCGTCCGGACACGTTCAGCGCCTCCTCCGCCCGCGCTCTGCCCCCGATCGGAAGCCTGGAGCTCGGCGGGGACGGTGGCACCGCAGGCGGGTAGACGTCTCTGCAGCTCGGGGGCGAGGGTGGCACTACAGGTGGGCACGTCTCTCTGCACAGTCCGTCTTTACAGCTCTTCTCCGGGTCGCAGAGTTTCCTCGCGAGCGGCGGCGTCTTGCAGCCGGAGTGCCAGAGCGCGCGGCCGACTCTCTGAAGAGCCATTTCACATCTTCACCTCATCGTTTCTCCTCCGCTCCGCCTGATCCGCTCCATCGCTTCACCTGGAGCCCTCCGCGGCTCAGACGGGGGGGCGTGGCCACTGGGGGACTGTTTAGTCACGTGACTAGCACCACCCCTCCCCCATTAGAATTGGTTGGAATCAGAAAAACTTTATTGATCCCGATGGAAATAGACACAAGGGATAATGAGGAACCAAACTAAAAATGAGAATCAAATATACAAAATACAAATAAATACCCAGCAAACTCCTATAGTGACCCTTTAGGAAAGTACTCGGTGTTATAAAAGATAACTCTACTAAAACTACTATAAACATTATGTGCTGTGTAAACCGAGTGGTCACTAGCTAATGTATCTAATGCTAGATAATGTAGCTCTATTTTTTTTTTTTTAAGTTTTCAGTTTTTCAGACTTGAACTGAAGCTCCTCGTTAACAACATAATGTATTACTTCGTTATTATTAGCTACTTAGCAAACATTACTGTCTCTTGAGGAGACATGAAAGTGAAAGTGACTAGTTGTGAGCACACAGTACAACACAGCCTCTGCTGACAAGCCAGCTCCCTCACCTCCAGGCCACTGCTGCCTGGTTTAAGATGGTACATAGTGGCCCCCGGTTCTATTTATCATAGTAAAGAACATGAATCATTAGTGGGCAGGGGCCACACAGCAGTTCAGTTAATCGCTCACCCTAAATACAACAGAATCCTCGGCTCTTCTGGAGTCCCAACCTCTGCATTTCTTTCAGTGCTAAAATACGTAAGAGGTTTAGTGCAACCTAACCATGTGTGACCAAACCTCTCAGAGATCAAGTTAGGAACGGATGCCAACCTGTCACAAAGTTTTCCTCATAAGTTTCAGATATTAACACATTTTATAGCTCCACTGACGGAACAATTAGCATCTCATATACTGGGAACTGCAACAGGGTGATGAAAACAGGGCATCTAAACGGGCACGGCCAGCTAACCTGTTGTCCCATCACAACTGAACATCTCACTTTGTTCTCACAGGAGGGAATAAAGTGAGAAGACACTCAAAACATACTTAGTTGTGCCGCTCCAACCAATGGCAATAAAACACTGCAACTTAATGACATTTTAATAACTTTATTCTTATACTACACTTATTTCACAAAAAAATCCTGGGACCAGCATAGGAAAATTACATCTTTTTTTAAAAGGAGTTCCTCAGTCAAAGGGAACCAGAGGGTTAAAAAGGATATAGAAGAATTTAAAAGGTCAGAACAGGCAAATACTTCATACTGAGGTAAGACTATGAAGACCAGAGTCGGTATCTCACAATTCTTTTTTTAATGAAGTCCCTTCAATGACGGCGCAAATATTCTGCAAGGATCACAACACTGTTCTCACACGGTAACAATGCAGGTTAACTACAACCACATGTACTGAACACGTATTCGCATGCTGCTGACCAACTTGCTGGGTGGCAAGCTAGCAGGTTTAAACATGTGCCAACAACTGAATAATTACAATTCATAAACCTCACCCCTCCATCCTCAAGCTCACTGCTCTGACAAGAACAGGGACATTTTAATTTGCTATGACCTACAATTTTGCCACAAATGAATTGGCCAATCAGAAACTGCACAAACTTCAACTTAAGATTGAAATTTTTGTTTAAAAAAAAAAAAAAACAAACAAAAAAAACCCCACAAATAAATTACTGCATCAAGTACCTAAAGAAGCAAGCCTGGTTTCTCAAAAACCAATCAAACAATCTAGAAAAAACTATAAGGCACTGTTCTCAGATGATTTTCTTCCCATGATGTGTTCCCTTTAGCATTAACTAGTGCCACATAGCTTTGAGACATGCCAACAAGGTCCTACTTAAATAACCAAAAAACATGGCTTTGTCCCATAATTGTAACATTATTTGATACAGTGTTTTTACATGACCCTGTGTTAAAGATTAAAAAAGAAAAACTGGCAGTATTAATGAGTGGACAACCTTGATTGGTCATTTTTTATGCTTGATCTGATTAGCAGCAAGATTTCTACTCCTCAGCAGAGACACAATTTAGCTACTGATCACTTTGCATTAGCACCTCTCACTTTATTTGAGGCACAGAGGGCATAGATTTATCATCCTTAAAGGGCAAAGCATCAGCTGTTGTCTTGGGATACAAAAGTTCATCTTAAAGTGAAAACAGAGGAAGCCTTTTCAGCAGGTCACAATACAAAAGTCTGAAGGGCAAAGCATTGGGGGCAATGGGATATGGATAAAGAAGACAGCAGGGAATGTAGCATTCAAACATCATTCAGAAAATAGCTCACGTTTACTCATAACATACTGCAGAATTGGTCAGTTACTTCAGACCTTATTACACTGTGGTAGTTCAAATACAAAGCAGATCTCATTTCCACCATCACACACACGCCTGGCCATTTTAACGCTATCAGTAAATGAGAACATCACAGGAAACATTCATCACGTGTAGCCCGTTTTCAATCACACGTTGGTCTCTTTGAATGGTTTTTGGTTTAGTACGATGTCCATGAGAGACTGAAGGCAAACTGCATAACTTGCCTTCCTCCTGAAACCCTCATCATGAAATGAGATGAGGCTCTGGACAGCTTTCAGTTCCTCAAAGCTGCACAACACATGAGGCAATAAATCAGAAAATGAGAGCAGAAGGGGAAAAAAAATAATAAAAGTCAAGAAAGTGAGGTAGAAGCCAAGACCAAAGAACAAGAAAATTGACACAATGACAGCAAGATAGACATAGATGAGAGACAAACAAAAAATATAGTATTAGTTTTCCAGCACATTAAGTGCATAAAGAAGAAGAGAAAGAAAAAAAAAAAAAAAAAAAAAAAGATAGGACAGATGAGAGAAAGAGAGAAGCCCAATGTGTTGTGGTCTGTGATGAAGTGGATATCAGGTCAGGTCTGGAAGGTTAAGGGTGTTTCTGAGCTGGGCATGAACACGGTCCACACACACTGGAGTAGGAGAGGAGGGGTTGTGGAGACCTTTCATCGCTGCAAAAACAGGCCGAAAGACACAATAAATCACATGTAGTCATTCACACGTTGAAAACAATGCAAATGCAAACAGTGATGATTAAAAAAGACAATGAATTGAGGATATTGGGTGTGATGAGAAGATTCTGGCTAATTAAAACAGGAGAACTTGTTCAGAAATATCAAATGTTGGAAGGTAGAAATATACTAATGAAGTTGTGAAGGTAGGGTTTTGAGAATTATAAAAAAAAATCCATTTATCAAATGCATGTATTGATCAAAGAAATACTTCACTTTTCTGACTTAGCCTCCATCTAGTTAACTATCCCAGAAAATAATGCTTGCCTTTGTGCTTCTACTCAACACAGGTTCCATCCTTTCCTGAAGTACAGGAAATTATCACTGCCTGTGGTGACTAAACACATCACACACCTGCAGGCAGACAGGCTAAAAGTGTGAGAATATTAACTGAATCAAGTGCAGCCAGGCTAATCTCTCTGCTGTGCTGTGTCATCACTGGTAGTGGATGCTTGATTTCTGTATTGGCTTGGCATGTTAACTGGTTTCAACTGTAATTTGAAAATGCAGATTGTTTACTTGACATTTTTATTGTCATGCCTGTTGGTACGGTTTGGTTCTGAACATCGTCTGCTGCGTGTCGTTTTGCGTGTTGCGTCAACACCTGTTTGACGTTTCCTTCTTACATCCGGTTGCCTCTCATTGTGCGGATTGGAGAACATGTCCTCCGCGTTACTAAAACTAGAGCTTGATTGAGTTTCAACTTTAGAAAATGAAGTAGCACTACTAGTGGCTAAAGATTTCCGGTTTTTGCTAATCTGACTGGATGCAGAAGGCTGACCACTAGAGGATGCTACACTGCAGCGTCTTTGTGTTGGCAGAGACTTGGCTGAGGAGGTGGACGCTACAGCTTTACGCTGAAAGCGGTTTACGCTAGTTGCCTCCAAGGAGCGTGATTTGGAGATATTGGATTGCTTTTTGAAAACCACAGGCTCAGCTGTGGATTTTGAATGAGCTCTTAGATCATTTCCCTCCACTTTTACTCTGCTTTTTTTTGTTGACCTTGAGGAAACAACCGTGTTTAATCTCAAGGGGAGATTTTCTACTGAACGTGAAGAGGACATTGTAGGGCTGCTTGCTGGTAAAGATGCACGGCGCACCTTGATAAAAGTATTATTGCGACATGGCGCAGACACTTTGATGTTTTTTGCTGGGGTATTAGCAACCTTGGGCTGCTGTGAATGTATCGCAAAAGGCCCTAAACCTCTTGTGTCATCTAACGAGCGAGATGATCCGCGGCAACGAACAAATGTGGCATCACGTGCAAGACTGACAGACACTAGACTCTGCGTGGAAGTGGATGGCAATGGCTCATTGGAAAAAGATGATGATGAGGAAGAGGAGGAAGTGTGTCTTACAGGACTGCCATGGAGGCTACGTGAGAGCACCCTCAAATGGCCACTCATGGTTTGAGGGCCAGAAGAGGACACCATCACAGGGCTGGCACGGGGGCTGCTCCTCATGGGACTCCGTGGCGCTCTTCCCGATTTAGTGCCCAGCTGCTTGGTGCGGGAGCGTCGTGGGCTGTCCACAAAATGGGGAAGTAATGGAGCCTCCAGATCCTCAAGTCGCTGTGTCAAGGCCAGCTTTTGCTGGATAGCCATACGGAGAAGGGTGTTGAGCGTCTTCTTCTCATCCTCGGCAGCAGCTAACTGCCTTTGCATCTCATCTAACTGAGTGACATATTGGTCACATCTAAAAGAAAGAGAAGGGGCATGTAAAGAAACAAACAAACAAAAAAATGTAATAAAAAAAAAATAAGCAGGCTTAAATAATTCAAAATTAGGCATAGAGTACTGAGGCATTTTTTAAACATTTACCAGGAAACAATGTACCTACAAAAACAACAGACTGCCAACTGCAATAAATTGCAATTGCTCCGATTGTCCACATGGGTGCATCATATGCAAAGTTTAATACTAAAAAAAGACGACTGTGAGAAGATGGTTTATAAAGGCAGCCCATAAATGAATTTCCTGTATATATTGCTGCAAAACTATAATTTATGGCAGATCTCCCAAGATCTACAACTACATCTTTAACACAAAAAGAAAACAGAAGGCCATAAAACCGGTCATTCCAAAGCAAGGCAGCGACTCTACCATCTGAGGCAGCTGAGAAGATTTAGGGTCTCTCCTTTGATCCTGAAAACCTTCTACTCAGCTGTCATACAGAGTGTCCTGACTATGAACATAACTTTGTGGTTTGGGAACTGCTCTCTCCAGGACTGCAAAGCACTGGACCAGATCTAAGCTGCCCTCCCTGCAGGACATTTTGGCGGCTCTGGACATGCAGTGTTTGGTTTAAATCACTATGGAAACCTCACAGCCTGCTCAACTCAGGCAAACGGTTCTGCAGCCATATTTACTGCCCATCGCTCCTTAACACTTCCAGTGGTATTCACTGTGATTACATTTTGTATTATAATCCTGTACAGTTTCTATATAGACCTTTTTCTATTCATCTACATTTCTTATTTTTACTTTATACTTATTTTACTATTCTATTGATTTTTACTTCATTACCTTGCACAGTGTAAAGAAAGAGTGATCCAGGGAAAAATTGCACTGCTGGTTGCACTGTGTATGTGACAAATAAAGTTCTTGTATCTTGAATATTTGTTACAGGGTTTATAGCGTACCCGGTGAGTGGGGAGAGTCAATATATAATAAATAAATAAATGAGCAGCTTGTGGTGAAGTTTGGCATATTTTGTAATATTAAGATTTTCTTACCGCGTACATTTTTTTGTTACACACATGTATTATGATCAGGTCTGTTCACGGTTCAAAGGGTACTAGTTTTGGAACATTTTTTTTTTTACCAGAGGGTGTGAATGAACAAATGTACTCTGTGTTTTGTCGGTCCACAGTTTGAGACTGCTGCACATCTTTTTAAACTTGCACACATTGTAAAACTGTAAAAAACAAAACGGAACACTGATTGTTTTAAATTATGTAGTACAAAATGACTCCCAATAAAATGGCTTATGAGTGCACGTACAGGGTGTACCCAAGAACCGGCAACTGTGTGTAAATCCAATGAACTTATTCTTGTACTTGTTACATAATAAGCCTTTTCCATCAGGACACTGTTCCGACATGATCTCTGATCCTTCTACTCAGCTGCCATTTGCACTCCGTACATGTTTTGCTGCAAACCGTGCCTGTTAATCTGCATGTGAACATTGCGATTATAATCTGATTATCTAGGTCTTTCGACAGAGCCATGTGGAAGACTGCCTAATCTCTGTTGCTCCTCAGACTTAACCCCAACTATTCTTATTCTTACTGTTTCTTCCCTTTTGTTAGACAAAGATTCAAAAACGATGGCCTTGTACCTGCTTGCAAACATGACCCGTAGTGAGGAAAAGGTAGCAGCATCCTCCTTCAGTGCTTTCAGTTCATTCCGCAGCTTCACCATGGTCTCGGACACCATGCTTTTCTCCGTCTCATATTTAGTCTTCAGGTTGCTCAGAGCCAACTCTGCTGTCTGAAACCAAAAGGCATCATAATATATAGAGGATAGATGAACAGATAAAAAAACAAAGCCCTCAACTAAAAAAATCCTAGAAAATCTAGAATATTCATGATTAGTCTCTGATCAGTGAGAACCTTTACCCTGTAAAAGTTTTTCACAGGTTTCACAATGCTTGGTCTTATTTGTTAAAGCACACTCTAAAGTTTACAGTGTGCCTTAACAAATAAGACCAAGCAGTGTAAAACCTGTAAAACAAGCTGTCTTACGCTCCATTGAATTAGCTCAAGTCCATGACTTTCCAATCACCTCAACCATAAGCTGTAATGGAAAGCGAGTGTGCTTACTAAACACTTTTTGCAAATCGCAAAAAATAACAATATCAGATTTCAATGACCAATGGAGGTCATTACGAACAGATCCTGTTCTGATGTGTCGGATGTACCATTTCATTTAAACCTAAGCACTTCGTGCCTACAGGATTCCAGTTTGGAAATGGATTTTGTGTGAGCTTGGTGAATTCCTTTCTAGCTAGTCTGGCCACTAATGATTATAGACTGGACCACCATATCCAGACCTGTTAATTGCTTTTCCAAAGTGTTAAGCTTGTATAAAGGTTCACACTTGATATCCTTTAAAATTTCATCCTTGCGTATAAGTGCCAAAGAAGCACTGAATACTTTATTTAAAAACCAAGCATCTAATGGTAAAGCAGCAAAGCAGAATTTAATTTTGAACAACATCATGGATCTTCCTCCTGTATTTGGATGTGGGGGGGTGGGGGGGGGGATTATGGGTTAAAACTATACATATATTTTTAGTCTTTATTTACTGTTCAGTGTTTGTAAACATGATGTGTTCCAAAAAGAAAGACTTAATGACAGTTTACTTTTATTGTTTAGTTCCATAGTTATTTTAGCACAATAAAACGCGATAAGCACAGGTTGTTAAATACAATTATTGGCAGTAAATTAAAGCACTGGTACAAGCACTGGGAAAAGTTCACTACACAGTGATCTACACCAAAACTGGGTGGTCAGGAATTAGGCCCCAGGACTGGAAGGTCATGGGTTTGAATCCAGGACCAGTAGGTTGCCCTGAGGTACCCGTCCCAATCACTGCTCCCCGGGCACTTTAAATAGCAGCCCCCCTGCTGCACGTGTGTATGGGTTAAATGCAGAGGTTGAATTTTGTTGTGATTCACTGTGTGCTGTGCTGTGTTGTGTTTAACAATGACAACGATCACTTTCACTTTTATACTGTGATAAACTAAACTGCCCGATGCTACTTTTATTTTATTAAACAAATACTGTACCTGTTTGTTTGCCTTTAAGACAGTTCTGAGTGTGGCAATCTGTTCTCTTTTAGTGCTTAGAAGAGACTTGAGCTTCAGAACCTCCTCAAGCAATGCCTCTGCATCACGGTCCGATTCAGTGAGGCTCAATAATGATGAGGACGGCAAGGTCCCACGCTGTCGACACAGGTCCACAGCCACCTAGAGAAGCGCAAAAAAAAAAAAAAAAAAAAAAAAAAAAAAAAAAAAAAAAAGTGATGAATTCAGGTTGCTCCATTTTGACAGGTTTCTGTCATTCATACTGTAGTGTTATGAATGGTATTAAAAACATTTGCCAAAGTTCAATATTAGTGGATGTTAGATGTGGAGATTAATAAATAATTTTAAAATTATTAATATTTTGTGCTCAACTGCCCAAAAAGCTGATTAACAGCTTTCCTGAAACGAGATATTTTCCTATTAGGATTAGGCATCAAAGGGTTCACAACTAAGCTCTTCCTGCAGTTCAAATTTTACGATTAAGGGTAGATTCATTGCTTTGGCAATCAGGATAACCCCTGAAGTGACCATCATTTAAAAAAAAAAAGAAAAGAAAAAAAAAAAAAGAAAAAAGAAAGCTGTGCAAGTAAATGCAACAAACTACAAGCTATTAGGCAAGCGAGTATTTTGACCAGATCATCATTGCTTGTATCAACTGTGTAAACTTGAATGCTAATTGGATTGATGCATATCAGGTGATGTTCATTTGTGTAATGAGGAAGGGTGTGGCCTAACAAGAACAACACTCTATATCAAGGTGTGCTTCTTTTCCTCCTCAGGCAAAATGGGCCAAAAAAAATGTAAAAAAAAAAAAAAAAAAAAAAAAAAATCAAGAGAACAAACTGAAAAGTCAAAAACTGTAAAAGGTCTTTCAGAGGGACAAACCCTCTTGAAACTGTTAAGATATTTGGGGTGTGAACACAGAACCTTCAGTTTGTTGCAACCAGTCAACAGAGTCATAAGAAACGTGCCGCAAAAAAGAAGCAAATGAACTGCCAAAGATTTGAGAAGAATCAAACATGAAGCTACCAGAAACCCATGATCCTCCAGTGCTGTCATAATCCAGAACTGAACAAGACACAATTTTGAAACGTCAAGACTGGGCCGAGAAAAATCTCAAGACAGATTTTTAAAGGTTTTATGGACTGATGAGATGAGTTTGACTCGACAGACCAAATGGATGGGTCTGCGGCTGGGTCAGTAGCACAGAGCTCCACTTCCACTCAGACACCAGCAAGGTGGAAGTGCGGTACTGGTATGGGCTGATTATTATTTAAGATGAGCTAGTTGGATCTATTTGGGTTGAAGATGGACTCAAAAATCAACTCCCAAACCTACTACCTGTTTTTAGAAGACACTTTCTTCAAGCAGTGGTTCACGAAAATGTCTGCCTCTGTCAAGGCCATGATTTTTATGCAGGACAATGGTCCATCGCATGCATGGAAGTTCTCCACTGCGTTTTACCAGTCAAGGCCTTAAAGATGAAAGAATAATGACATGGTCTCATTCCTCACCTGACCTAAACCCTATTGAGAACTTGTGGACCTTCTTAAACAGGAGATTTATGGGGAAGGAACACAGTCCACCTCTCTGAACAGTGTCTGGGAGGCTGTGGTTGCTGCTGTACAAAAAGTTGATTGTCAAACAATCCAGAAAATGTCAGGAACTGACTGGCTAACATGTTTTGCTGCTACCATCATTATACTGTGTGTCAAAGCCCTGAAAGATTTTTTTTTATGTTGAATTTATGTGGGATTATGTATTTATATGTCCCTCTTTAACACTTTATCTATTTTCACACAGATGTACACTATGAATTTATAGTAGAAAGATCAAGCGGACTGTGAGGAAATAGGAAGAATGTTTTTTTTGTGTGCAAGAGGGAGAAAAAAATAAATAAATAAATAAATAAAAAATACAAAATAAATAAAAATAAAAAAAAAAATAAAAAATGCAAGGCCAGAGCAATGATGGTTATACACATAGGAGAAGAAGAGTTAGGAAAGCCCTGTGGGCATTGCTCTCATCTAGTACTTTGTGTCTATTCCTGTTCTGTGTAATAGTAATCCTTTATAGGGTGGTGTAACAGACTAAAAAACTACTACTTTTAAAAACATGCTGATGCATTAAAGTTCATTTTATTCACCAGCTTGTTTGAATCAGCCATTTAAAGAGTGCAGAGCTTACATGCGGGTAGACAACACTTCAGCACCATTTGTTGCATAAATGGAAAATTAGAATGCCTAGAATGACTGTTTAGTAAATTAACTGAAATGCAGATGTAAAAAGATTTTAAAGACTGGCATTATTGCTGCCCTCTAGGTAAGCAAAGAAATAATGTAAGACCATGTTCTTTTGAAAGCTGCAGGCAATTTGAGTTTTAATGCCTCATTTTGGCAGAAAATGTCAAGAATGCTGAACAATGCTAAAGGCAGATCTTCTGTTATTTGTTTAAATTAGGGAATTCATGTGAATAATGTACATACATATATACATTTTAATCAATAAAAAAGTAATAAATATCTACCTGGAGATGTTTAATCTGGCACCGAATAAGAGCAAACAGGTTCCGTACATTGGTGGGGTCCCTAAAGTCCAGTGTTGGTGACCCAGGACAACTTCCACAGGTAGGCGAAGTGTCTCCACCCCCTGCGCTAATGTCTACCTCTACAGTGTGGGCTCCCTTCCCAAATGACTCCCCCGACCGCCTCTGCTTCCGGAAAGCCCCATGGTGGTGATGAGAGTGCGAATGGTGGTGTCTCCCACCTCGCCCTCCTTCCCGATAATAGTCCAGTGTCACTCGCCTGGGAGTGAGGTTGTTGCACACGCACACATGATGGTACAGGTTGGCTAGCTCTTCAGAAAATGCTAGAAGTTCCTCCTGGGTTGCACTAAGGTGGCTCTCTGAGTCGGTGGCAACTCGTCGTGTTGCACCTATCTCCCGCTCCAGCTGGCCAATTCGCTCTTGGTCCTGCCGGCTTGCGGCTATACACTGGCGGATTTTGTCGGCCAGCTCTTGCGCCTCTGCCCTCCAGCGCTCCTTCTCTTGCTTATAGCGCTCGTCCAGAGCCTTGCAGCGCTCTCCCGCCTCCCTCAGCTCGTCTCGCAGCTGCATCAGCTCAGCATTGGCAGCTCTCATGCGGCACTCCAACACTTCAGCACTTTTGGCGTCCAGCTCATAGAAGTCATCTTCATTTTTTGCCTCCAGACCGTTCTGGTGAGGCTTTTTGGCAGGGTCATTCACATCCCCCTGCTCGCTTGTTCTGGTCTGGGTAACAGAGGAAGAGGAGCAACCCTCTAGGGCCTCCAAGCGCTGGGAGAGCTGCTCCACCTTCACCTTGTGCTCGTCCAGAAGCTCTTTAGAAACAGTAAGCTGCTCCTGTAGGTCTTGGACTGTACCAGTAAGAGTAGCTTTCTCTTTTTCCACCTGCAAAATGGAATACAGACAAATAAAATAAGACCCAAAGAAAAACAAAAATAAAATAGTTACATTTTTATGATAGTTACATTATACCTTTCCCCCCCCCCTTTGTTCGCTTACGATGGACTGTATTGGTGTATAGGATTAAATAAGATAGCAAGCATTGCAACCTTGAACCACTGCTACAGCATATCAACTAAGCTAGGTGGCTGTTTTTAATAGATAAAAATGTTCTCCTTACACACACACAAAAAAAAAAAATGTTCCTCTGTTACATAGTACAGGAAAGCTGTTCAATAAAGAGCCATTTCAAAGTCTTTCAAAGCTGATTTTCAGGAGATCTCTTGTAATGAGGTCTCAAACAGGATGTGGTTTTAAGCAGGAAGCTTAATGGTGCACACGGAGACACTAAAAGCCAAGTCATTTGATTTAAAATAAAACAGGACTGAAGTTTGCAAGTGTTATTAAAAAACAACTTTTGATCCGATTTGAGAATGAGTCAGAATCCTTGCCTCAGAAATCCGAGAGACCCTCAGAAATCTGAATAAGCCATGTTTCAGACAACAATTTTCACAAAGAACACAGGCATGCGAGAAAATAACTATGGTTCAAATGAGGTAACTCAAGAGATTAGGTGAGAATTTAACAACAAAAGTAAGGAGAGAGCTTTCATGTAATCATTGTCTAATCATCAAATGATCTTTAACATTTATTTGTGGGCTGAAAGGTATTTGACAAAGTCGATAGCTAAATAAATACTTTTAAAATAGAAAAAGGCAATATTCAAAACAACGTTTTTTTTTTTGTTTGTTTTTTTAAACAAAATTTTTCGGATGATTCCAAATAAATAACATTTGGCAGCTGTGATGTATTTTAAATGACAGAGGAGACTGCAGTTTAAAGAAAAGTTTAGTCTCATACTGAAGTGCTTACTAAATCATAACTTATGTAAATGATTAATGTTGATTACAACAAGAACGATGGACGTTTGAAGCAGTTTAAACAATTTTAAAGAACAGTGTATATGGGTGAATATTCATGCATCTTCCACAGACCTGCAGCAACTGCTGTTTGAGTTTCTGACTGTCAGACAGATGTAGCTCACTCAGCAGATCAGCCACCAACCCTGGAGCCTGAGGCCGGAGGAAAACATCACTGCTCCTAGGTGTGGAGCACCGTTGCTTCTCACTTCCTTTGGAGTGGTTGTAGCCACTGTCCTGCTCCACCTCTTCCTCTCCTTCTGCCTCCTTATCCCTCCCATTGTCCAAGCTGTCATCTAGCTGTAGGTCCAGGTGGACAACAGAGTCAAAGGGGTTGAGGGTCTGTGCAGCCAGCTCCCTCTTCAGGCTGTTCTTCTGCTCTCGTTCCTCCTTCAGAGCCTCCAGAGCCTCATCCAGCTGCCGCTCTGCGATTTCCCGCAATCGGCCTGCCTCCTCCAGCTGTGCCCGCAGCAGATCCTGTTCCTCATCCTTCTGAGTCAGATCCACTTTCAGAGCCTCAAACTCCACCTAGGGCCAGAAAGTGACCAGAGGATGGCATGTGAAATCTATCCAAGATTTTTCTACCTGAATAATGTAGCAGTGCCTATCATAATTTAAAAGATGACCTGCAAAATTTAATAAGCTTCATCTCAAGTAGGAAAAAGGTTAAAGGGCACAAGGTTCACCACAACAAAATGCTTTCTCAGCACTTTAGCCTTTCACCACATGAAACGTTAGGCAGCCATATTATGTAAACCATTAATGTAAGCTTATGGTTTAAGGTGAATAAAATAACTGTCAAAAAACATTTTACCCTATTTTTTAATCTGTACTACACATTCTGTTTCTCTTATCCATCCATTCTAATTCCCTAATCCCCAATGTGCACTTAAATAGGTATGATAAGATGCGGTAATGGGACGAAAGATGTGGTGGAGTATGCATGTGTCTGCATGATCTTTACACAGATAAAACCTTTTCTTTATGTAGTTAAACTTGTGGAAAGCTATTGTTAAGAAACAGCTGGGAAAAAGCTCCTACAATAGAAGCATTTGTATTGCCATGTTCACAGCCAGGAACACACACACACACACACACACACACACACAGTGTAACAGTCACAAGACAACTCTCACCAATCCCCTCAACAAAGGCTGACTTCATGCAGCAAAGATTGGTAGGCAGATTACTGCACTGCCCAGAGTCATACTGGGAATTCACAGTCAGGTTCAGCTTCAGCATATCACAGCTTCACACTGTCAGAAAACAAAAACACACCTGGTTCTCTTTGAGAACAGAGACTTGTTTCTGCAGGGAGATGTTCTCCTCCTCCAGTTCACTGTTGTCCTGAAGCTGCTGCAGCTCCCGAACCTTATTTTCCTTCAACTCTTCTCTCACACGTGCTTTCTCTGCCTCCAAACACTCACACTCCTTGGGGGAAAATTAAAGGCGAGATTAGTAGTATGTTAATTGGGGTTGGGGGGGGCATACTGAACCTAGAAAAGTCAGTGCTTTACAGTGCTGTATAATCTCAAAAGCTGAAGAAGAAAAAAAAAACTGAATTAACCTCACAAAGGCAAAGGCCATACATCAGGGAATACACTGAATATTGTGAAAAGTATGCATTACACCATATTTAACCAACAACATCTATGCAAAGAAACACTGTTCCTTCATCTTTGGCTAGTCAGCTGTAACCTCTAACTCTCTTTTCAAATGTAACTGAAACCTGGCCTGGTTTTGCATTACAAAACTGCAATGGACAAAGCCCTGTAAACAAATCCTACATTTCTAGGAGTCCAATCTCACGGTATGCTGTTTTCAGAAGATTCTAGAAAAGGTTCAAGAGAACTTAGACATTTATTTGTGCATATTTTAATCATTAAATACCTAACAGAACTCAATAGCAAATGCAGCTTACAAAATGTACAAAATGTGAGGAGATCAATTTCAAATTTGAAACTGTTCATGAACCACAAATTGTGAATCACCCTTTCAAAGTTTTTTGGAACAATATTGGTTTTGTACCTTCTTCAGCTGAGCAATGACATTGCTCATTCTCTCGTTTTCAGCCGTTGTATTACCCAGTGCCACACGAGCCTGCTTTAGATCTGACTGCAGCTCTTCCATTCGTGTTGCCATGGCTGCCTCCTTACTGGCAGTCTCCTGTAGCAGACTTTCCTCTCGACTCTCCCCATCTGCCACAGCACGCTTCTGGCTGTTAACAGAGTCGGCCAAAGCCTACACATGAAAACACAGACACAAGACATAACATTTTTCAGTTGATTGACCTGTCATGATAAATACCTACCAACATGATCACAGGTTATAATGGGGAAAAAAGTAAATAAGTGACATTAGAAAATATATTCACTGGAACATATCATGGGTCTGGCAAACAAAAAAAACAAGAAAGAAAAATATTGAAATGTTAGCAACCACAAGTTTTAATTGGGCTGTTGATCATCTGAACAGGTCAAATAAACCACTAAACCGAGTGGTTTCAAGCCTTGAACAAATCTTAACAACTGCCAGGCTTGTTTGCAGGAATCCAAAAACCACATGTTCAAACAACATCAAACTAAGATTCATCACCAACAGCGAGTGCAAATATTAATCTTTTGAACTTCTTTATTAGGAGCAAAACAGCACACATGACTAGTCATGTTTGGGTTCATGATAAACATTTCACTGAAATTACCTTATTTGTAATAAGGTATTTACATACACAATAAACAATGTAAACTGAGGATTGTGGCTTAGAGAAAAGAGTGGAGTCCCTCGCTTTATATTAACAATTTAACCCTGTGACGTTGCATTCCTGGTGTGGCAACCACAGTATCACATGGTGAGGCCCCTTTCCTACTTTTGAGCCAATTCTAAGCAACGTACACCAGGTTTTCCCATCACTATACACTGGACTACAATGAACTGTGCCTGGCAGAGTCACCCATTAACAGGCTTCAATTCATTTCTCAAGGACAATTCAAAAGAGGAATGTAGCAATAAAAAAGGTTGACTAATTCATGACTCTGAAAGTAAAAAGGGAGAAAGTCTGAACACATTAACAATAGTGTATGAGGCAAACAGTTGCTACTAAAAAACATCCTATTTGTAAGAATGATTTTTGGCTCTTCACCCCAGCACAGCGGATTTGAAAATGAAACTGTGATTATGACGTTATCATAATAGATGTTATCTGTAATTTGAGGGTATTTATATACCAGCTTATGTACACTCCCAGTTCAGGGAACCACAAGTAATTTGATAATTAGCAGCTCAGTTGTTTCTTGGCCATCTGTGTTGCTACATAATTATTCATGCACAAGCTGATAAAAGCGCAAGGCCTTCTACTCATTTGGGGGGGGGGGGGTTGGTAGGTAGTTGATGGTAAACAACTGTGCACTTGTGTACTATCATATGATGACAATAATATGGTGACAATAATATACAATAATGTTTATCAGGGCTAAAAAGTCACAAACATTTTTCTATTCCAAATCCAATGTGCTGCAGTACTGCACGAAAACAACAAAAATCATTGACATAATCACTGATGTATAAAATTTACAACTGCCTTTCTGACTCGGGCACACAATGTTCCCGATCTTTTAAGACAAACATCCCTCACTCAATCCTCTTCCAGACATATTCTCCTTCAACACATTCGCCTACTTTCCAGATTTCATGCTCTGGTAATCAGCAGAGAGACAGAGACAGAAAGAACAGTCATCTCACCACTGGTGATTTAATTATTTATGTAGATTTCCCTAAATCATTCATCTTTTCATAGGGGCTTATCACTTAATGTGTGCATTTGATGTTTGATGGATGTCGAATGGCAGAGAAGGCAAACCTCAAACTGACCCAAATCTCCTTAAAACTTGGAGAGAAGTCCAAGCAGGGATTTAGGAGGGGGCAGATTTCGGCACCAAATCGGATAACACTGAAGCTTTACAGTGAAACATGCAATTCAGGTTTAAAGCTTGTCTGGATTTGGCCGCATCTAACCATACTAATACATTAGTTGTCCGCCCCCCCCCCTAAAATCTAGTTCCTTTACCTTTACTTGCCTGATTTAGCATTTAGTCTTAGAACAAATGTTTCAGGATGAATTACGATGCAAATAGTGGTTTCCATGAAGCTTAAAGACATTTCCCTGAGCATGCATTGACCACATAGCCTTAAAAGAATGCTGAATTATTATTATGGAATTATTTTTAAAAGGGTTGGAGAGTAAACCATGTCTTCATTACAGACAGAAGGAGCATTCATTTCACAGCATGGCCCACTGAGGAGGCAAGCAATGTTCTGTGAATTCCAGTCGCTGCCCAACCCGATCTGGAAGGACAGCTTCCCCCTGCATTTGGAATCTAGCTAATTTTAGGAGGTTAGGAATTCAGTGAGGCAAAGTGTTTGTCATCTGAATTGTTGCTGAAGGGACGAATTGTTCAATTTAGGAACATGTAACGGGCCTGAGCCTCAGTCTAGTTACGGACAAAGTGCTGCATTGAGGATTCACTTTCATAGTCATCGTTAACCTCTTTAAAAAGTCAAGCAGTGAGTCAGAAGAGACATCATGGCCTGCGTTTTGCATTCTTAGAACTGCCAAATAGTTCCTCTATTTAGAGAGTAATTAATTAGTAAAAACATACTATAATAGTTAATGGTGTATAATAGATAATGGTGTGCAGGATATGTAAAGAAAATCTTCATGAAAGCATATTTCTGGCAGCCCACCAACTAGCTGATGGATAAAGGATGAATATTTAGGCGAAACTGAGTTAATACATTTCACTTTTCTGAAACATTTCTATCCTTATGTGACCTTCAAGGTAGCCTGTAGACAGAGAAAAATCACTTTTGATTAATGTAAGGATTTGGTCTTGGTGAGTTGAAATGATGTGTGATTATATAATGAGCTTAAATGCTCAGTTTTTTGTCAACAAGTAATGAATTTTTGTTTTTAATTTTAATTCCGCCACTCAAAAAAGCTACAAAGTGGAAGAGACTGGCTTTGCAAGAAGTAAAAAAAACAGAACTACAGGAAGCTTATGCAAGGACAGCAATGGCTACAACCCTGGCAAAAACAATGGAATCATAACAGGATTCAAAACACAGTTGTTTTTTTTCTTCAAAAAAAAAAAAAAAAAAAAAACTGTTTAAATTTATTACTGGCCTTTATCCAGATCAAATAGTGAGAAATGATTCAATGAGGGGGAGATGACAGAAAAGAGAGAAAGAGAAGAGAGAGAGAAGAAAAAAAAAAAAAAAAAAGATGAACTCATCCTTTTAATTTGCATTTTTAAAAAACACTGGGTCTAAAATGTAAATTAGTGTGCAGTTAAATGAGAAAGCTTACAGACCGTAACAAACCTGGACCATTCTAACTAAAAGGAAAGAAGGGCCAAGCAAGGGGGTTATTAATAGAAAGCATTATAAAATACTTTCAAGATGGAAATTACATATGGAGTGTGGAAAAAGATGTTGGTTGTTCTCAGTCAGCTGTGTCTAAGATTGGGTGCAAGCATAAACAAAATGGGAAGGTTACCAAAAGAAAACATACGGGCAAATGTCAAAGTGTCAGGTTAAAAAATGAAAGGCATTTTGCCTTGAAACTGAAAACTGTGAGAAATCAACTGAATGAACCTGGATTTACATACAGAAAAGCCAAAAGAAACCAAAAAGAAAACGTGTTTATAATGGGCCTGAGAGCAGCAACCATAAAGTGTGGATACTGGGATGAAAGTGACTTTTAGTCATGAATCTTATCTGCTTTGGGATATTAAATGCTGGAACTTGTGTCTGGTCTCACAGTAATGAAACATAACAGCGATGGCCTGAAAAAAAACATCAAGCCCTCCTTCATAAGGCGCTACATATCTGGTAAAGGACCAGGACTATTACCTCTGCACTGAAAAAAAGACTGTTCACTTTGCATGGATAGAAAATAGGTCTGTTGTTGATAAAGGATGTTACAGCTTTCTCAGAAAAGGCACTTCAAATCAAAAACATGGCAAACAAGCAGGCATGATCTCAGACTCACTGAGATGAACAAATGGTCAATTTTTCATTCATTGGGTGGCGGTGGTCTAGTGGTAGGGTGCTTGCCTATGGACCTAAGGCTCAAGAGGTCCTAGGTTCGAATCCCACCTCCAGCACTACCACCACTGGGTCCCTTAACCCCGAATTGCTCCGGGGGGGACTGTCCCTGTAATTAGGACATAGAAGTCACTCTGGATAAGAGCGTCTGCTAAATGCCGCAAATGTAAATGTCCATAACAAGGCCAGATACTCCAATGCTGATCTATCAAATTTTTGTGAAAGCTGGACTCATGAAGGTTTTCATTAAAAAGAAAGCAAAATACTAGTGATTTTCCTGTAGAGGATTCTGTACTTTTCCCTCTACTTTATTAAACTTAGTTTGATATATGTTCCACAAAGCTAGAATATTCTGCTATTAATCAAAAACCTGTATTATATTTTCTCTCTGATTAGTTTTTTTGGCTACAAAGAGTGAATGTTCATATGTGCTGATTCCATCATTTTATGCCAGGGGTTGGAAAACCTCACTCCTCTTTCTAATGATTGGTTCTGTTCATGTGTCTTGTCTGACTCAATATCCCGATGCCCAGAAGAAGTGATTGATTCTGTACTGGGCAAATACCATGAAAACGTGCTGTTTTCCCCTCATTGTCACTGCTACTGCATGCATACACATTTCAGGACTAATAACGGGATAAATGATAATGTAGTGTGGTCATTGCACTTCAATACGACAGATATTAACTGCTTTTAGAAAATCAAAACACGAATGAGGTGAACGTGACAAAACTGCAAACCAGCAGCTCAGAACATAGTACCCATCTCAGTGCGTCTTTCGACATTTGACTCTGTAGCACAAAAACACCAAAAGACTTCACTGCTGCATAAAGAAAGCTCAGTTGGCAAGAGGATGTATTCCACTCAAGTCAAGGATGCACTCGACTTGGAACCTCTCCAAGTTACAAATCACACCATTACATAGTCTGCATTTTCTCTCCCTCCCCCTGCACTCTTCCCGTCCCTGTGTACCAACCTCACGTAGCTGCTGCAGCTCCAGTTTGAGAGTTTCATGCTCTTCCTCCAGTTGGCTGTGCCTGCTCTTCAGCGCAGCACTCTCTTCCAGCACGGCCAGGCCGTACCGAGCAGCCTGGAGCTTCTCATCGTTGGCCTCCTGGAGCTCCGCCGTCAGCCTCTCCACCTCAGCCTGTAGGGTCATTCCTCCTCCCACCACTTCCACCTCTTCCTCCTCCAGCATCCTGCCTCACGCCTCCTCACACGTCACTCCACGACACCGAAGGAGGTCTTATTCCTTCATAATCCTGCCAGGAGACAGAGAGAAGGCATCAGTCTTACCTGGAACTCATAAAGGCTCAGATTAATCTTCATGCAAGGTTAAGCCCTAACTGCTTTCCAGTGACTAAGCATCCATCAATATCGGGAGGACGAACAATCTGGACAGCACTGCACACACATTTCAATTCACTTTTATTGGTTGGTACAAAAAGTGTCCTTTCTTTCTTGCCCTGTAGGGTCACACAGAATGAGATTAAGACTTAGGCTTTAAGCTTAGACAACTTTGGTCACTTTCGCCAAGAGCTTCTCAATGAACAGCATAAGACGCTATATGACATGTGACAAACAAATCTGTCACCCTCACGGGTCTGCCTTCAGTAAACAGAGTTAGGGAAAATCATTTGAATAACCAGCGCAGTTCATTTCTTTTAGGATGACTGTATACTCCTCCTGACTCCAGACCTGTCCATTCTGCTTTGAAAAAATGAGGTTATTAGAATAGAAACATGCCCTCTCTTCAAGGAGGTTACATCTGCACTGATGAAGAACCAAAAAAGTGGAATATTTTTTACCTTATAGCATCTATCCAGCTAATATCAGCAATATCCAAATGCTCTGTGAATAATTCTGTTTTAAAATAAAAACACAGCCCTTTGCTTTCTGCTGGACAGGAATCTTGATTAAATGTCCATATTTGGTCAATGAAGCTAATAGAGTGAGAAGATCCCCGAGGCTGGTGTCCGCGCCATTTAACCGCCTAACTTTATCAAACACACTCGGGCCTTAAAATGAGGCTTATCAGAGCTTAGTAATAGCAGCGCAGATGCTGCACTGGGCAGCGGTTCCTCGAGTCTGAGAGAACTCTCGCCGCAGCTTTCAGTAGCTCGCTAGTTGGCTAAAGAAAGGCGGCAAGAGGACCAGCGCTAAATACACTCCAATTACGGCTAAATATCAACCCAGCCGTTAGTCCCAGGCCGAGTGGGACAGCATGGTAGATTTTTACTGCCCTTAATTATTCAATTAATCCTTATAGAGTTGCAGAAAAGCTGAAGGAATAGCAGCTCCTACGTCGCTAGCTAGCTAGTTAGCCACCTGACTAGCTGCTGATGCTGTCGGGGGGGTTGAACCGGCTCTTACCTGTTTTAAACCGGATCTGTGGGGACAGTGCGCTGTCTCAGGCTTCCTTTAGCTGCTCTCAGTGACACACATACACATGTTCGGTGGAAATGAGCAAAAACGGGGCTGGAAGGCAGAGAGGAGCGCAGAGAGGAGAGCAGACACCGGGCAGCTCAGATGAGACGCTCTCAGACAGGCGGGTCCGGCGCGCGCGCAACGCCCTGAGGAGGGAAAAGTCCCCGCCCCTTTCAAACACTCAAACACACACACACACACACATACACACCTTCATACTTTCTTACACACACACACATACATAAACATACATTCATACTTTCTTACACACACACACACACACACACACACACATACACACCTTCATACTTTCTTACACACACACACATACATAAACATACATTCATACTTTCTTACACACACACACACACACACACACACACATACATACATACTTTCTTACACACACACACACACACACACACACACACACACATACATACATACATACTTTCTTACACACACACACACACACATACATTCATACTTTCTTATACACACACACACACACACATACATACATACATACATATATACTTTCTCTCTCACACACACACACACATACACACACATACATACATTCTCATTTACACTCTCTCACTCACACTCACACACACACACACATACATACATACATACATACTTTCTCACACACACACACACACACACACACACATACTTTCTCACACACACACACACACACACACACACACGCATACACACACACATATACATAATTTCAGACACATACATATATGTAAACACACATCTATCCAGACACACACACTCTTAAGTCCAGGCTAAATACCTACTTGTTTAGCCAGGCTTTTAGTCATTCATGTTCCTGTTGGTTAAAGGTGCAGATCCAGGGGTTCACAGATGCAGAGAATCACAGTAAACTGGGAGGTTGGTGCTGCTGGCCCACCACTCACTTGTTGGCGGTGGTGTGGGGGGACGCCAGTGTCTCGTGTTTGTAAAACCCTCGATTCTGTCCTAGTCAGGCTGTAATAGTGGGCTTTGCTGGAGTCACAGCTCTGCACGCTGTGAGTTCAAAACAGATGTAATTCCTTTACTCTGTTTGAGATGGATGGCTGTCCACGACCTGCACGGTGGACAGCTTGTGCATTTCCGGAAAGAAAAGGCTTCCCAGCCAAGTCCATCAATCACCCTGAGGGTTTCCTGAACTCCATACCAGCTACTCCACCGAAACGGCCATCATCAGATTTCTCTCCTCACCTGAACTCCAGATCAGCTACATCAGGCTGGATCATCTGCATCATCTGCTACCACTGGCTGGGATGGATGGAGGCTGCACCCACTCAAGAAGATCCACCACTATCAGCTCACTGAACTTCGAATTACAGACTGTGATGGAGTCGTTCATTGTAACTTATACTTTCCCAGAACTCATTGCTGAATTTATTCATTTATAAAAAGCACTTTCTCTTTCTTCATTTCCAGCGTCGAGGAGAGGAGGAAGTGAAAGTGACTATCCTTGTCATTGTGAAATGCAGCACAACACAACGAAACTCAACCTCTGTATTTCACCCACACACACACACATGCAGCTATTGAAAGTGCCCGGGGAGCAGTGACAGGGACGGTACCTTGCTCAAGCGTACCTCAGGGCAACCTACTGGTGAAGGAATCGAGCCCAAAATCTTCCAATCAGGAGCCAACTACTTAACCACTAGGCCACCGCTGCCCCAGAGGATAGGTTCCCATTTTGAGTCTTGGTTCCTTCCTGCAGTTTTAGGGAGTTTGGCCTCCGTCGCCCTCGGCTTATTCACTTGGAGCTCCGACCCGGATTCTGTATACACATATAACACACATATAACCAGACACATACACACACACACACACACGCTTACACACAAACATACATACATACACACACACACACACACACATACAGTACTGTGCAAAAGTTTTAGGCAGGTGTAAAAAAATGCTGTAAACAAAGAATGCTTTCAGAAATATATTTAATGATTGTTTATTTTTATCAATTTACAAAATGCAAAGTGAGCAAACAAAAGAAAAATCTAAATCAAATCAATATTTGGTGTTACTACCTTTTGCCTTCAAACCAGCATCAGTTCTTCTAGGTACACTTGCTCAAAGTCGGGGATTTTGTAGGATTATAGTCGGTGTCTGATCAACCAGTTTTACCAAACAGGTGCTGATGATCATCAGTGTCACACGGAGGTTGAAACACAGTCATGTTTGGAACAACCTACCAGCCGAGTTCCTTCAAAAACTGTGCAAGTGTACCTAGAAGAATTGATGCTGTTTTGAAGGCAAAGGGTGGTCACAACAAATATTGATTTGATTTAGATTTCTCTTTTGTTCATTCACTGTATATACCTGGGCTGCTTTGTTCCACAACACTGCAGCCCTCCACGGATGAATGTACTGTCTGTCGTGCTGTCTGTTGTTGTTTGTCTTGTCTGCACTTGTTGTCCCGTGTTGTCTTATTTTGTCTTATGTTGTCTTCTGTCGTGTCTTGTGTCGTGTCTTGTGTCTTGTCTTGTGTGTAGCACCAGGGTCCTGGAGGAACGTTATTTCGTTTCACTGTGTACTGTGTATATGGCTGAAATGACAATAAAATCCTACTTGACTTGACTTGACTGCATTTTGTTGATTGATGAAAATAAATGATTAACACTTTCATTTTTGAAAGCATTCTTTGTTTACAGCATTTTTAGCACACCTGCCTAAAACGTTTGCACAGTACTGTGTGTATATATATATATGTGGTTTTGTTTTGTAAATATAGATAATAAAGTTATGATCCGAACTCCTGGCTCAGCGTTGGCGTTCCTCCCTGCACCCTGCCACCGTTACACACAACAAAATTACACCTTTGCATTTTACCCATACACTCAGACATGCAGCAGGTGGCAGCTACTGAAAGCACCCCAGGAAGCAGTGATGGGGACGGTATCTTGCTGAAGGGTGCCTCAGGGCAACCTACTGGTAAGGGATTCGAACCCACAATCTTCCGATCTTGGGGCCTAGTCCCTTGCCACTAGACACACACACAAACACGATCGCTCCATGATCAGGCTGTGAGTTCAGGTCCCAGACCAATACGGTTCCCTGAGGTATCCTTAAGCAAGGTACTCAACCCATCACTGCTAGATATTGCATTATCCATATCCAACATCCAGGGGAGCAGTGATGGGGACGGTACCTGTCTGTTAAGTTAAATGCACTTCATTCTCTTTCTCAGGCTGACTGTTTGCTCCTTTCATGTAGCATTTATCTTTCTGTATAACCCCTTCTCATCATATCTGTAATATCTATAATATCTGTATGTGTGTGTGTGTATGTGTGTTTAGTGTGTCTGCTCTGTGATAATAGACTGGTGACCTTGACCCTAAGAGTACTCAGGTTCAACGATGAGCATAAGAAAAGTGATGCATGTGTATGTACATGCACACACACTTCTTTTGGAGTAAAGAATGTTGCAGCTGCATGCCTAGTCAGCAGATTTTAAGAAATAATCTGAGAAAGGTGTAATAAAATTTTTAACTTCATAATTAGCATCATGTTCACATTCAGTACTTATTATTGCATAACTGCTTGTTGGGAATGGCTGAGAGCAGTCAGTCAGTCAGTCATTGTCTGCCACTTGTCCCAAGTGGGGTCGCGGGGGAGTGCTGGAGTCCATCCCAGCTCATACAGGGCGAAGGACGGGGGACACACCCTGGACAGGTCGCCAGCCCATCGCAGGGAGATGGCTGAGAGCAGCTGTGTGAAATTCACACCACCAAGTGGCTGCTGATGGTGAATGCATCCATCCTGGCCACCATCTTCTCAGTCACCCAATAAGTGCTATTACAACGTGCAGGCCTGCAGTGAACTCGATGGTACACACAGCCAATGGTGTACACTGTGTTAGTAGAAATGGCATGTAGTGTTCCCATGAAAGTTGGGAAGACAAAGTGAGCAAGAAAGAAAAATTCAGTGTGGGAAACTCTGTGCCTGGCATCCACACAGGTCAAAAATCAGAGGTCAAAAGGAGTTTGCTGCCCTTACAAACTGGCCAAAGACGTCAATATCATGTGGGACACACATGCAACTATAAAAACAAATAATATCCAAACTGCATAAACAACAATTACGAAAAATTACATAAGTTAGATTCTCAAAAAAAAAACAGACATTTGATGATATGCATTTTTTACAGTATAGCGCAAAAGCCTGAAACCATTCATTATTGGTCAGTGCCCCCGACCAAAAAAATTCAAAACAAATTTTAATGACAAGAGAGTCCTCCAATACTGAGCACAGTATTTTTCCACTTTTTGGTGCCCCCTACTGCCACATTTCAACTCCTCTATCCTTTCAGTCTCAACCAAACCAGTCACAGCTGTGTCCTCCAACAAAAGCAGCTCCCAAAGCTCTCACTGACATTACATTCCCCTTCAAAGAGACACACATTCACGCAAGCAGCTACACAAACACATCTCAGCTGCCTCACACATTTATTTCTGATGTGAGCTTAAAATGGATAAAGGAGAGATTTCTGAGATTAGATAAAAGATAATGCACCTTGAAGAAAAGAATAATGAGAAAAAACATCAGTTTCTAAAACTAAAAGTTGAAAAAAGACTGAAAGAAAATGGGACAGCTAACAACCATGCAAGACCTTATAGACCTCCAAAACTGTCACCAACAAAGATCTTTAGGAAACAGAAGAATGATTACACTCTACTCTAGGTAAGGTGAATACTTCCACCAGTGTTTCTGTCCATTCTGTCCCTGAAAAGACAATTAAATAATGGAAATCTGAGATGTGGGTTTCATGGACTGATTTAAAATTTTTCCAGCTTTAATTGTGAAAAGTAAAAAATCTAAAAAAAAAAAAAAGAAAAACTTTAATTCTAACCCTGAAATTTTAGATATTGACCAGAATCATTGAACAATCATTATTTTTCTGCAGAAAATTAGCAAAATTGTTTTAGAAAGAATAGAAGCTGCAATAAAATACAAATTATTATCTTTTTTCCCTCATTAAAAATTAAAAGCTTGATTAGAAATGAGAAAAGTGAAAGGGTGTTCACTCACTTTTGCTCCCTGTGTATATATAACAGCTACTTCTCTGAAATGTATGTGAAAGGAGATATTGATGTTCCTGGAGCTGAACATGTAGAACAAGTACAACATAAATTCATGAGTCAGCTTGCTGGGTTGACGAAGAGCTCATGGTGGCCCCATGCCCCAGGGGATGAATTAATAGCTGATCTTAGACCTGGTGCTATGGCCATTAGGGTCTGGGATTGACGTTAGCAGTGGCATCTGACCATTAATAGGGCTGGCCTGGACCAAACCAACTTCAGAGCTGATACAACAGTGTGGGAACTAAAATATTCTCTCAAAAGCTACGAGAGGCTGTAGAGGGCCAACGGGACGGCCAGAAGTTACCCTCCCAAGCTTTATCAATGACAAATATATCAATATTCATATAAAAATATGGCAAATATTTTACTTAGCACACATTACACAGCTTTGCATGCTTGACTAATTCATAGGGGTGTAATGGTACACATAATTTCTGGTTCATTATAACTTTCAATGCTGTCAGGATTATTATTATCATACATTTTTTTATAATTAAGAAAAAAAGGCACTAAACTATCAGCGGGAAGGTAGCCTCAGTCATAAGCCTTTATTATGTTACAGAACATCATGCCACCTTATTCCATTGCTGTTATATTATTTAACTTGCACTGACTTGTCCTGACTTCAGGTTTCCGAGGATTGTGAAAAGGTATGAACATAAAAAGAGAGACATAATTTAACATTTAATATTTAACATATAATCTGGACCTCAAGGGCCATGTTATACTTTTGAGGATGTTTTTTTACAGTTTGTATCTTGATGAACAAAAACTGATCTGCTGTATTAAAAAATCTTAAATATTCTTAAAATATTCTTTATATCTTCTAATTGCTCTGCATTCTGCCTTCTTTTCATCCGTCAGTAAGATGCCTGCAAGCTGCCTTAAAAAGCATTACTAACCCCATCCAGAACAAAATCATTCTTGAATTATAATGAGTAGAAAAACAATTTAATGTTTCCCTATTGCTGGAGTCCACGTATACGTTTGAAGGTGTAGGGTTTGAAAGGGACATGGACTGGGGCATTGCCTTGAGGCATAGGCTGCTTTTGATTGAAATAATGGACAAATACAAACAGATGTGAGAAAGCTAGTTAGCTCAGTTCACATCTGTTGATCAGACGGAGAGAAGAGTTTGAAGAATGAATGAGAGAAGAAAGGAGGCAAAGAGAAATGGAATCCCAAACCTCCCTATATACACAGCAGGCATTATTTTCGAGGCCAGCTAATGTGGTTTTGTTTAATCACATTAAAATTTACTCGGTTAGTTCTGTACAGTTGTGGCCCACCAAAAAGCTTTATACTGTGTTCCCTGTTATTTTATGGTTCTCTGAGTAATGAAAAGGATAATCGGAACTGATACACCATTAATAGGATTGAATGGTTGAATAAAAAACAGTCAAAGTAACATTTTTAAGGTTTTAAGAGCTGTGTTTATTAACAGTGTATTATGTGCATTCAAATTTGAGACCACTGTTTTAAAAAACATGAAAAACAAGACAATTATGTTTGTCACCCCATAGACATCAATAACTTATACAATACAACACAGCGCACCATGGTGTTGACAATAACTGCCTGAATGCCCAGAGTGTGTAAAATTCTAATTTGGGACAGAAACACTGAAAAAAGTAACTGCTTATATTCAGCCATAGAGTACTTTTTTTCTTGTGTCCTGTTCCAGCCACCAAATAGGACTCCCTTAAACAATACCACCACCAGGGAGGGTGAAGGCAAGCATGTGCTTACTCCAGGACATCTTTTCAAACTGCGGATAATGCAGCATCATTTGGCAGTTCAGGAGAACACTACTCATCAGTTCTGTGAAGTCAGCTTATAGGCATCTGCGGTGGCTGTCATTGAGCTGTAAGAAGAGAGTATTGGATGGCTAAAGGCAGCTGTACTCTGTTGGATACAAAAAAATTGAATGCCTGAGGCACTAACAGGCACTCACAGTCTCCTGATTACTGGGTCTTAATTTTGTCCGTAACCATGATGTACTTTTTGACCAAATGCTTTTGGTAGTAAAAACTCTGCCTGATGTCACTCTTTGCTTTCAAAAGCAGTAAGCACCTCGGTGCAGAAAATGGTCTCATTCAGATGTTGGGTCATAAACTCTTCAGAATAGCAGACTTCCAGTTATCCTGACTGAGCAAAGTTGAGAACAAGTGCATCTTGAATGTATGTTTAAATAATGTAAATGAAAGAAAAAGCACCTTTAAATTTCATGTTTAATTGTTTCCATGAAAAAGGGTAACACTGTAAATATCTATTTTTCATGTCTGGTTCACTAGTTTATGTGAGATTTTTGACCATTTTTGAAATATGAGGCATATTTTTATCGTTCTGGACACATATAAAGTTTGTTCTTTTGCTTACTTTATGAGTTCATCTGCAACCAAACGGCTTTTATATTGTTGAGAACCTCCATTTTAAACATCAGTAACATATGTTTATCCTCAAATTGTTCATCATCCATCTTAAACCTCTTAGTAACTTCGGTAACTGAAGTAACAAGAGAGCAAGGGTTTTCAACTGATATGATCAACATAGTCCCCCAGAAGTCAAAGGTCCTGGGAGCACTTCTTCAGAAAAGGAACAGGCTGACTGAGAAAGATAGAGAGAGGGTTGTAGAGAGATGGAGAAAGAGAGAGAGAGAAAAAGAGAGAGAGAGAGAGAGAGAGAGAGAGAGAGAGAGAGAGAGAGGTTTGCCACAAGGTACTGTGTCAATCAGACGGTCACAGGTTATCATAAGAGAAACGCTATATAAACTGATGAGGAAGGACATTTTTTCAGGCAAGGGCTGTAAACGACAGAGACTACTGAAGGAGTGCAGAAGAAAAGTCCCTCATCCTGCTGCTCCTGCTAAACATCCAGAATTAAAGCGCTCAGCTGTACCTGGAGCAATGAAAGTCTACTTGTTGGCCCAGCTGTTGTCACTGTTGGTGAGTGTGCAGGCTTTACGCAGGTAAGGAAACACTTCTTGCGATCATGTACTTTAGTTTTGAGACAGGATGAAATGTTCAGACTTCCTTTGTTACTTATAAAGGCAGAAATACATTCAGATCATCTCAGTAGATATTTAGCGTTATGGCTCAGACCTGTAAATGGCTCTAGAAAGGACTGATAGATTGCAAAGGTTAAATAGAACTGCTTGTGCAATAATCGTCCAATGGCTGCAATAACAGAAAGCACAAATTAATCATTAGGAAGTACATAACTGGGGGAGACAAGATGCAATTCTTAGTTAACAAAATATGTTTGCATGAATCTAACAATGGTTTAAATAGAGGGATATGTCATTCAAAACATGCAAACAGTTTTATCCATTTGTAAAACATTAGCAAAGCTTGAAGTTCTCAAGTATACTTCAATAACCAAGCATATGTAATCATAGGCTGTGTGACTACTGCTTGTGCAGGTTGGTTTATGATTGATTTCATCTGATGTAATCTGTTGTATTTTCTAATGAATCAAATGTATTTTTACTTTGTACCTTTAAGTCTTTAATGTCCACTTCCCCTGTGGACTATTGGTAGGTCATCATCATAACTGATTGATTTGACTTCATACATCATCTTCATTCTTCATTTAATGAAAATCACAACTTGAAACAGTACAAATCTCAAATAGCAAATGATGTAATTTTAGTGATATCCTACAAATTTAATAAAGACCAGTGCACAGTAAGTTTGTCGCATTACATTTAGTCATCAAGCATGAACAAATATACATATATATTACACTTAGTACTCTATTAGTAAACAATAAATATATATTATAATATATATATATATAAACAAAGAATGCTTTCAGAAATGGAAGTGTTAATCATTCATTTTCATCAATCAACAAAATGCAGCGAATGAACAAAAGAGAAATCTAAATCAAATCAATATTTGGTGTGACCACCCTTTGCCTTCAAAACAGCATCAGTTCTTCTAGGTACACTTGCACACAGTTTTTGAAGGAACTTGGCTGGTAGGTTGTTCCAAACATCTTGGAGAACCAACCACAGATCTTCTGTGGATGTAGCTTCCTCACATCCTTCTGTCTCTTCATGTAATCCAGACACACTGGATGATGTTCAGATCAGGGCTCTGTGGGGGCCAGAAGAACTGATGCTGGTTTGAAGGCAAAAGGTAGTAACACCAAATATTGATTTGATTTAGATTTTTCTTTTGTTCGCTCACTTTGCATTTTGTAAATAGGTAAAAATGAACAATCATTATTAGCCTCAGTTAAGCTCATCGGACATCCTCTCTTGTTACTTCTAGAATTTAGCAAAAGTTTTTTGTAACTTTACCTTAGATCAACAATCTAGAAACGAACAACCCAAATGCCCAAATTCAGCTCAGGCTAGAGTCTTATTTGAGTGGTCCTTCTCCAACATGACACATCATGGGGAATGTATTCACACCACATGTTTTGTGAATATTAATTTTCATTCTCAGGGTCACCCTTAAGAAAATGCCCTCCATTCGAGAGACTCTTAAGGAGTTAGGTGTCACGCCAGCACAGGTTTTTTCTGAACTTGCACCAAAATTGGACAACCTCAGCCCATCACCTAGCAATGGAACAGCACCAACACCTCTAACCAACTACCTAGATGTAAGAAAAAAGACTTTGCTTTGATTTTAATCAGCTGACCCTACAATTTTCAACAGTAAACTATACATTCTGCTTTTTTATGGGTGAAGAAGCACACTTTGTACCCATATTATTGGTTCTTGACATCTGCTATAATCTTTCTCTCAGACTCAATACTTTGGAGAGATCAGTATTGGTTCACCAGCTCAGATGTTCAATGTCGTTTTTGACACGGGTTCTGCAAACCTTTGGGTGCCGTCACACATGTGTTCTCCATTATACACAGCCTGTTGTAAGTATATTTTAAATAGTAGATCCGTACAGTATGTTCCATTCAGAACAGAATTGTTCTCTCTTCATCCTTTAAACTCCTACCCCTTTATCTCTCAGTCACTCATAACAGATATGATGCCTCCAAATCTCACACACACATTTACAATGGAACGGGATTCTCCATCCAGTACGCTTCTGGAAATGTCCGGGGATTTCTTAGTGAGGATATAGTCATTGTGAGTATAAAATGGCAACAAAGGTCTTCTTATGTACATAAGTAATCGTCTGATCACACAACTAAAAACAATGCAAATCGAACAATCACTGAAGGTTAATAACATATTATATTCTCGCTATTGAAACACATTGCAATATAGCATATTACTGCTGTCCACAAAGAAATATCTCCAAATTGGTGATTTCATAGGAGTTGACACAAGGCCTGTTTTTATTTAAGTTATTTTGGATAATTGTTTTTTTTCCATCATGAAAAAATGTTTCAGTTCTGTTAAAAAAAGTCTTCTGGTCAGCAACAATACATAGCTACTCCATCTTCTAATAGTCAGACAAGTGTTAGTTTAGTGACAGATGTTCATTTCTACCACAGGTAGGTGGTATCCCAGTAGTGCAGGTTTTTGCAGAGGCCACAGCTCTTCCTGCCATCCCTTTCATCTTTGCGAAGTTTGATGGTGTCCTGGGAATGGGCTACCCCAATGTGGCCATTGATGGCATCACACCCGTGTTTGACCGCATCATGTCTCAGCATGTACTGAAGGAGGAAGTGTTCTCTGTGTATTACAGCAGGTGAGCTGAAGGACAAGGGGGTCCCATAAAAAACAGTAACCTAAAAGGCAACACATTGGTATCCTCCATTTCCATTAGCATTAACAGCCCAGACTTACCCAAATATCTTAAATCGTATCCTGCGAGCTAGCAGATGTCAATGGGACTTTGTGACAGAGGTGATCACTTCCAGCCAGACTGAGCACTTCTCTAGTAAACCTGGATCAAATCAACTGTGCTGCTGCACCAAAATGAACAACCCCTGCTTTATGAATTGGTAGATCCAAATTCTGAAATCAGAAGGGTCCATTTAACCTTGGTGATTCGAAAAGTACATTTAATTAATGTTATCTCTTAACTTTGAGCATATATCTTTTTTTACCAGAGACCCACAGCGCATTCCAGGGGGAGAGCTGGTGCTGGGTGGTACAGATCCAAATTACTACACAGGCTCTTTCAATTACATCCCCACCACAGGAGTGGGCAAGTGGGAGGTTGTCATGAAAGGGTAAGAGATACTGTCCTTACAAACATCAGATGTATTTATCAGAAAAACTTCAAACATAAACATTTATACAAATTAAGCTGATAATCCATTCACTTCATGGCCGGCTGTGACACAATATATACAATACACAATCTCACTACAGTCAGTATCAAAATTTCAGATTTGTTTCCATTTAAACAGCATTTTGCAATTTAGTAACCATGTAAAGGGACCTAAACTAAGTTATAATATTTTAGATCAGTTATTGATAGGCAGGTTTGGACATGTCCAGAGGAGAGACGAGGATTATATTGGAAGGAGTATGTTGAAGATGGAGCTGCCAGTAAAGAGGAGAAGAGGAAGACCAAAGAGGAGGTTTATGGACGTGGTGAGAGAGGACATGCAGGTGGTTTGTATGAAGCAGGAAGATGCAAAGGACCGGAAGAAATGGAGACAGTTGATCTGCTATGGCAACCCCTAAACGGGAGCAGCCGAAAGAAGAAGTTATTGATAGGCAGATATTCCTGTTGTAATGTGCTGACCCATATAAAAAACAAATAACACTTTAAGACAAAAATAAAACAGAATATGTCTCTATTGCAGTGTGTCTGTGGGGGTGGACAAATTATTTTGTACAGAAGGTTGTACAGCTGTGATCGACACCGGCTCTTCTTTCATAACTGGCCCTGCATCCTCCATCTCCATCCTTACAAAAACAATTGGTGCTGTGGAGCTAGCAGAGGGAGGGGTAAGTTTTATTCACTTCAGTGTTTTCTCCAAATCTGAGCAAGTTTAAAAAAAAAAAAAAGAAAAATAACAATGTTGAAAGAAGCCAAAGTTCATAGTATTCCTTAACAGCTCACAGAAAAAAGGACAGATGCATATCCAAACACAACATTCATTAATAGGCACTAAACACCTTTTATCACTGCACTAAATTAATGCTTTTCAGCTGCAACTAAAACCAATGGCAGAAATCCATGTACAAGCATAAAATGTTCCTCTTTTTTTGTGCATCTGGATGTCTGTTGCATCAGAAAAAACAAATGAAACACTGAGCCCACACAGCTTGATCCCAACTGATCAACATATCTGTACTTCTTTACTTCTGGAAAGAATGTTCTGGCTGTTCAAAACATGTTCAACTTCCGGGAAGAAGGATGGGAGATGCTCTGAAAACAAAAAACCACTAGTTCTTTGTTTTGATGTTTTCACATCATATCTGTTTTAATTAAGCTTTATTTTGGCTATCCTGTTCATGCAGAAAGGAATAAAGCAAACATGCAAGTAAAAAGGAGAGATCTTGCAACAAAGGTGTTAAAACATTCAAATAATTGTACTTTTAAGTGATTTTTCATGAACTTGATATAACAATCTTTTCATGAATCCAAATGAATCGCTCAGCAGAACCTTTGTGGCTAAGCTCCCAGGAACCCAGTTAACAACAAAGTGCAGCATAAAATTGTTATTTCATGCTTTGCAAGAAAATAGGAAAATCCTTGTTATTTTGATATATGAACCAAAGCAGTGAACTCCACCGGCACGCAAAAATATCCCTGAAACTGTATCTCTGCTCATGTCCACACTGTAGGATATTCACAGAAAGTAATTTTTAATCACTTAGACCCTTAGACTAAGACACCTTGGCAGTTTTTAAAATGTAGCATTCTCCTTCACATAGATTTGCCAAGTCTAGAAACAGACTATGATGAGTTCACGGCTGGTACTATGTATCAAGACTTTGTGTAACGCTTGTCCTTCATTCCTTGTTCAGTATACGGTCAATTGTGACCTGGTCATGTCCTTACCCATTGTGACATTCCACCTTGGTGATCAGGAATATCCTCTAAAACAGGAAGACTACATTCTGTGGGTAAGACGCCCTCATTATCTAGATTTAATGTGCAAAAAAAATCTAATATGTCTGGGTTTTATATCCTCCTTGTCTTGCCATCTTCATCCTCCTTGTCTTGCCATCTTCCATTTATTTTTCATATCTATAGCAGTCACAATTTGGAGAGGACATCTGCACTGTGACGTTCAGAGCACTGGACATACCACCTCCGACTGGTCCCATCTGGATACTGGGAGCCAACTTCATCGCTCGCTATTATACAGAGTTTGACCGGAGGAACAACCGCATAGGCTTTGCCCAAGCAGTGTAATGGTTACCAGGAGTCACCATTTCCTGCTTACATATTACATACAGTGTACTACCACAAAATTCAGTAATTTACATTTTACTGATGTAACCCACTATTAAGTGGTGAACTGTGATTATTCTTGCTTTTTTTCTTAAGTGATGATTAGTCATGCTTTGATTTTTAAATAATATAATCTAGTCAATGATTACCTCTGATGGGAGCTGCTGTCAGTGTCTTGGGACTGAAACATTTGGAATTCATCTAACAGTTCCTCTCAAAAAGAAACCACTAAAACTAAGGTTGGGGATCTTTAAATAGTAATATATATTATTACTAGAATGCAAGCAGTGCTCTTTGTTAGAAAAAAGAGTCCTTTATCTGGAACTCAGAATGATATTTTTGATTTCTCCTTGCCAGTGCCGGGATTTGAACCAGGAACCTCTTGAGGCATAGGTCCATAGGCAAGTATCCTACCACTAGACCACCGCCACCCTATCACTCCAGGACCCAAACCATTTTAATTTGGATAACAAAGCCCTGCTTAAGAATTTTCACAATTTCAGACAGATTGGCCCCCGATTCTTTGCAGTACAAGGGCTACCAATGAAGCTAATTATTACAAAGTTGCAAATGATGCTTAATGCTAAAAAATCCTTCATATCAAGGTGTTTTGAGGAAAATCTCTGGGCTCTGGTTTAAAGATTATGTCACACACATAGCCAAGCTACACGCTGAAGATTCATTAGTTAAGAAATGTATAGAAAACATGAAACTGAGCATGAGCTTATGTTAAAATGATCAAATGTTGGCAAAGGTGTTTTTCTAAGTTGTTTCAGTTTAAGATTCTGTTGCAAAGCAGTCATGTAATACTGCGTAGGGACTCCATCCCGTTCCTGAAAAGTAAACAGCAAAATAAGGCCAATTTTAAGGCAAGAAAATGAAACAAATCCAACTGTCAATTAAGACCAAGTTGAAATAAATATATCATTGTTTTTTATTAGACCCATGACTTGTGAAAGTGATTGTCAATGTATAGCGAACTTATCACTTTTTTTTGTTATCCTTATGTAAGTAGCATATTAAGTGTTGAGGATGACATTTAATATTGAATATGGCCACATTTAGGGCAAAGCATGTGCACTTCAACAGTGGGCATCTGTGACAGAACATAATGCAGTCATCCGGTTGCATAAACAAATAGCTAGAACACACAGCAACTTATAACTGCATGAACCTGCTTGTGTTTTTGGTGTCAAGCTCCCAAAGCAGTTTTGCAGTTTTGCAAGAGTGCCTTTTCTTATTGCAAAGAAAAACAGTGCATGGCTACTGGAAAAAAAAACATGACCCTAAAACAAACAAAAAAGTAAAAACAGATAACCTGGCGAATGATCTTTCCACTGCTGGTCTTGTTTCCAGCCAAAATGGAGTTTTGCAAAGACATTCTTGGATTAATGCTCCTGTCTGGCTGACAGTCTCCAAAAGCTTTTGACTGAAAGCACCAAAAACCACACAAGCTGTTTTAGCCTGTTGAGATACATTTGTCCATCAGATATTCCCAACTGACTCCCAACATTTATCAAATACTTAATGCGTTGTATATCGGCTTCAAAGTGAGTCACTGTCTATGAAATAAAAAATTGCAAGCTTGAAAAATTATGGACTTTCATTTAACATTTCATTTACTTTCTTTGAAGTGTCTGTAATCAATAACTTTTAATTGGGTTAATGAACAGAGCATTGACATCTTATTGCTTTAGTGTAGAATAAAGAGCTCACTTGGATTGTCTATTTCACTGCACGATATTGTGAGTCGGGTGTCAAATATTCATGCCTCAGACAGTTCACACCAGAAAGTGAAAGTGACTATTCTTGTCATTGCAAGGTCACAGCGAACGAAATTAGACCTCTGCATTTAACCCATGCAAACACCATGCAGCAGGAGGCAGCTATGACAGGAACAGTACCTTGCTCAAGGGTACCTCAGGGTAACCTACTGGCAAGGGGTTTGAACCCACAACCTTCTGATCATGTGGCCATCTCTCTAACTGCTAGGCCACCTCTGCCACGACCTCTGCATTTAACCCATGCAAACACTGTGCAGCAGTGGGCAGCTATGAAAGCACCTGGGAAGCGGCGACAGGGACGGTACCTTGCTCAAGGGTACCTCAGGGCAACCTACTGGTGAGGAAATCGAACCCACCATCTTCCAATCCAGGGCCAGATCCAGGCCACCGCTGCCCCAGAAGCAGTATTTGATAATGTGTGCTGCATGTGTGTGATCCTTCAGGAATGAGAAACTGCTTAAATATTAGAAAAAGTATCCACAAAACCAACACCTAATCCTGCAGTTATATAAAAATGAAGTGCCTGAGCTTGAAAGAACAACATGATTATATGACACTTTCAGAGAAGATTAATTCAGCTCTTTGCGCAATGCAGCTTTGTTGAACAAAACAGAATTATTTTCGACAAACTAGATTCCCTTGTGAACATAGGGAGCGTCCCAAAGCTCTTGACTGACACATGCATGAGCTGCCAATTGACAGAGTATGATCAAAACCCAGAATCTGCTAATGATGCAAATTAGATTCACATGTGTGCAAACAACTTAAAAATGGTCTCTTTTCTACTTTTTGACTAACAGCTTTTAACCCATTGATGAAAAAATTAGTAAACTAAAATCAAGATGCTAGTTACTAGTTTACTAATATTTTCTTGAGTCTTTCTTTATTCACTGTTTCATAGGGGTGGGTCTTGGCAGAAGGGGCCAGCCTCAAATGTCTATATAGGTCCACTATTCTGGAGACAGGTCAACTAAGCTTTAGCTTTGCCCAGTCAGTGACGCACAGGAAGTTCCCTTACAAGAAAAAAAAAAAAACCAAATACATTTTGATACATTGATATCTTTAATTACATTTGAGGTCTGTCAGTCCGTATAAAAACATTTGTAACAGCGGTGGCCTAGTGGTTAGGGATTAGTCCCAAGGATTGGAATGTTGTGGGTTTGAATCCCAGACCAGTAGGTTGCCCTGAGGTACCCTTGAGCAAGGTATCGTCCACATCATTGTTCCCCGGGCACTTTCAATAGCTGCCCCCTGCTGCATGTGTGGGTATGGGTTAAATGCAGAGGCTGCATTTAGTTGTGGTTCACGGAGTGTTGTGCTGTGTTTCACAATGACTAATTGTCACTTCACCTCACTAAATTAGAGGTAAGTTACAGGTTATTGCATTCATTACGTGAGCAAACCAGGCCTGTGAAGGGTGCTGGACTCTGTCCCAGCACTTACAGGGCCAAAGGAGCCAAAGGCAGAGATACTGGACATTTCACCAATCCATTGCAGAGCAGACATACAAACACACTAACACCTGGACCAAGTTTCAGATTCACCTGGTGTGCATTTCTCTGGACTCTGAGAGGAAACCAGAGTTCCTGGCAGAAACCCATGCAGACACAGGCAGAACATGCAAATTTAGATCAAAAAGAACCCTTGACTGCTCCAGCTGAACTGATGCCAAGACCTGTGATGTAAGTGCACAAACTAACACTTCACCCACTTGGTTGTCCTGCAACACCAAAACTATAAAAAAAAAGTTTTCTTTTGAGCCCATCTCACCCATGTATCAAAAGTCAGAAGCAAAAAAGACTTTTTTTTTACTTTATAGGAGTAAAGGAGAGATTCCAAAAGCAAATATCTGCCAATGCTCATACAAGAACAAAAAAGGAAACGCTAAACACAGAGAAAATCATGAATACAATCAAATTTATTGAATTAGTTTACTTTAATCATTATTATTGTAATTATTATTAATAATAATTGTGCATATTATGCATATTGATTCCTAATATTGTACTGCGACTTTAGTTTAGCCCTTTGATATAAAGTCATTCTTAGATATAACTAGTCTCCAATTCCTTGGACTATGTAATATTGAAACTCTGCTCATCAAAAAATCAACCAGCAAAACAGAACATTTGTTAATAAAACTGCTGTGTGTGCTCATCAGCCTTTTTAGCAACACTGGTACTGTACTGGTGTTTCTCCTGACCAATCGTCGGATAGGCAAGGTTTATTAATGTCTGGCTCCAATTAAACAATTTATGATTAACACTGTTTATGGTAAACACTTCTTACCTAAATGCTCAGCTAAATGCTGCCCCTGTGTTCATTCAACATTCAAGCCGTTTAGTGTTGAGATGAGGACCTGATACTTCAGCAGAGGATTTTGTACCACAAGCTAGACTGGAAGAAACCCATAATCCTCCAGCATGAGCATATTTAAGTTTCAGAGTTCAGTGCTTGTGTGTAATTTGGTCACATATAGTAGACTTCAGGAAGAAAGCTTTAACGCTCCAACACGAACTTGTTTGAAAGTTTCATAGGACGGTTAGCACTTTGTCCTCCAGAGCCAAGGCTGTAAGAGAATCATCTACTAATTTAGATATTCAATAAGATGCAAGTCAGCTGTAAGTCATTACAGCCTCATTAGCATAGCTTTAACAGCAAAATATAGACTTTCTATATTTGATATCAATTAAAATATTGCTTCATTTCAAACACTCTTAAAAAGGTCTTATTGTGTCTTACAGGGTCCTATAAAATTTTACAACAAAAAGCACTTAATTTAATGCTGACATCCGTCATGATAGAAAAATGCATGACATTTGCTGTTTTTTAAATTTTCCTCGTTTCTTTTCCACTCTTGAAGCATTTGGCGATAGACTTCAAACCACACAATGTTCGTGTTAAGAAGGCTTATGAAACGGAATGCGAGACCTGACCTCCCACTGATGCAGTCATGGCAGAGATGCTCTCTCACAGTGGAAACTACAGCTTTTAACATGCTCAAACACCCACACCCCCGATCATCTCTGCGTGTGTGATAATTATGTTGTTCAGCATCAGTGTGAATAAGTCATTCACAGCTTAATGCTTTTTAATCTAAAGTGAGGTGGAACTCAAGTCATTGTGTTGTAATTCATGTCTTAAATCAGCATCTGGGGCAAATTCTACCTGGCAGTGAAGCAAGATCACGTTTCTGTGAAAGTAGCGGGCAAAACGCGGGCAAAACTTGCAGAGTATTTTTTTTTTTTACTAAATAAAAAATGATTGATGATCTTTATTCTATCAGCATGCACCAACCTGCTACATTTTGAAATAATGTAAGGGATTTTTTTTATTAACTTTTGTACTTTATCAAGGAACATCTTTCAAAGTTATCCGATTTTTCTTTGAAATAAAAGATGCTACATTGCTCAGCATTGTTCATTGTTTAGTCTGTAAAGCAGTTTAACATTGTAACAAAGCAGGATCAGACCAGTGAGCAAGCCCGAGGCATCGGGACACTCTTTCTATGAGCAGAAGAAGGAAATCTTGAGTGGAACCAAGACTCAAAGGGGGAACCCATTCTCCTCAAGTTACACCAGACACCAGGACATCAACACAAGAAACAGTAGTATGGGGATGCTAGCAGTTTGATAAATTTGGCAGAGCATGTCCAGACCATGGCAAAATGCTGGATACTCCAATGAGCAGCAAGCTGGAAAATGCAAGAGGAAGGAGGAAAGCTACATTTCCCCTCAAGATCTTTAAGTTTTAAGTTTAAGTGACAACCCTTGTCATTGCAACAGCACACGTGAACCACAACGAAACTGGACCTCTGCATTTAACCCATGCACTCAAACACCGTGCAGCAGGGGGCAGCTATTGAAAGCGCTCGGGGAGCAGTGACGGGGACGGTACCTTGCTCAAGGGTACCTCAGGGCAACCTACTGGTAAGGGAATTGAACCCACAATCTTCCAATGTGCGGGCAACTCCCTAACAACTAGGCCACCGCTGCCCAAAGTGAAAGTGACAACCCATGTCATTGCGAGGTCACAGCACAACGAAATTGGACCTCTGCATTTAACCCATGCACTCAAACACCGTGCAGCAGGGTCAAGCTACTGGTGCTTAGAAAGATTAAATTAAATGTGTATTGGTTCTTAAGCTTAAGTTACCAATTGTTCAGTTAGCAGGCCAAACATGCAATAAGACACTGTACAGGTTAGATTTTAATCAGCTGGCACAAGTGGAGGTAATAAAAACTCATGTTTGAGACCGTCTGAAACCGCAGGAACTTCCCTAAATTAACAGTAGCTTGGAGGTCACACATACAGTGACCTCCATTGACCTCATGCTAACTGGACACTTGTTTAAAGGATACAGAATCACGTTTGTGAGTGTAAAGTTGAGGGACGGGTGATGCAGCAAACAGCTGGTGTTAAATTCTCTAGTATCTCGTCACAAAGTCAATGTCCTGCATAATTGTTCTGAGCATTACTCTGGTCCTAATTATTTTTCGCTTTCTATTACTTATTACCTTTCCCTTAATTTTCACCTGACCAGTCAGTGAGCACTCAGATCTTTTACATTTGACATACATGTGCAAATTTATATGCACAATAACTATCCATTGTTACTTTAGTTAAAAATTAACATTAAACGGGAACGTTTCAGGTTCCTTTTAAAGAGCACCATTCGGTTAAACTCACAGCCCTCTAATGTTACTTTAAGCCATATAATAGACTTTCTCTTTAAGCAATTTAAGCTTTTCAACCTTGATTTCTTGTTCAAGGCAGACTTTATGTTTGGGGTCATTGGCTTGTGGTTATATCCTTCTGGGCTCAATTTCTTCACTGACTGCAAAGCATAAGCTCCCAAGGATTTCTAACTCAGCCGAATTGAATTAGCCCTAACAAGGATAAATCCCCATGTTTAACAGGCCAAGTGTTCATTTATTAAAAACATCTAATATTTTTCCAAATATCTTTGTAATATGGGGTTTTGCTGCACATTAATTATCAGTCTAAAAGCATTTTTTCTTAAAAGGTTTTTTGTCTTCTAGACCTTGTTTTAACCCCCGTTTTCCTTAGCTTCCTTTTGCAATAATAATTCAAACAGTCAGACTAAAAGGAAATTATGAGAGGACGTAAGGGTAACATTATTTCAGTCACTCAGAAACTATTTAATGAAGCAAGTGAACTCAAAGACATCACAACAGACATCAGAGGACCACCTAAAATGGTTCCCAAACTTTTGCTCATTCCATTTAGTTAATATTTTAACTATTCTATTCTATACCTCAGGTTATGAGAAGCAATTATTATTTTAATATTGTATTATTATTATATTATTACATTTTGTTATGCAAAAGCATCACTCAATGTAGGAGAACCTGGATCCCTGAATGTTAATAGAAAAACACTTTGCAGAACATCTTTGTCTGGTCTTGCAATGACATGCCTAAAATAGCAAAGGTTATAGGTCAAAGGTCTTGTCTTCTCTGTGTGAACAAAGACAGGAAAGACAGCTCATTCATACAACCCTTCGAAGACATCCCCAAAGGCCATGCACACGCTATCAAAACTGAAAATAAGTCAGAAATGGCTCAGCATGAGAAATTCACATCTTTCATTTCTGATCCTTTGGCTTTCGTGGCAAGAAGAAGATAAACACAAAGGTGTGTCATGAATTTGTGAGTTTCATTTTCAAGGGAAAATCCAATGGAATGTGCTGGTGGTGAGCAGTCAGTACAGTGTCTCATGATGCGGTGGCCTCTTGTGTGCATCCCAAACAATTATAACACATCCTTCAATTGTGCTCTCAAGTTGCACTCTGGCACATAGAAAGTAAAAGGTCAAAACAGTCCATGCAGTTAGCATCTTCAAAATAATGACTCTGCAGAAATGAAGCTACCATTTTTACAGAAATGGCAAAAGAAAGGCGCCAGTAGAACGATGCCTATTTAAAGAGTTGGTAGATATCTATTTTGCAAGTTTCACTCAGGTATGTAATAGGTTTATCATCTTCTGAGAACAATGATGATTTGTAAATTGCATGGTAAGCTTTGCTTACTAATCACGATAAAGGCCACACAAAAGATAAAATATCTGATACATCATCAGGTGGTTTGGATTTTTAAAGTAACTTACATTTTGCTCAAAAAGTTTGTACTTTACACTTGCATTTTGGTTCAGAGTGTTGAATGTGCAGATAACGTAATTGTTTGAAAGCTTTTTTTAAAAAATGACATTAACATGGGGTTGAAATATTGCACATATAAGGATCTGTAGAAATGTCTCATGGGATGTCTTATTATTTTTTCTCTAAATTGTAGTAGCTGATATTTTTTCTGTAATTCTCTGTTTTCATTGTTTTGATTGTGGACTTTCAAGAAACTTAAGTTAAGTATATTTAGAAGCCATTTTTTTTCTGCTCCAGTGAGTAGAGACTACTCCTGTGTGGACTGTTTGGTCAAGTATGTTTTTAGTTTGCCAGGTCACAGCAGGAGCAAATTCCATGCCTTGAGTTTCCAAGTGTGCATGTGAATGATTCCACATAATGACTTGCAGTCTCTCTACTCTCTCCAAAAAAAAAAAAAAGCAGAATAAAGCTGTTTTACTCATCCAGAGACAAAATATCAAGTGTAGAGGTGACCCTCTCTGGTCTCTTGAACGTAAATGAATCAGTCATTTTTATCCCCATGATGAGGGGAGACGTAAAAAGGACCAGACCTGAAAGGCTGGTCCAAAAAGGTTGAATTCATAAGTACTTTTTCACTCCAGCGCAATTCTCATCAGTCAGCAACAGCATTAAAACCACCTGCCTGAAATTGTGTGGTCCCCCATGGGACACTTAAACGGTTGTGACATGTCAAGGAATGGACTGAAGATGTGCAATAATAAATTGACAATCCTTTTTTGGTCCTCCATTCATCAGACCAGTTTGTTCTGTACATCCCACAGAGGCTTGATCGCGCCGAGGCCAGTTGAACACCTTACACAGTTTGTCATGCTCCTTGAACCTTTCTGGAGCAATGTTTTTGAGGGGCTAAGCACATTATCCATATAGCATCAAACTACCTCTGCTGGCATGCCTGCCCACTATGGTGCTAAAAGGTACTATTTCCTCCCTGGGTCAGCGATGCACACGAACCTAGCTTTCCACAAGAATATGATGTCAAAGTGTTTCAGAAGACCAAAGGTTAATCCATAGCGCCACTGTCGAGTACCAATGCCCTGTCGGACAGGGGACAGGGGTTCTTCGTCAGAGCTATGACTATTCCTCTGCTACATAGCCCGATATGTTTCCCACCGTAATTTTCAGGAATTTGCGAACAATAGTTCTATGGGAATGACATGGGACAGGCTAGACTCCCAGCAGGCCTGACTTCGCTCCCAATCTGCATGTCCAATTTTGAATGACTTCTGGTAGGTTTTAAACAATGCACTCTTGTCATTCAGACATGTGTGCTCATTTTTCCTGCTTCCAACACATTAACTTTAAGAATGCATTTTCCTAATATATCCCACCTGTAACATATGCCCCTGTCGTGTGCCTGGTCTGTTGTTTATATGCGTCATATGCATGTGTTTTTGTGCAAAGCCTGCCTTGATCCTGCAATAGTGTCATCATATTTACCTGTGTCATATTCTCCTCCTAGTGTTTCTTTTTTTTATGCAGCAATATAAATCCCATGTGTCGTATCTCGTTCCAATTTACTGTTGCTGTTATCCCTGTTCTTTACGCTGTACTTTTGACTGTGTATTTGCCTTCTGTTTGTGCTTCATTAAATCATTAAACACTGCACTTGCATATACATCCTGCCTCCCATTAATGTTACACGGTTACCCTTGACAGGTACCGCTGTAATGAGATAAATAATGCTATTCACGTCACCTTGTCATTGGTTTAGATGTTGTGCAGATTGGTGCTTTCCAAATCATAAGGACTACAACGTTTATGATTTGGAAAGCACCAAGTCATCAGCAGCAACAGGATCAAATGCTTGAATGTTCTCGTCTCCTCTTTTCACGCACATTATACTGTGTACCTTCATTGCGATCAGTACAATAGAAAATGTAAAGCTATTTATAATATGCAATGCTGTGGCCCTGCAGGACTAAACTGTACTCTTCATCCGTTCTCTTCGCTGCATGAAGTCAAACATTTCTTATCAGGTTTTTTTCTGAATTTGAACAGTATATTGCCTTCCAAAATGTTTAAACTGACAAAAAGGCAGGGATAACCCTTCAACAAGTCAATAACTGCCCATTCAACACATGTTGAGGCTGCAAATTCACCACATGTTGAGCACTTGATCTGATAACATATCAGTAAATATCTTGGCAACATATACTTCCCTGAAATATGGAAAGCTTTGTGAATCCACTGGAAGTTTAATAGCTACTTTAAAAAATCCTCCAGGCACCAGCGAGAGAGAAAATATTAGAACCTGCTGGTCTCTAGCATGTATCAAGCAGGGATCTGAAACTGCAAACCTGTCCATATGGTTGTGAATCATTTAAAAAAAAAAATGACCTGATTAAAAATGTATAGAAGACCAGAAACAATTTCTAAACCCTTTATTTATAATAAATGAAAAATGCCAGGTCTGAGGTAAGATTATGGTATGATGATAACGACTTGCAGTCTTTGTGCTCCTTATATATGGCAAAGCATGAATTTAAACATGTACTGGTATATTAAAGAACAAACACAGGCATGGCACTCAGAGAACAGATTTCCATTCATTCTTTATTCAGCTTCAAGACAGATTCTGTTTCTATAACTTTCACATCGGATAACATATCCCAAAATATCTACCAGTCATCTGACATATTTTGAATGGATGTGAGTGTTCAAAGAGAGAGTTCATGTGAGTTTTACATAAAAGAAATGTCAGGATGGGGAAGCGGCGGCCTAATGTTTAGTTGGCCCAGGATCGGCAGGTAAAGAGTTAGAATCCCAGACCAGTAGGTTGCCCTTAAGTACCCTTGACCAAGGTACCATCCCCATCACTGCTCCCCGGGCGCTTTCAGTAGCTGCCCCCTGCTGCACGGTGTGTATGGGTAAAAAAACAGAAGTTGAATTTCGTTGTGTCTCACTGTGAGCTGTGCTGTGGTTCACGATGACAAAAATAGTCACTTTCACTTACAGATGCAGACCAGCATTTAGTTAGCCCCATCAAAATGCATTTTGGTTAATTTGCCATGTGAAGAAAGATATTATCACAAAATTTAAATCAAATCTGTGGACAATAAACAGAATACAAAAACTTTTTGTTTCTTCAAGAGGTGATATTTAACAGTAAAAATTACAATAAAAAAAATATTTCATGTTATACTTATAAATCTAAACACTTGACATGCATTGAGGACTAGTTGAAAAGCTCTGGAAAGTTTGGAAACCCAAGTTCTGTCTGGATTTGTAGAATTACCATGCTGGTGTGTTATTAACTGTTTCATTTTAAAAATGAACAAAACATGGGCCCAGAAATAGTTATTCATAGATTACACTGTCATTGTACAACTTCAGAATGCAGATTTAGAGCAAAATATGTGCGAGAGAGAGAGAGAGAGAGAGAGAGAGAGAGAGAGAGAGAGACAGAATTGGGGGTGTGTTGGGGTGTTATGTGGGGGCGTAAAAACCAAAAACAAGGAGGGGAGTAAAAAAGAGACAGCAGGAGAGTGTGCCTTGTAAATTCAGATTCTGGACAGCACTAGACCTAGTGTTGCCTCTTTGGATTTTGAGAATGTACAAGGAAAGAAGCTACACGGCTGGGGTCTAGACAAAATCTTTCTTCATCAATTCAATCTTAAACTTGGCCTAATATACCTGAAACTACATGCTCAACAGGCTTCCAAGCTGCTCAAATGCATCTAACCAAGGATTGTAATTTTCTCCTGCTGGATTCATGAGCCAGATGACCCACTACGATTCAGTCCACATTATCTTCAACGCAAAGGTAGGCATCAAGGTTTCAGACAAATAGATGTTCAACAACTGTAGATGTTCGCTTTTTTTGGACAGTCATTGGAAGATACTGGAAATGTATGAACGATAAACAAATACAGAAATTAGAAATGAAGGGTTGGTTACCAGTACTTCCAGTTCCTGGCCCCCAGTCTGTAGGGCAGGGCTGTTACACACCTTTTTCATCCCCAGGATTACTAAGCAACACAACATGGCTAACATGGCATGAGAAAAATTGCAGTAAATTTGGAGCCACCAGTCAAAGAGGGGTTAAACAACTAGGGTCAGCATTTGTATAAATACAAACGTACCATTGCTTGCTTTAAAAGGAAACATGGGGGGGCTCTAATACGTCCCAGATGTTTAATTTATCTTAGACTATTGAAAGGAATCGTTCACATAACCAGTATCTCCAGCAGATGGGAGAGAGTCCAGATTCGTCTCATGATGGAGTTTTAATTTTGCACAGGTGACATTTAACAATTTATTTCTCCGTGTATTAAATTCAGCAAATGGACTGTATTTTTGTACAGGTGCAGAAGGGTGTGTGCTGAACAGAAGGTGTGTTTCTTTCATTAAAATAATTTGACCTTAATTTGTTGGTTCTTCATCTCACAGATCACTTCATCTGGTGTAGTATCTAGTGAGTAAAAGCTGATGGTGGGAAGCCTAAGCCCAGAGCACACTAGCCCAACACACACCACCGTATCATTCCTGTGTTTGTTGGAAAACTTTCCAGTGTTCTTTTCCAATTACAATGGTTTATTTGTTTGTGGTCTAAAATGTTCCACAAGAATCCATACTAGATCCATAAATTTTCTCCACATTTACAAACATTCCACAATGATAATAGAGTTGCTTAAACCACTTTCTAGAGAGAAAAAAACCCATACTGGGACTCAAAAGGCTTCCGAACCATTAAAAAAAAGAGTTATTTCTTAAATATTAGCTGTATGAGGTACAGAATAAAAAAATATTTTTTGAGTTCAGTTATTTAGTTGAGTTTTCTAGGAATGCTGGTATTTATTAAAAACTGATTTATTCATGCATATAGATTCCAGAATTTTAATATAACATCAATACTCATTTTTCATAGTGGAGGTTTCCAACCCTGGAGTACAGCCTGCCCGGCACTTTTTGGTGGTTACCTACTTTAAATCAGCTTATGAGTTATTTTTTAATTAATAGAATCTTTCAATGAGGTGTTTTGAGGTGTAAAAAATGAAATATTCAAATGAAATATAAAAGGTACTCCGATCGGAGCCCATGCTCCACCGAGTAGTTCTATCTATATATGTGCTTTCCTTCTCACTTGTGAATTGGCAGATACAGATCACCACATCCACATACCACTTACCATATGGAGCAGTAGCTCTGCCTCTTCTCACTAACATTGCTGCTGTTCAGAATGTGATGGTGTATTCACAGGAAAGTCTTACGTTTAAATGGATGCTGCAGTAAAATTGAAACATGCAAAGTAGAAAAGGGTACTGGAGTTTGATATAATGAAAAAGAATGTTTGTGTGTATGAGTGACAGCATCAAACAGACATATAAGGGTGACCTGATAAAGCAAATAAAATCTTTCTACATTCAAGCGTTTTTCTATAACAATATGTCTGTAGAGCAGATGCTAAGGATTTTATGATTTTACTTGGTTCTCATTACAAAATTAAGTTAAAAAGTACATGTTTGTTGGGCCAACTTGTGTATCTGAATCTTCACATATTGTAAGCTATCCTGAACGTTTGATCCTTGTTGAGAAAAGTTTGGCGTTTGATTCAGTGCAAACAGAATGGTGTACACAATACTTCACAGTGGCAATGGAAAATGGTTTTACAGTGTCTTGCAAGTGTATTAAGAAAAAAACAGAAATATTCCATTCACATAAGTACTGGGACCCTTTAATAATGATAACAAACCTGAGTCGCCGTTTGGGATGATCACACAAGCTTTATAGCTCTTCTCAGCAGAATCTTCAGAATCTTTGTGTTATGTTATTTATGTATTTATATTCAGAGATGCTCTGTTCAACGTGACTGGGCCACTTCAGCACCCTTGAGAGTTTTCCTGAATCTATTTCTGTATTTTTATTTATTAACATTTTTTTTATATCTTGGTGAAATATAAATGTTTGCACCAGACTGAGATCCTGAATACTATGGGAAAGCGTTTCACTCTAAACAGCTCTATATGTTTCTACATTAATTTCCCCTTCTGTCCTTCTTAGTCTTTTAGTTCTGGTTGTAGAAAAACACCCCCATGCAACCATCATGTTTGTCTGTAGAGATGGTATAAATGAAATTAATGCACAGTGCTCGATTTTTCTCCACACATGCCTTGGGTAATTGTGGCCCAATGCTTTAACCTTCATTTCATCAAATTAGATAATTTTGCTTCTCATGGTCTGTCACTCCTCACCTAGTGAGGTCTGGCTTCAGTCTGGCTACTCTACCTGACTGATAGCATGCTGCAGACCACTTAGTTCCTTAATACTGCTCTGAACTAGGCCCTTCATCACCAGTACTTAGATTTGTATGGGTGGCTATACAGACAGGTATATGCCTTTCCTAACTATGTCCAGGGAATTCAATAAGACACAGGTGGTCTTCAGTTAAGCTGTTGAAGCATTGCAAGGTCCACTGATGGAGGTCAGTTGCACCAGAACTCTGAGGTTCTGTATCCTACTCTGAGGTAATATCTGTAGGATATTACTTACTGTAAGGTGTTAGGAAGATCCCGTCTTAAAAATTATAAGATGATGCCCATTAAATGCATGTTAAGCATAGTGACATGTTAAGAGTTATATACAGATTTTTTTTTTAATACCATGAACTTAATATATGGCATAAACTGTCTAGACACTGGTATTTGTCATGACACTGGAATTGACACTGTTATTATACTAATTGACTTAACAAAGTTCAAGGAACATCTTTTAAGCACAGGTTTTATTTTATCAGCTAGAAAAATTGCTGCTCACAAATCCTTAAATCATATCAGCAAAGTACAATGTAGAACAGAACTCAAACCAGAAAACACAATATCAATCATTATAATTAAGCATTTTGAATATCAAAAGTCGAGAAACCTATGAGGTTTTGGAATAGTTCAAGGAGTTGGACTCTCTACTTTTTGAAAGAAAAAAAAAAAAAAGTGACTACCCTTGTCATTGCGAGGTCACGGCACAGCACACATGAACCACAACGAAATTGGACCTCTGCATTTTACCCATGCACACTCAAACCCGTGCAGCAGTGGGCAGCTATTGAAAGCGCCCGGGGAGCAGTGATGGGGACGGTACCTTGCTCAAGGGTACCTCAGGGCAACCTATTGGGAAGGGGTTTGAACCCCGATCCTCCGATCATGCGGCTAACGCCCTAACCGCTAGGCCACCGCTGCCCCATTTTCATTCTGAAATCACTCTTCATGAACTTAATGATCAGCTCTGCATATGTTTAGTCTAAAGTCTATATAGCACTATTTGCACACTTTTCTCCTTAGGCTTTTGGACCAATTTTTTAGCTTGGAGTTCTTTTATTTGTGTGCATTTCCATGCACATTAAGGGACAGTAGTTCCTGCAAGGTGAACAGAATTTCATCACAGCATAAAGCCAATAAGCAACATTAATTTTCCTTTATACCTTCTATTTGAGCAGTTTATAGAGTAACCCATCTTGTACTCCTTTAAAACAATAAAACCTCAAATACAGTGTTTGTCTGAATAAACAAATATTATTAAAACATACTCATTAACATGTTAGCACTACATATTTTAAGTCAGACACTAAACAGAGCATGGATTTCCTTTTTACAAAACAAATCATCTGTATGAAACTAAACAAAGATTTTCTCTCTATGAATAGTGTTGAATACACACCTTCTTTCCAGGTTTAAATGAAAAACAGGCAAAAGCAGCCAAATTATTGACTTGATTTCCAGCAAATTTGCATTTCCATTTAACATTTAACTTTGGACAGAGAGATAAGGAGCAATGCTTCCTTTTCAAATATGGTTTATGGAGTTTTGATTGTAGAAAGTAAACCTGTGGTTCTTACAATGTTAATGAATCAGTATGCAAATTAACAGGTATAGTGGCAGTTTATGGGGAGTTATGGTAAAAGCCATCAAGTCGATTATTCTTTATCAGTTAAACATTTTAACAAAGCCATCACCCCCACAATCTTGCAATCTGGACTATTGATCTAAAAATTATCAAAAAATGTCTGAAAAAATGAATGTTTCTGGTAACCAAGAAATGAAAAAGCTGTTGTGCTACTTTGTTGAGAAAAGTTTGGCGTTTGACAACAGACTGTTTCCAATTTGAAAGAGACAGAATGATGAACAGCTTTTGTTACAGTGATGTGTCAAGTTTCACACAAACCAGTCCCACAAACAATACCTAAATTCTTAAAAACTCTGCCATTACTGCCTTGAGTTGGCAGTTTCAAAACATACTTTGATGACACAAATGGTAAGTTATTGCACTGTCTGAAATGAAATAATATGTTTTTCTGATACTACATGAAAGTGACTATTCCCAGCACAACTCATATATAGATACTACGCAGTGGCTTGTATTCATATGAACTAGTGTACAACACTTATGTGCTAAGGGTGCACTATTTACAAGGCCTATGAAATTCAGGTTGGATTCCAGCCGTGTCATTTACAGAGAATGGTTAAAATCATAAACCCATCAGTTTTTGAGCAATGAAGACTGATGAGAGCAGATGAAGCATTTTCAAATGTATTAATGGATTTCTGACTAACAGTCAGAGTTAATTTCCTTCTTTGTCTTTCGGCTGCTCCCGTTTAGGGGTCGCCACAGCAGATCAAGTGTCTCCATTTCTTCCTTTCCTCTGCATCTTCCTCCTTCAAACTGACTACATTCATGTCCTCTCTCACCACGTCCATAAACCTCCTCTTTGGTCTTCCTCTGTTCCTTTCTTGGCAGCTCCATCTTCAACATCCTCCTCCTAATATAATCCTCGTCTCTCCTCTGGACATGTCCAAACCAACGCAATCTTGCTTCTCTAACTTCGTCTCCAAAACATCTAACCTGAGCTGTCCCTCTAATATACTAATTTCTAATCCTGTCCATCCTCGTCACACCCAACGAAAATCTCAGCATCTTTAACTCGGACACCTCTGCCTCCTGTCTTTTCATCAGTGCCACCGTCTCCAACCCATACAATATAGCTGGTCTCACTGCTGTCCTGTAAACCTTTAATAAGGTTATTCTTTTATATGTTTCTTAAAAAAATTATGAAAATCATGGAAAAATTAAATCCATGTCAGAGATAACCGAAAAATAGGGGTTATGGTCTAGAACAGGTTCCCATTGTTTATTATAACTGTATTGTACTTTTTTAAAAGGAGGTGTCCAGTTGATTCTGTTCAGGATGTTCTGTATGTGTTTGTGCAAATTGTGAATGTGTCTGTGTTTTTGTTCCTCATGTATGTCTAGGTGAAGAGCGTGTGCGTTCTTGTGCTCCTGTATCTTCCCCTCTCTATGATGGACATCCCTGGACCCTGCAGGCACTCCATAACCAAAGACCACCTGCTTCAGATGAAACATTTGGTGAGGGAATATCTTGATGTCTTGATATCTTTTAGAAACATGGTACAGCTATTTTCTCAGACTAACTGTACAGAAGAGGGACCCCTTAGACCATCTTAGGGACAGTGCAAAATACTGAATATCAGACATTAACACTTTTTGCATTAAATCATCTGGAGCACAAGTTGGTCTGTACTTTTTTTTTTTATTATTATTTATAATATTATTTGCATAATTTCTCAGGTCAATAACCAGCTGTGGAACGGATGTGCAATAACCTACAGATTCACAGAGAGGAAAAATCTGGTAAGACTGCTTCCAAATGATTCTTCTGATATAAAATTAAAATGTGACTTAATATCATAGTCTGTGTTTCTGATATTTTACACAGACATGCTGGTTTTAATATAAACCACTATGTGAACAAGAACTGTGGTACATTGTTTTTCAATCATCCTAGCAAAGGCTCTAGCATCTAGAGAATATGAGTTCAAACCCCATCCACAGGCAGCAGACAGAGAGAGCACAACTGGCTTTAATCTCCCTGAAGCGTAAGATGGCCCTCCCTTCCCCCCATCACTTAAAATGCCACAGGCAGGCGTCAGTCATGTAAAGATCAGGTAGTTGTCACGACTAAAAGAAAACAGATGCTAGCCTTCATTCCCTGAGTGGTGGTGGTACCATGTAATTGAGAAAGTAATAACTAGTAAGTGGAAGCATAAAAAAAGGAGAGAAAACTGGAGCACCTATTAAAAATAAAAAGTGCTTAGTAATAATTCAAATGATTTATGAGTTTTAAGTATTTGTTTAAACAAATAAAACAGCCCTGCTTGTGCAGATAATGTAAAAGTTTAGAACTAGTAGATTCAGGTTTTCACTAAACTCCACTTCAAAGTTACAGTCAAATGAGTTACATGTCTTGATGCTTCAGTGGTTTGAACTGAATTATTGGGCAAACCAAATTGTAAACTGTATTTCTAAACAGTTATATGAAAGTGACAACCCTTGTCACTGCGAGGTCACAGCACAGCACACGTGAACCACAACGAAATTGGACCTCTGCTTTTAACCCATGCACACAAACACCGTGCAGCAGTGGGCAGCTATTGAAAGTGCCTGGGGAGCAGTGACGGGGACGGTACCTCAGGGTAACCTACTTGTGAGGGAACTGAACAATCTTCCAATGCGGGGCAACTCCCTAACCACTAGGCCACCGCTGCCCAAGCACCAATTGAGCAAGCCAGGAGTCAAACCTAGAATCTTCTGATCCGTAGTCAGCCACATTATCCATTGCGCCACTGGCCCACTGGCCCACTGGCCCACAGGTGACTTCAGGTCCAAATATGAAACCACTGGGATATCCTTCCAAAACATCAGACACTTGCAACCCTAACAAAAAACTTTTTGGAAATGTTGAAAGATCTAAAAAGTAAGAAACTCACAATCCCAAATTGGTCCAAATTTCTCAGACTCTTACACTCCTGCTTTTAACTCATCAACTTCAAGAAATGACCGTTCAACTACTGCTTGATATACACCACTATCTTGTAGACTTAATGGTAATTGAGATTGTTTTAATATTATGGCTGTTCGATGTAACCTGGAATGTGATGTTTTAAAATGAAAGATTTTGTTACTAAGCCAGGACATGTTGGTAGAGACTGCCAAAATTGCTCAAAGAAACAACTAAATATTAGGTAAAACTTTTTTAAATAATCAAATGTCCTGATATCTAATATAATATTAAATATATAAATAACTGTTATCAATTTTAGGCAGCAGCAAAATTAATTAGGCTTCCAGAACAAGCTGATGGTTAAATATGATCTGTATGAGATTTTCTTTTCAAAGACTACATTGCGCTACCATGAAAATTGAAATCCTACATGTATATGCGAACACCATCATCCTCAAAAAACGTCTATTGGAGTTTTCAAACAGTTGTACATTTTCGGTCGCCATCTCTTAATGAAGCTCAGACCCTATAAGTGACCCGCTGCAATACTTTTCTTACTTCTGCTTAGCAAATATAAATCAAAAATGCAAATATAACAGAAACATTGATATTATATTGTCAGCATTGTCAATAATGTTGAATAATGCTGAATAATGTGTTCCAGAACCAAATTCAATAACTCGGTGTCTTTAGAATTGGTCTTGAACTGAAGGAGAATATGAATAATGAAAACTAAGGAAAGCTGGAGTCAATGGTGGGAAGAAGAATGGGAATGAAAGGTTGTTTTGCCTGTTTGTCTCTTTCTTTCAGAGTGCAGTGTGTTATGTGAAGGCAGCATTGCCACGTGTTTTGGACTTGCTGAGTACTCATTTCAAATATGCACGAGGGTCAGACAGCGCGCTCTCAGTTCACTCTTTAAAGAACCTCATCCTCAACGTCTACTCACAAAACTGTGTGCCTGCCCTCAACGAGGAACTCGAGGTAATTTCCTTTTTACGTGAAAGTCAATGCTACTTTGTGTGAATGGATAGATTCCACATAAGTGCTGTTGATATGTGGCCTTGGTTTAAAGCATCACCAGACGTTTAGTACTTGTAGAAAGAGTAGTAAAATCACACAGAATATTAATCATCCTTACTGTTCAGAGTAAGGTCAGACAAAGGGTCTCAGACATGGTTACATCAGAGAATATAAGCATGTCTCAGTTGCTGTGAAGGAAGCTTGATTTAACAAGACAACAATCTGAAGCATACCACTAAGAAAATAGAAAATTATTTTCAGGGAAATCTATTAAAGATATGAGCTGTCCAGCAATGTCTGGACCCATCCAGCCTAGCTGAGTTTATATTATTCCATGAAGGGAAAACCTTCCAAAAGAAATGTGTTAGGCACGCAGGATCATCTCCTGAGATTTTCTCTGCTGCCCACTATTTCTTAACCAAGTATGAAGTGAGAAACACCTTAAAACCTGTTTTCGTTTAGTCATATAGAGTGTGCTGTGAACATACTGATGAGAAATGAAATGATTCATCCTATTTTAAGATGTTTCTGAAATAAAATATGGAAAACTTTAAAGGGTCTGAACACTTTCCATATGAGAAACTTACAACAATCTAACCGCATGTCAGAATAAAAGAAGCAATTCGGCAAAGGCCCATTTTTGTGGCAACTATCCTGCTAACCAATTAAGATGTCAACATTATAACTTGCAATTAATGCAGTGTCATTGGGGAGCAACATATCACTCTTCCTTTACCAAAAGTTTCAAACATGTCAAAATAAGTGTAAATCAAAAGTGACAGTGGTCTGGCAGAACCCCAGTTCCAAACTCAACAGAAATACACTGGTTTTCAGCACCCAAGCGAGTATTGGGGTTCTGTTTATTCAAGCTTATTTTTGTGAGGTTGCCTCGAAAAAACATACCTGCAAACCACAACTGGTTGCAAAACGACTGATCACCCCAATCAGAATAAAACAGCATCTAGTTTTCATTTTGCCTCCATCTACCCACAGTGTTCTGAGCATGACAGCAGGACAGCAGGGAAAGATGATGTGATCTAAGGCTTTGTTTATTGCCTCAATTATCTTTTCCCCTGATTTTATGATAGGATAGGATGTTCACTGTATGATTTTTTTTTTTCAAAAACTATATTAATGTTGATATAAATACATTTTTGCTCATTTCTTCTTCCAGGAGGATCCAGTGGGATTTGAAAAGCAGTTTACTGATTCTCCTGTGCGAGCTCTACAGAGAGCTGAAGAGGTGCTCGCTCTCTATCTAAAGCTCATCACACAAACACAAACCGTTTTGAACTGGAAGTGCGAGACTGAATACAGCAGCCACACAGCTGTTGCCAGTACAGAGCTGCCCACCAGCACAGGTACACACTTCATCAAAAACACATCATACAAGCAATAATTCTAAGATTAATGACTAAAATGGGTTTCATCCAGAGCTTCCTCTAGGACTGCTGGCACAGATTCATCAGAGCTCCTTTGAAGAGAGCTTCTTCAGACTGGGCTTTATAGTGTTTTCCATAGTGAGTGGGGGACTTCTTTTCATTCTCATCATTTACTGCTTCATTTACAGTAAGGTAGGTCTTCATCAACTACTTTTTTTTCAAAGAAAGTAATAAAGAATCCGACGTAAAGGTGAAAGAATTATTATAAATGAGGCAGGGATGTTCATGAAGTGGACAAATACCAGTTAAAGAATCTATTAATAAAAGCAGACTGCAGTGGAGTGAGAGTATAAGAAAGTATGTTTGAAAGTAACTGAAGCGATTTCCTGCATTTTACTTTTCTTAGTCAACCTGGTTAAATAGTCACATTCCTATGATTGGAAATTCATGTTAAATCTTTCAGTTCATATTTCCAAAGTTGCACTTGACGTGTTACTTCAAAAAGCAATTACATCCAGTTGGGACTCAAGTTCTTAATACTTCTGATTTGTTATTGCTGTAAAGGAAAATATTGAGATGTATTTCTTTTTATTTAGTTGTAAAGTAAGTTCATTTTTTATGTATTTTATACATATTTTAAATAAAATATTAATTAACACAATTAATTATTTGTCTCCATGGGTTTTCTCAAAAACTCCATGGGTTTTTTTCAAAATCCAAAAACATGCGTGTCAGTTATATTAAAGTTTGCACTTTATATCAGCGTTTTTGTAATACAATAAGAACATTAAGCAAGCCCTGAATTAATGGCGTGTTCACTGTTGATATGATCAGTTTGATTAAACCAACATTGTTAATTCAATTAATTTTTTTCCATCACAGAAACTCCAAGGTCACCTATTAAGACCAGCTATGGATTCAGACAGGTGGGAACTTTTGCCATTGATTCCATAATACCTACTTAAACTTGTGCCTTCAGTTTTAGTTTCCATAAAATTCAATGTTGCTAAAAACAATACCATTGGAAACAATGTCTGATTTTTTAAGCAGAAATTACTGAAAATATATAGATCCAGCTCATAAAAGCTTTGTTAAAGGGCTGATGAGCTGAATCAGATGTGTGTCTGGAATCATTGAAACAGTGCAGGGCAAAGGTAACCCATCACTGAATAGGGTCAGCAGTGACTTAGTGGTTAGGGACTAGGACTAAAATAGGAAAGTCATGGGTTCCCACAACAGTAGTTTCACCCAGGGCAGCGGTGGCCTAGTGGGTAGGGTGTTGGCCACATCATCGGCGGATCGAGGGTTCGAACCCCTTCCCAATGGGTTGCCCTGAGGTACCCTTGAGCAAGGTGCCGTCCCTGTCCCGCTCTTCCCTGCGATGGGCTGGCGACCTGTCCAGGGTGCGTCCGCCCTGTGTGCGCTGGGTTGGACTCCAGCACTCCCCCGTGACCTCGTCTGGGACAAGCGGCAGATGATGGATGGATAGTTTCACCTGAGGTGTCTTTGAGCAAGGTGCCATTCCCAAAACATACATTTTGTTGTGTTGTGCCATGTCTTCACAAGGACAAATAGTCAGTTTCACTTCACTTTACTGGACATCTACAGGACATAAAAATCTACACCGACAGATGCTTATAATTGAGGTTATGGGGTCATTGTGTGAATATTACTAAAAAGTCAGTCAGTCAGTCATTGTCTACCACTTGTCCCAAGTGGGGTTGTGGGGGAGTGCTGGAGTCCATCCCAGCTCACACAGGGCGAAGGACGGGGGACACACCCTGGACAGGTCGCCAGCCCATTGCAAGGAGGAGCGTGACGGGGACGGTACCTTGCTCAAGGGTACCTCAGGGCAACCTATTGGGAAGGGGTTCGAACCCCCCGATCATGTGGCCAAGGCCCAACCACTAGGCCACTGCTGCCCCTTACTAAAAAGTACTAATCACCAAAGCTTATGAGCAAAATCAAGGACATTATCTGAAAATTTTGCAGATGTGGGAAAAATGGTCAATGCACTATAGTTTATATTAATCCTTGTACTGGAGTACACCGCCTATTTTGTGGTGTTTTCCCTACTCTAGCACACACACTTCCTCTTTCTAATCATTCCATAAGTCGCAAAGGGACCACAGTAGCCTTGTGGTCAGGGACTAGGCCCCAGGATTGGAAGGTTATGGGTTTGAATTCGCCAAGGTACCCTTGAGCAAGGTACCGTCCACATCACTGCTCCCGGGCCCTGGATATGGCTGCCCGCTGCTGAATGAATTAAATCCAAAAGATTAATTTCATTGTGGTTCATTGAGCTCACGATGACAAATTGTCACTAACGTAGATATAGTTTACATCAAGAGTTTTCCAGATGTGATGTACAACTCCATCTTTCACCCTTTTCCGCCAAAGAAAAATTCTTGAACTTGGCAGCGAATGTGAAAAATATGCTGGCTGCATGTGGGTTCTCGTTCCCACATAACCGGTAGAAAGGCAAGAATGTTTTTTAAGCGCAAGAACAACTTTGTGATAGGAACCCAAACCCAGCATGAGATTCAGATAGTTTATGATTTTTTTACTAGAATCAAAGTATGATGAAACTAATTAGGCTGAGTCAGAGCTTCAGCCATATTTAGTGATTCAAACAGAGCAAACTGAAAGTATCCTTAAGTCAACAATCAGGTTGCAAAGATTATCAAGTTTTGTGAAACTTTTGAAGCCTTTAGGTGATGGTCAGACCTTTGAGGTTAGAAATAAGATCATGTCGTGTTCAAGGACTTTGCTATCAGAGAGAAATATGCATCACCCTGATTTAACCATCTGAAATGAGCTAGTGCGAGCTAACGGAGCTATGCTAACAAACCTAGCTAACTTGGGCCGCCTTAATTCATATGGGTCTCGTTCGTTGTCGCTAAGGCTTTAACAAAGTCATGACAATAATAACACAGAATAAGAATCATTAGTAATATTAGTAACTATAGCTCAGGTAAGCAGGAAAAGAACGGAAAACTGCTTGAGGTTTGCTTTTGGGCCTAGTGTTTAGGGAAGAGATCAAATCCCAAAACCGAAGGTTGCCCTGAGGTACCCCTAAGCAAGGTACTTTCCCCATCACTGTTCCCTGTGCACTTCAAATAGCTGCCCCCTGCTGCACGTGTGTGTATGGGTAAGATACAGAGGTTGTGGGGGAGTGGTGGCCTAGTAGTTAGGGAGTTGCCCCAGGAACTTAAGGTCATGGGTTCGAATCCCAGTCCAGTAGGTTGCCCTGAGGTCCCCTTCATTGCTGCCAAGGCACTTTAAATAGCTGCACCATGTTGCATGGGTGAAAAGCAGAGGTTATTTTTTACGACGACACTTTGCTTTTAGCTTTAGTACTTGATTGCAAGGGCATCGTTCACTGGGAGTCTGCTCATTTTTTTCATTTTAAACAGGATTTAAGTTGTGTGAGTGGGAGCAGCTCGGATTAGCACAGACTAAACTAATCCTAGTGCCTCTTTAGAGCATTTTACCCAGATTTTCTCCTCTCTGGAGACTCCTGTGCACCACTCGTTTAATGCATCTCAGGAGAATGTAGTTCATAACTATGAGTGCGCATAGTAAATCAGTTCACAGCTATGACGACTCTCATTATGGTTTAATGGCTTTTTTCTTTCTTTCACCAAGTCAGGGAGTTCATCCCTCCATATGTCACTGCTGTATGCCTTCTTCTTTTGACATACTACACTCTTCAGAAAGATGTTGAGAACATGTTCTCAATTTAAATCCTGTATGTGAGAAAGCCTTATGTGGTAGGGTACAATGCATCATTTTCTTGGCCTAAATTGTAGACTCCAGCCACATTTGACCATTTTTTATGCTTCAGTACTTGTGATGGGTAGAAATGGATTTTAGACCATATGTTACCTGTTTCTCAAGAAAAAAAAAACAGGTAAAAATGGATTTTGGACAAAAAAAGTTGTCCAGGACTACATGTTTCTTTCAATCTCTGCTCATAATCCTGTGAGGACTAGGCTTTATCCAGTGCATTCAAATTCAGAGCCCTCCTTCCTAACATTTGCAAATTTAACATAAAATTATGGTCAGTGTTCATTTCCCCCCGTCACTGTCTGCAGGGCAGATGTTCATCCACTATGTGAGCATAGATGCCCTCTCAGCAGCATCTCCTCTAAAGGATCAGACGTCTGACTGCCAACGAGAAAGGCCGAGCTGGTGAACAGTCATTCATGAAAACGTCTGCATGTTCATGGACACTGTATGTGTAAATACAAACGTGTATTTATGAATAAGAAATTAAGCGGCTAAAGCCTGTTAATGATCATGCATTCATGGTGACTTATAATACAACAAACTGAAGCTTAAACTCTTTCCCTTAATGATGATAGACCAGAAGGCTACTTGTCTGATCTGTTTCCAATGTTTAATACCTTGTTTTCAGTGTAACATTGCAACATCATGCAGTACCTACAGGCTACATGACTCACTGTAAACATCTGCGTTCTGTTTAAAACACTAACACTAATTTGCAGTCTTTTAAGAAGCTGAATACTGTTGTTTAAAAGTGTTGTAAATAAAAAAAATAATAATAAAGAGCACCCAGATTATAATCCAATCAAAACAGTGCAATTAGGGATTTGTTTGAATATTACTTTTTCTTTTTTTTTTAGCCAACGACCATAACAGATTGCTTTCTGCACTTCAGTGTTTGCCAGCTGGCACAGCCACAGGAAAAGGATCTGTTTTGGGTGAATAAAAAAGAATTCTGCTTTCAAATGCAATATTTTATGATGTTCATTTAAAAGATAACCTCCTGCTCCATCCATCTGAATCCCACACAAGGTTATCGGAGGACACACTTAAGTAAAGGTGCTGACAGGCACAAGTGCTGGAAACTAGAGATGCTCTCTCTACCACGGATTCATGTTTCAAGTCGGTTGTTTCACGTTTGGCAATGCGTTCGTCTTCGCCGCCGCCCCAAGAGAAATCCCACATGCAAATGAAAGATATGTAAAGGGTATAACAAACACATATCTGAAAATGGTAAAAAATATTGAATTATTTATTGAACTCAGATTAGACCATACTTGTGAACAACCAGCTTGAAGTTCCAAGGAAATGTTCAACAAGCCTATATCCAGCCAGGGGAAAGGGAAGCTATTGGTTTGGCAAAAAGCACCAGAGCACATTCCCAGGATTTTCACACATTCACTTGGAATATGGGCTTCAGTTTAGTGAGCGCCGCTTCCCGCACAGCTCAAAAAAAGCAGTTAATGAAGTATTTATTAGCCCACATGCACTGAGCACGTATAGAAAATTCTTCTTCATATGCCGGACTCCCCGTGAAAGACTTTAAATGATGTCAAAGAGGAAGTCTGCTAGTGATTAGAGCCAGCTGGTAAGGATAAAATGAAGAGCCTTTGACACTGGCTCCAAAATGATTTAGTAGAAAAACGTGGGAACAAAAAGTATTTACGGGTGATTTGAAGCACTGCCACCTTCAAATACATATCACACCAAGGGTCCAGAAGCAAGGTATTGCTGCTTTACACTCATCTGGGTCAAAAACAAAAACCACATTCTCCTCACAGATTTGAAAACCTTGCATGACCCCATCCTCTAGAAAGTGGATGGACATGCAGTCCTTAAAGTCACAGCCACAGTCCTTAAAGCAAAGGTCAACAGTCAAAGACCACAAGGAAAGCAGATTCCAGCTTCTACATTTAAAATCACCAGTTTCATCATTGATGCATTGTTTGTAAATGTCCACTAATACAGGAGTATAAACTTGGTGGTGAAATAAACCACCAACCTTAAAAAGAGAGTGGACTGTGGTCGAGATGATTTATGAACACTTTTCCATTTCTTGAAACCTGACTATGGTAGTTTCAGAAAATTTCTCTTGCTGAGGCGACACCTAACAGTAGCCTTGCCTTCTTTTAAATAAAGATATGCCTTATTCCGGTTGGAGGTTAAAAATGGACAAATCAGATCAAAGAAATAAGCACAGCTAAACTCTGCAGAGGCAGTAGCAGGCTATGCATCTGCCCATTAGCGTGAATAGAGGTCAACATTACCTTCCATAAACCAAAACCAAACAAACTTATTCAAGTTTACATGTTTTAAATTAAGTACATGTCGCTTTAAGGTAAATTTTTTCCCATTCATAGTAAGGGAAAATGGTAGGAGTTGTTTTTTTTTTTTTTTTTTTTTTTTTTTTTTTTTAAACCATGCTATTGTTTTAAGTATTTTTCTGATTTCAAAAGATCTGTGTACAATGACCTGATGCTCAATATTACAGCCCATTATGGCAATAAAAGAAACAAATCCTCAAACTGTTTGCCTTATTTCAGTTTAATTACCATTTGCTTTACACAATCAAAAAGATTAGATTAAAAAAGGCTATAAATATAAATTGGTATCAGACTTCTGTGTACATCTAGTACAGCTTCTAGGAAGGGGGCCCTTGAAATTTGTTATTTACTTTCGACTTTACAAAATATCCATGGGTCTAGACACAGCTCCATGGCTAATGAACACGACAGAGTCAGAAAAATAAAGCTTTGTTCAAGAAAGCAAGCTCTGTTCATTGTCATTATGTATATGTACTAAAAAGATGACAAAGGAACAGTTTAAAAAAATATCGTAATCTCCTTCAGAAATCATTAGGAGCCAGTGTGACTTCAGCAGTTCACATTTTTACAAACCTAAAGCAACAAACCCATGTTTACACGCTGACCTACAATCCTCAGGTTACTGTGCATCATAGATCTGGAAAGTCCTCAAAGAATAGACAGCAACTGAGTTTCTATATCTAGTAGTGGGCAAAAACACTTATTTTTTTGACTTATTTACATCTCCAGTATACTGAGGGAGTACGGGAAGGTATGGAGAGGGAAGGTAAAGAGAGGGAAGGAAAGGGAGAAATTCTTGAAGAAGGAAAACGGATCATCGTCGTGTGGGCATCACCAACTGTATGGCTGTCGCTGAATCTGGAAATAGTTTGTGATAGGTAGGGAGGGGCACATAGGCAGCTGTGATCATTTTGCCTGTTGTGACAAAAACAAGACAAAATAAACTTCAGTGGGACATATATGGACTCCAGTAACTCATCTAGAGATTTGAGGAGGCCTCACAGTCAGAGAAGAGCAGGACAATTCTTACCTGCAAACCAGCGTCCGTGTAGGGCACTGACAACAGCCATTGCAGATGGAATGGAAGGACATTTCACATACACATTACCCTACAGGAGAAACAAACATCAGTCTTGCAAATCATCCAGGGATATATTACAAAACTGTCAGGAATATTACAAAACTCTGGGATATTACGAAATCATGGGCAAGATCTAATCATTCGGACCAGCTGAAAGTCATGGCACGGTAACTGGATTCATGTTGTATTACTTGCCTGAGGAGAATTCCTGTCAACATATATATGGACAACACCTCCGTGCTTATTGCACTCTTCAATTACATCATCCTGAATCTCCTTGTCCCAGCCAGGTTCATTTTCTCTGATGTAAAAAAAAAAACAAAAAACAAAAAACAAAAAGCATTTACGATAAACACAAAAAATAAGCATGTTAAACAAAGTTTTCTTAAAGCAGTCTCTTTTCTTTGCAGTCTTTTCAGTATGTTCACACTTCATTAAATCACATGTTCACTGTAAGCTGGAAATTTCTGATAGATGCACTAATCTAAAATTGTTTAAAAGCACAATGAGTTTGACATGGTTATTAATCTTCAGTATCTCTAAAGGTTAAATAAATAAATTCACACAAAGACTTGCTTCATAAACACAAACACAGAATGCTAGAGACTCACAGTTGTGGATTGAACATGTTTGAAAGCTGTAGGCAGTGCGTGGCCAGTGGCTGAGTGGGGAGGTTCATGGCCTGATTCATGCTTGGGCTTGCAGGGTTAGCTGTGGTAACAGAAAAGACAAATACTTTAAATATCGTAACATAAAACATGTATCACACTCACAACATGAACATGTTGGAGACGCATTTTGCATCAATTCTGAAGTTGCCCTGCCATCTCGGGCCCACATTTTAAACATTCCAAAAGAACTTGAAAAGGGAGACTTCAATAAAAAAAAGCCTGGGTCGGAGCTGAACAATCTTTATACGGCACTGTGAACGGAGATAAACCCAGGTTGTATTGGTGGATGTATTGCAGCAGGCATCAGTGAACAGCTCAGTGATAAAGACCTAACTTGAACAAGGTGTACACTTTAGAAAGTGGTATTGCGTAACCTTTATGAACATGGCCTGTTTGTACAATATATTATCTCTAATGTCCACCTGGAGAAGTGCACTTCCTACCTATTGTCTCTTAAGTAACGTAACTGAGCAAAGTAATTTCAACATTTATACTTTTATTCAGGAACATCAACCTCTGGTGCACAGAGATTTATTGCAGTATTACTGGTGATTCCCTAGTTTGAAATCATTGGATTCAAATTAGCTATTAAACCTCAATTTTTAGGAGACGTGTTTGAGCAGCTGTGTCACCAAACAGTACTGAATTGGTATCAGACCATGAAATCATGAACACTGGCATAATACTAAGTGATGAGGCCAGGCAAATGCCACTTGATAAAACAAGTGTCACAAGGGCTGGAAGAGTCCATTTAAATGTTCAGTTCAAATGTTGGACATTTTCATTCACCAGTCATTTCAAGATAAGTTCAAACTACAGTGCATGTGTGAAAGGGGCTAATGTGTGTCAGAACAATTAATCAATCAATCAATAAATAAATCAATCAATCCTCACCCCCAGGCAGGTTACCAAATGGAAGCGTGCCACTCATCTGAAGGGCCTTCTGGGCAGCAGGAGGAATTTGTAGCCCTGTACCTACCAGAAATAGGAGGTTGGGGTTAGATCTATCAAATTCAACATCAATATTTACAGACCAACATCTTCGCTGAAAAATAATTCCAGTTGTCTGACTGTGTGAACGATGAATTTAGAACTTTGAAACGACCAATTTAAAGCAGTTCTCTAATTGTTTAAGCCAAAGGAAAAGTATGCACTGAAGGTTATCAATTCCTTATATTCAAATTTATTAAATAGATATTACACACACATCAATTTCCATCCCTAATCAGCAGGCATGTACCATTTACATTTATCCCTACCCTCTGCAAGTCGTGCCATGAGTTGCAGGCGTCCTGTGGTTCCCAGGTCGATGCCTGTTCTCTCCAACTCATCGTTGTCCAAAAAGGAACTGGCTGATGAAGAGTCTGAGCGCTCTGTAACATGCCCCACTTTCATTGGACGACCAGCCAACTCAAAGCCATTCAACTGCTCCAGAGCCTTCTTGGCACATTCAGCATCCGCAAACTAAAAGCATAATCAACACTAATAATCAGCATCTTTACCAACCATGTCTGATTTTAACCTAGACTTCTAAACAAGACTAATACTGACATACTTACTGATATGAAACCGTAACCTTTGGATCTGCCAGTCTCAGTGTCCATCATTAACTGAATGCTCTCGATCTAGACAAAGAACAAATAAACCTGATACTAAGTGGCATATTCCAAATATTTGATATTAATAAGTTTGACCCTAAAATGATGGTCAAAATTCAATGCATCTTTGTGTCTGTATGCCAATAGCATTAGCACAGGGACAGTCTCACCCTCCCAAAAGGCTCAAAGATGCCTCTGAGCATGTCCTCAGTGATGTTAAAATGCAGAGAGCCCACATACAGACGCATCGGCCCTGCACCACCTTTTTGGAGGCTCAGGGCTGCAGCTGCCCGGTTCTTCTCAGCCTAAACCAAGTAAAACTATTAGATGCCATATTTGAGGAGCCAAAATGATTTGCAGTCTATATTGCTTGTATTACTCAGACCTGTGAGGCTTGAACAATGATAGGCACTCCCAGCAGCCTCTGTCCTGTTAGTCCAATAGCCAGTGGCACAGAATTCACCTCTGCAAACTCAACATAAGCAATGCCCTTAGACCTGCGAGAATTCCTGTCTGAAATCATCCTCACATCACGCACCTTCATTAGAGACAAACAAAGACAACTTCAACACCCCTTATACACACATAAAAAAAACAAACAAATTAACAAAAATTCAGCACAGACAAAACAGACATACATTCCCCACAGCAGAGAAAAACTCCTCCAGATCCCTGGGTCTAATTCTTGCAGCCAACTGCATGCAGAACACTGTGCGAGCATCTTTTTCCTCTGCACTGAGGTTATCAAGTGGTGGCCTGTGGGAAAATACAGAGAGATGATTAGTTTTGGGACTGAGGTGTAAGAGGTTACTAACTACACTCAGTGGCTCAGAAATATGGAAAAAGTTAAGGCAGATGGCTTAAGGGTAATACTGGAGGTAAGTAATTTCACCTGATTGGGCTCTTGTCCTTCTTAAAGGGACTTCTGCTTCGAGAGTGTTTGTGGCTAAGATGAAAATAAATAAATAAATAAATAGAACAACCAACGGATTTTCTTTGCTTGAACAAAAATATGTACATGTCATAATTTCACACCCAACACATCCAGCAGGCAGCAGAAACCAACGAGAGGAGATGAAATCATAAAAACCTTAGTTTGGTGGGTGGACCAGTCTTCCCTCCTGGACCACTGTTAAACTTCGGTCCCAAACTAAGACATAAAAAAACGTTTTTCTGAGCATTTAAGACCAGTCAGCAAACAAGTGAAATGCATGACAAGTAGTCTCAAACAGGAAGAAGATAAAGCTGAGCTGAGAATAGGGTCCTATTAGCACTAAAAGAATAAAACAAGAAAGCCCTCTTCTAACCTGTGTAATCCATTCTTTCCTGGTTCTTTAAATTAAAAACACTCTGAATAAAACTACAATATTTTAGATGACAATACATTATCAGACAGGCAATACATTATCAGACAGAGAGATAAGCCACAATGACAAAATAACAAATAGATCCAAAAAAAAAAAAGTCAAAAAAATTAAACATGTTCCAGAGAAAAAACACATTTAATGCCTTTCAAGTAGCTTGAGATCGATAGTTCTAAACATAAGATTTCACAAGCTCAATTAAGGATGTGCATACCTTTTTATTACTTACCTCTGAATTGTTTCATTCATGTATAGGAATCTGGAGAACTTTCATTTCATAATAAAATCATGGTCACACAAGTATGATTATTATCACAATTACCGCATTTGAACCTGTAAACCCACTCACTACAATGATAATGTATGCCTATGATAAAGAAAAAGGTGCCAGTATGCAAAAAAGGGAGATTATAGAATCTCACTTTGTCTCATAGTGGTCATGTAACCATAAAACGTAACAGCTTAACTAAAAATTAAGGAACAGTTCATTCCACCATCAGCTGTCAATGATCCTGCTACTCATTTCAGGTTATTAGCAGAAGGGTAATGCAAGGATTACTGTCACACTGAATGGAGCTATACTCACTAAGGACTTTTGTGACTTCGATTGCGTTCATAACGTTCTGGACTGCGAGAGCGTGAGCGGCGACGTTCTCTGCTGCGTGACTTTTTTTTCTTCTCATGGCTGTGGTGCTCTCTACTTTTCTTGCGGTCCTTGCTCCTACTCCTGTGGCGATGTGCACTTTTACTCCGACTCCGGCTACGCCTTTTCCTGTGTGAGAGACAAGAAAGACAACATATAGATTATTAGCACCAGCTCTGTGAAGGGGATTCTAGCTTTGCAAAATTAAATAAAAAAGGCTACTCACTTCCTGCTGTATTCTTCATGGCCATTTGCACCTGAAGGCTTGCTGTCACCCTAAGCAGTAAATAGAAAAACAGTGTGATGACAAAGCTCACCCAGAAAACCTCTGTTAAACAAATGGGAAAGGGGGACAAGGAGGGGGGGGGGGTAAAAAAAACAATAAAAACCAAAAAAAAAAACAAGACATTATGTTGAAATACAGAATTCAAATGGCCGTCTGTTCCTGACAGGACACTCCCAAGAGGGTCCGCTTGTTTCCCCACAACTCCATTTTGCTTTTCTTTAACAATATTGTGCTCTGTCACATAAAACCTGGTCAAATATTAGTAAAAATTAGGAAAAGGTCCCATCTATTGGAATGTCTTGGCATGCTAACTAAACCCATGGTGTTTGGTGAGACCCCAAGGTTCAGAGCCTGATATGAGCTGTGCCCTGCTGTCTCAACCCTAAAGACTTTCGCTAAGTAGTGTCGCTTAAGGGTTTTCCAGAGTTGAGGCTGTCAATCTGTGAGATCTTCACCCATTTTTGTGGTTGGACTGTGAGAGTGCGATGCCATCTCGGTCTCACATCTCGTCCTGAAGCAGACAGGGATTTACACGGCTTAGTCATAACGGCTCCCAAAGACACGGCATCAAAATAATAATTAAAAAAAAAAAAAAAGAAGAAGAAGAAGAAAGTCACTGAAAACTAAAAAGATGTGTGTCCACTCAGGAGGATATATCTTAAGAATTTTTAAAAGAAATATTCTAAAAGAAACTGACACCACTAGCATGTTCCAAGCAATGGAACTAATCGACGTATCATAATGTATCTGTTTAACGAAGTTTCTATGCGTATATGGTTAACTTTATCAAGAAGAAATGTGATGAATTTAATGTATTACTAGTGTTAAGGGCATGCAAACATCATGATGCTGGTTTATTTGATCTGGAGATTACCACCAGATATTCATTTGTGAGACAGTATTCATATTATGGAATTTTCAGCTACATCACTTAGCAAGGGGCATTTCTTCTTCATAATGGTATACTTTATAAAATTGACAATATAATTACAATGTTTCAGAGAACTAAATATATGAGGGGCTCGAAATGATCTGCCAGTTATAACTGTAATAAACGCTATGACTATTGGTGATGGCAGTTGTAAGCAGGCAGTAAAAATGTGAATACTGTCTCAATTCCAAGTCAGGTAATGTCCCCATTTCATCCATTGTCATTCACCTTGTCAAAACCAAACAGGTGACTGGATGTTCTAAGATGAGGGCCTTTTCATACTTGACCTAAGGGATCAAAGTACATCAATACATTCCGCAATAACTACCTTACTTTTTCACAGTTCACACTGGAATCAAAGATGTATTCAGGGGAGTAGAGGTGAGATATCATTAGGCAAGTCTATAAAAAGAGATAGACGGGCATTTATTTGTAATTCAGATTATCTGCTGAAACAACACACAGACATCATCCTCTCTACCAATTTTAAATACCCTTATTCAAAATACAAGGTATTTTGCAAACTTTAGTGTACAATTTCTTTTCTTCTTCACAGAAAACTAGAAATATGAGATGTTCCATAGCTTTTGCCACTACTCCATTCTGTTAAATTCAGCAAATAAACAGTCATTGTGCTTTACAAAAAATGTGCAGAAAGGTGTTTCAATCAACACAAGATATTATTTGGGTGCCCAAACTTTTGCAAACGACAGTGCAATATGATTTACTGAGCTGCTATACTGTAACAGCTATTCAATCATTCCCAAAAGAGCTTTAGTGCCCACCTTCAGTCACCCACCTTTTTGTAAGGAGCTTCAAGCATGGCCTCAATATCAAAGTCGTCTGCCATTTGTTTTCTATCTGTTAAAAAAAAGTCACATCAATCGGTTATTTCAGTCCCTTCTGAAATCATGTATGTCTTGATATTACCTCAGCCAGCTAGCTCACTCAACAGACTGAATAACACTTATGAAACTTCCATTCTTTCCGAGTTTAATGTGTCTGACAAATTTGAAGCTTAAGGGTTACAGCTCTCACTCCCAGCATTTAATTTTAGGGAAGCATGATAATCATATCAAAGCAGATTGTTTAGGGATACCTGGGAAATCCTTACATTGATCTACCGCCTAATTTATAAGCTTACAGAACACTTTAATCTAGTTATTAGGCACACTGTGCTAAGATAGATCCCAAATGTTTTACATGATTATGGGCATATATGAGAAATATATTCAATATTAGCCTCGACACCTAAAACCAGGGCACTTCTTTCATTTTAGATCAAAATCTTAAACATTTATTTGACCCAAAAGACAAAGCCCTGTGTTTGGGCAGAGGAAGCTCTCTCAACCTCAGGTATAGGTCAGAATAGATGTTTTGAAGGTTGTATGCCTTCTGTAACCTTTTGAGTTTGAGGAATGAAAAAGAAGACTATGATTACATGGACATGCTCAGTGGCAAACTCCTTTCCAGCTGCCAGCAACGCCACCTAGCACATTTGAGCGAACTAGCCAAACCAAGGGGGAAAAAACCATTTAGACGACCAAATACCAACCAGTCTGCTAAAACGCCTGCACTCTGGTCTGTTTTTCTGCAGGACGTCGTCGCGAAATATCACGGCTGGAAACCAGAGAGCTTCTCTCAGCTGAGGGACAGCCGGAGAGCTGAGGTGAGCTTGGTGGCTAACTTTACGCTAACGTCACCCTGGCGTAAACCGTTCGATCTCTTATCACCTCTACACCTATTTTGAAGCAAAAGGTTAACCACATATAGGCGAGTAATAAATTAAACACAAAAATATGGCATTAAAGTATGAACACGCGAGCGATAAAGCAGTTAGCTAAAAGGCTAAGTACGTTTGTTTGTATGGGTTCAACGACAACTTCCTGCACAAAATGGCGACGTGTTGGCACGGGGTTTCCCTATCTAAAACGCACGGGCAGATCCGGGGCCTCGTTACTGTACTTAAGTGCAGTAAACTGATCGCTGTGCTTTACCTCAGTATTTACTGTCCTCCAATTACAATGTACGGATTAATAAGTAGCATTTTTCTATACCAGATTAAGTGTGCCTAAGGTACATATTAAAATTATGTACACAAGCAATAGTTAATATAATTTGCACTTACAAAAATAAAGAATGATTCATCTACCACGAAAGATAACCATCTACCATGAAAGCTCACACAAAATGCAATATGATCTCAGAATTTTCCACTCAAGATTAGGACTAATCTGGGCTTTCATGTGCAGTGGACAATTTGTATTTGCCAAAATGTGAAGAAAGATTTATGCTTTTCTTGAATACCAACAGTGTCCAATATCCAATACATTTTATATATATATATATATATATATATATATATATATATATATATATATATACACACACCACACACTGTGATACAGTTCAATACATCAAGATAATATTCAGAAGTGGACACTATGGTCAGTGTAGATAATAAAAATTCTTCAGGAATATGTGTTAGTTTACATTTTTAAAGTGGTGAACAACCTAGGCCGACCTAACCGGAAGAGGGGAGCAATGCCTTCATAGTGCTCTTCTACGTGTGAACAGTGAAATAAAGAAAACAATGGCTGAAATCTCAAAAAGAAGTAAAGGTTGGGAGTGCTTCCATAAAGCTAAATATAGAATTCAAGACATGCAAGACTTACTTTCCCCATAAGTATGTCACAAATGTTACATACTTATGAAAGATAGGACATACGAAACGATAAGAAAACATGTTTGTTAGAACAGTCAGTGAACAGCTGTCCATTAATACTATAGCTATTCCCTGAGAAGGCCTAAAGAGATGCAAGATATAGGTAACTCTTTGTATTTGACAGTGAGACGTTCATTTATTAACATGTTTTTCTGAAATGTAGGCTTGACATAGGCATGGGCAGCGGTGCCCTAGTATTTAGGGACTAGGCCCCTAGATCAGAAGATCGTCATGGCCATTAGGTTGCCCTGAGTATCCTTGAGCAAAGTACCATCCCCATCACTGCTCCCCGAGCACTTTCTATAGCTGCCCCCTGCTGCACGTGTTTATGTGTGGGTTAAATGCAGGTAATTTCATTGTTGTGTGTTGTTGTACATGGTGTGTTGTGCCGTGTACTCACAATGACAAGAAAGGTCAATTTCTTTTTTCTTTCTTTCACATGATGTTATCTGAATACCATATGTAAGCTAAATTAACAGCTAACATGTAAAACTAATGATTTATTTTTACTTTTTGCATCTTTTGTAACTGTACTATAGAGGTGTGTGCACACATACAGATTTGATCCCCGAAGAAAAGCGTTGGCGATAGACTGGGATGTTCAGGAGCAGCCCATCACCACACTTTGCTCGATTTCAGTTGCACAGGAGCTGAATAAACATTTGAACCTAAAACAAAGAAGACTAGGAGAGCCCTTAGAACCAGTTTGAGAACTGGTCCATAGGACATCATACCCCACAGACACTGGGCTGTGTTCTCTGGAGGTATGGAATTGAATATCTTTGGATGAGTAAAGACTGCACTTTTTAATTCAGAACTTGTCTAACATCAGAGTCTGATCTCATTTAATCTCTTGCCTGAAGGCAATAAACTCATCACCAAGCATTTTATTTAATTCATGCTCTAAGTAGTAGAGTTTGCTTTTCATTTTATCAGACAGTGTTTCCTGATCTTATCCAGGGGTCCTATTAGCCACTACCATTTCAACTATTACCTTTCTCAATACATCCTGTTTATTAACTGATTATCTTCATGATCCAGATCAGATATGTTTAGTTGTGCTATATTTGAACCTGTGCAGGGCAATAGGCCCACAGGAGTGGGATTAGGAAACATAGTTATTAGAGATATTAGATGGTGGGATTGCCTGCCAGAAGCTGCTCACAGTTACTATGAATATGATATTTTTCCCAGGGATTTTTCTTTCATTTTGTATGGCTTTGGATCCTCTAAATGATCTTGTCAGTAGGCTTTACATCGGGTGAGGACTGAGGATTTTTTTTTTTTTCTACAGGGAAAAGGGCCAAATGCTTTGATCCCAGATAAACAAGACTGTATGCGTTTTTATATTGCATAAGTAAAACCATTACTCTCCTTGTTATATTGATGTTCTCCTCAAAAGACAGGGTCTGGTTCTTTTTATTCACAGTTTCAACATGATCTCATAAAAAAATAGCAAGCTGTTAAAGAGCAGTGATCAATCATGCTATACACCAACTATTCTGACCACTCTTGACATATGGGAGCATCTGAAAAATAGCTGATTTAGAAGTTACTCAAAAAACAAACAGCATATATGGGCATAAACCTGGATAAAATACAGTGGCAATATATAGAATGTTGGATTTTAGGTGCCAATAAAGAAAAGTGAAGAGTAAACAAAAAATAAAAGAACAATGAACAACACTGGTGTTGGTATATGTGTGTGTGTGTGTGTGTATATATATATATATATATATATATATATATATATATATATATATATATATACATACTAAACAGTTGAGTAAATAAGAGTGAAAGACTCCACTGGCATTGTAGTATCTAATACAGCTTGAGGACAATGGAGCTGAATTGTCGCTTTCAAATTTAATGTTGCCTTTGTTTGTTTGCTGATTTATCTGAAGGTGTCCTGCAAGCACTGCTGCAATTTGTACATTTACAATTTTGAGGGAGTTAATTAGAAAACAATGAAATGCGATTTATAATAGTGAAAACACAGAAGGAAAGGTAATTTTATCATATTAGCCTCCATAAAGCGAAAGTAAAAAGTAATAAGGCAATTTTCTGTTTTGGACTTTAGAATAATGTGCAGTGGTCTACTTTGCCTTTCCTCCAAGGCCATTCTGGCTGGCAGCACAAGTAAATAAAGTTTATATGAATAGATAGCAAGATTTAATCCGTCTGATAGCGAAAATATTTGTCCACATTGGTCAATTCACATCCTTAACACATCCTAGTCATTCATGAATACTTTAAATCTCTTGTCACTGAAAAAGTCAGCTGCCCTGAATGAATCAACAGAAATAGTTCAAATTTTCTTATAATAAATTATTTTCATAAATGCTTAAGAATGTTTCTGAATGTCCTGTATATTTATCATTTTGGAGAAAAGGATTTGAATCACTGATATTATGGATCTCAATATTAATAATGTTTTTTGTAATTAAGCTATTAACATTTTTATCCTGGCAGAGAGATCAATCTACAATTAAAACAATAGTCTAAATCTATTTCAGTCTTTTTCTTTTACTGAACTCATAGCTAACAACTGCTTGTCCTGTGTCTCTGTGCATTGTGTGTACTATGGTTTTTGATCAGAATCTGAAGGAACATTAAAGTACAGTTCATCGTCAAAACAGCTCTCATTAGTAGGGGAGGCAAGATATGGTAGCTTTAGGACAAGTCCAGTCAGCAAACCTCCCACTGTAGCCAAAGCAACAGTACTTCCCAGTGCAGCTAGTTGGTACAAGGCTTGCTCATGTGCAGTTCGTCCCAAACCTGCCTCCAGTCCAGGAATCAGTTTCTGCAGTTCAGCCAGATGAGGGTCTCCCTCTAAGGGTGCACGATAAGCAAAGGTCTGATAGAGGCTGGGACCATATATTTCCTCACTGGCAAGCAGGATGGCACAAATGCCAGCTATGGATGAGATCAATCCCGTTAGACCATGAAGGTTGTGAATGCCACACTGGTCTTGCACATGCAGCCTTTGTGCAAGGAAAGGGCTAAGGTACTTATATCCCAGCATGCAAGCGATGCAACCCAGCATCCCTAGCACAAAAGCAGCTGCAGGTGAGATCATCATGTCTACAGAGGCACCCACAGTGACCCCTCCAGCCAAGGTGACATTCTGTACATCAGCCATGCTGAGCTTCCCATTTTTGCTGAGCATGGCAGAGAGGGCAAAGGCAGTCAGTGTTGAGGCACTCAGGCCAATAAAAGTATGGATTATGGCTCTGTGCTGGTCATCTCCCTTCAGGGTCAATGCACAGTTGAAGGAAGGCCAGAAAACCCAGAGGAATAGGGTACCTAGCACTGACAGCAGGTCAGACTGATAGCTGCTACATTCTTTGGAATTATTTTTACTTAGATTTGGTCTGTACAGGATGAAAGTGACTCCCAGACCAAAGTAACAAGCAAACAAGTGAATGAGAATGGAGCCGCCAGCATCGTTGATCTTCAGATACTTGATAACTATCCATTCTGTAATGCCAAACAGAGGAACCTCCAAAAAGGCCATGATCTATGGATGGAATTTAGACAGTTTTACAAAAATGACAAGATTTATAGACTTTTCAAGATATTTAAAGCATAAAAAGTAAACTTACTAATAACTGTATAGGACTTGTCTTCCCTAAGACTGCCCCAAAGGAGATCAGCACAACGGCACATGCAAACTCTGCGTTGATCAAGTTGATCACTCCTAGATGAATCTTCCCATCATAATAAAAGTGGAAGAAACCCTGAATTAAAATGGCCCACTGAATGGCAAACGCCGCTGTCAGGAAATTAAAGGCCATTCCTCCAAAACCATACCGATGAAAGAAGGCCAGAAGGCAACCAAATCCAATGAAGATCATCACATTGATATCAGCAAAAAAGAGGTAGTCTTGGTACACAGCATTCTTCATAGGGTTTGTGTTGTTGTTCTGCAGCACTGCATTGGTGTGATCATCATAGGTTACAAAGAGAGCATATAGTACAACGATTAAGATTTCAAGCACAAATACCAGAACGGGAAGCCGCACTCTCAGACTGGTTGAGTCTTTCTTCATTTTGTCTGTTTTCAGAGGTGAGGAGCTATTGCCTCCCCTTCTTGTTGCAATGTCGGTCTGCTCACATTTCACTCCTTTTGTTATATCTCTTTTTATGTGATAAGCCAAGCAGAAGCTATTGGCTAAAATGCTGATGTACTGTAGCTACAGTTACTCAATCCCAGGTAAGAGCAGCTGCACTTTGGTCTTTCTAAAGGTTTATGAACACTCAGCACTTTTTGGACACCAGCAAAGAATATGGTATATGGTAAGTCAATGTATAACAACTCAAAGAAGCAAGGTTAAGAACATCTGAAAGGATACCAAGAAAGATTATTCGCATTTAGGAGTCCAGAAATCAATGGTATGGGAAAAGGTCAGAAAAGATTCCTATTGATGAATCAGCACAAAAGTGCAATGGTCTCTTATCTCTCAAATGTGTTTTTTCATAAAGGTCATGCCATATCTTTTATAGCTAAGGCTGTATTTTGTTTCCAAGCCTGTTTTTTTTTTTTTTTTGATGTCTGACCCTTGATAAAAAAAATTAATAAAAATGTTTTCAGTTGTTTTTTCATAAAGCTTAACGTTGCTCAGTGTTATTCTTAAACCTTAATGAAATCATATCTAGTATCACTTTTCAAGTTTTTGACAGTGGGGAAATACTAGTGACTTCATAAGACACAGGGGGAGCTGGAATCAGGTCTGAATGGAAATGGGAGGAACTGGACATCGGAGTTTCTTCTGCAGTGAAGTGTGCTTAGCTCCTGCCAGAGCTTCCCAGCACAAGATTTGTGAGTTTTCAGTCAGTTTCCTGCAGGGAAAAAATTCAATTACAATTTCATCAACCTTTTAAAATAAAGTTTACCTAAAATGGACAGCAAGATGGAAATTCAGCTAGCCAGTCAGACTGCAGGAGGGAAATTCAACTTGAAAATCAGGTTGAAAATGGAAAATTCAATAAGCCTAACTGACTGCAGAAGGAAAAGCGTACTGTATTGTTGCTGGAGGCAAATGTGTAATATATTGAAATCATTGAGAGTTTAAATCATAAGACATTATTACAACCGTAAATCTCAAATAACTTTAAAGATTAACTTTCATGGCCAGTTACAACAATAGGCTGATAAATTCAGCGATACTCTTCAGCTGATAAATCCAGCACAAATGGACTTTGACCAACATTCTCAGCTTGGGATCTGGAGCCCAGTGGTCCCTTTAAACCAGGGCCTGCAGGAAAAAGTCTGCTTGCCCTCCAGCTTTGCCTCTTTCTCTGCACTGAAAAGGATGTGATAACTTTATTCATTATTTCAAAAGGTTTAAATCACCACCAATTACGTATTTAATACTAGTTATAACTGTCCACGTTGGCCAAGTTTTAGATTTTTTCATTTTGATATACAATCTTTTTCCATGCATTCATTAATTAAGTCGAATCCAATTATTCACATGTGTGCAAATATAAACACTAGCATAAAAGCTCACTATCTCTTTTAATATGTTGTAGCTAAAGGTTCTTTGAAAAAAAAAATGCTAAGGATTCTGTCATTAATATGTGTTATCATATATTAAATATCTTCAATATTTTCCACATTATTGCTTTATAGTTTAACAAGACTACATAAAAACAAACAAAAACAACCACAAAGACAACCACACCAATATGTGTAATAAAATGACAATTTATTGCATTAGTGAAGTCAAATCTATAAAATGGTCCAGAGAAACCATTAGCCATGTAATGTAGAAGCATTTGACAAGGTAAAACAATTATCTCAGATATTATTCTTTCAAATATGTTGTTTCGAACACAATAAAGAATACATATTTCTATTTCTTTAAAACATTAGACTTGCATGGACACAGAAATAAAACAGCTACGGTAAGATATAACTCTATAGTTGTATTTACAAAATAAACCACCAAGGCCTAGCCTGTCTTATTCCTAGAGCAGTAGAACTCAAAGACATGTTTCTCATATACACACACCCATACACACTCTCTCTCTTAGTAGCTCTCCTTGCTCTTACACACTCATACATGTACACACACACACACACACACACACACACTTTCTCTCTATTCTCCCCCCAAACACAAACACACAAATAAATATGAAGAACCGTAACAGAAAACATTAAACACCTACATCACTACCCAAGATCAGCATCTCTGGATCCACATTACATTAACATACAAAATCACTACTCTTCTAAGAATAGGATACAAATGCCATCTGTGTAGAAATGGTAGCGGTCATTTTCTAGTTTTTGCTGGGTGCTCACATTTTAGGGATTTCTAAATCCATAGGTCTCAGAGGGTGCATGTGTGTCTTTACAAAAATCAGAAGTTCCACTTGGAAAGGGGAAGTTAATTCTGGTAACACCAACCTACGGCTATATGCAGACTCGGGGAAAAGATTCTTAGGAAAAGGCTGAACGACATACTCATGAGTCTCATCCATCCTTTACAAAATATTTAATTATCACATATTCTTTAATCTGTCATTCCACGCAGAAACTCAACCCCATGAAGCTGCACTTATGAAGCAATGGTCTAAGACCTGCTCCTCTAACAAATTTGACCCTAATTAATATAAAGAGATATAAAGAGAACAGCATCTTCAATGGACCATCACTGACGGGTCATCTGCTTTGTGTGGAGCCCAATATTAATATTCCAGCCTGAGGAAATGAAGTTTCAGAACTTCAAATCCTATTGAGATGGAACAATTCCTGATGTGACTTTGCTCATTTGTTTGACTCAATAGCCCTTCCTGTATGAGCTCTTTAACCTGCTCATTATTGCATTGGAAATACATCTTTCCGACTCCAAATACTTCTTTCCAAATCCACACAGCACGCTTCTACACCATGCTCTCACGCTCAATACAGACACACAGTTCTCTGACATACTCAAATAAAACATGCCATTTGAAACCAGACTCACATTTGCTCGCATATTTCTGCAGCAAGCGTGCATAAGTTATCATTAGCACCTTCTGAAACACCTGCTATTAAATACAGATCTGATCAACCGGTCAGTTTGGTGACCACTACCAGCATAGAAAGCGCTTTCACTGCCGGAATGCAGCGAGCCAACATTGCATAATAAGCATGAGTCATGATTCAGCTGATAAGACCAAAAAAAAAAGATTTAGTAAGCAATCATTCCTGTAAAAAAACAAAAACCAGAGCAGATATGGAACAGTGTAACTGTCAGTAGCATATTGATCTGAAATAATATTGGGCTACCCGTGACACTACTCAGGATAAGGGGTTGAGATATAGTCTAAATGGAGGAATGTATAAATAAAGCTTGGCTGTCAACTCACAGTGCAAACATCTAGGCCTATATTCTTGAAGCTTTTTAGGATAAGAGTGCTGATCTGGTATTCCTCTCTTACTCACAATGATGAGACTCTGCCTATCTGGTGAATTAAGCATCTCAGTGAAGCAGAAGTTCTAACAGGTACATTGTAGATGCTGACACTTCATGGATGGCTTTTTGCAACACAATCACTTCCATTAGCCAAAGAAAGTGGTAAATGTCTCATCTCTTAATCTCTGTCCAGACCAGCACTAATATTAACATGCAAGGCCTAACAGAAAAATATCATATTGGTGAGCCCTTAGCATCACTGTACCGCAAATATTAGTTATTCTATATCTTTCCTGGAAGATTTTTTTTTACTTTAGTTTGGCTTTAGTGATGATAACACTTTTAGATCAGTTATAAAGTGCATATTCTACTATATATGAGAAACACAGTTATCTAACAGTATAATATTCTCAAATGTGGCATGTCATGTTCCACACAAATTCTAGATATTAAATTTAGAAAACTTTATAAAGGTTAGTTAGTTCCTTGTTCAAAGACAGAAAGAATATACGGCAGGCAACCACATCATTTAACAACCCTGTAGCTAAATCAGGGTAAATCACGTAGCAATTGCTGGATCAGTTCTTTTAAATTCTAAATCACAAATGAAGAAATCAAAACTACTTTAAATTCAGCAAATAGTACACAAAGGAAAAGTTGCTGATTTCTAAGGGCGCGTTGAGAAAACGCCTTTCTAAACAAGACAGCTGCGTCTTGTGCTTGGAAAGAAGCAGAACACGCATCATAAGTGGAGGGTAAATGCATCTGACAAGTGCATTAATAGAAGACAGCAATTTGAATGCATGTAAAAATGTTGGGCCAGAGATAAATATTTCAAAGTAGACACATAATAGAGAATAACGAATGTGGAACTGACTACAGAGAAGCCTTCCTCTTTTTTGACTGTTCAGCTGTAATGGCATACGCTGCTCACTGCAGCACTGAGCAGAAAAGATTCTCTTAAATGTGCAATGTGAAATCGTTAAGAGTGTCATTTTGGCTAGAAGGGAGGTCTTCATTTGAAGATGTGCATTGTTCCATTTAGAATAATGAAGAGGCTTGTTTGGAAGGGTTGGAAAAGGTGTCGTCTGAACACCCCAATGTACAAAACATCGCCAAGCCGGGAGCCAATATTTCAATCAATCTGTTATTTGATCAATCAATCAATCAATCATTAGATCAATCAAGCAATCAGTAAGAAAAAGACTTGCTTTACTTGCTATGACAGGAAATATTCCTACGATGTATTCAGCTATGTATAAAAATACTTCCCGAAAGAAATTGGCTGGCTGGTATTGTGACTAGCAACAAAATAGACAACAGGGTTGAATGATTTCCATGCAGGTCTCTTCGACAGAGGTCAATTAATCACCTTATCAACTGCATCTTATTTTGGCTTTCTCTCAATGTGATGATCAAAGTGCTTCCTTTGACATGCAAACAAATGTGACGTGCTCGAACAGTGAAGTGGCATCTTTAACTAAGTACCCAGAGAACGTTCTGAACAAACAAATCCGTTCCTCCGTTGAAGTCAAAGTTCAAAACCCTGTTCAACATGTGACTGAGTGATTTTTAAGACAAGTTAAGTCTACATTGACCCTGCCGACGCTGCCAATGGAATCTCTCCATTGCATGCACTACACTTGGCATGAGCCTGGCAAAAAATGACCCTCTGTGAAAAGCCCATCCAGCATAGTGCTCCTCGTGTAAACCAGCTTCCTGCTCAAATCATGTTGATGTGTATTTCTTTTGTTTATAAGCGGTGATATATTTACACATTGACAATAGCAGCATCCTCAATGCAATTGGATTTCAATTGAAAACGTAGCGCTAGATTGCCCTTCACCCTCACAATTATGCACGAGACAACAAATATATATTTATATATCTATATACATATATATGAGAGAAAGAGAGAGAACGTGGGAGAGAGAGAGTGAGAAAGAGAGAGAGATAAAGATTTCTTTTTCACTAGTCTATTCAGTAAACATATTTTCTTTGATATAATCATACAAAAAAATAAGATTATATTTTGAATAAATGTATATTTTGTTTCATCTACTTCTATTGTAAGTAAACATATATCATTGTTTTTCAGTATTGTGTAATTACAGATGACGCTTACATATAGGATATTTTAGTAACGTTAGATAATCTTTATAAGAATAAAGAAAATTGACATATTTCTTTTCACTGCTGCACAGGGGTGTCCAGTCCAGATGAGAAAAGGGTCGAGAGATTTTCATGCCCAGCAAGCAAAAGCATACCTGGTTCAAATTCATTTCATTGGTTGGTCTTAAATTAGCTGATCGTGTGAGCTCCTAATTGGTTAGAAAAACATGCAACCTCACTGGCCTTTTGTGGACACGACTGAACAGCCCTGCTGCAGACAGAGTAACAGATTACTGGGAAAGTTTGGTGAGAATATGCATTGCGTACTATCAAAACAATGAAAACAGAATGATGGAAAGAGGGAAGGAGATCCCCCTCAATAGCACACTGTAGGAATTAAAATTAATTAACTTTATGACATTTGAACATTTTAAATAAATCATGATGATGATACTTCTGTGCAGTGTCCCACACAATGCAGTTTTATTGTAGCCAAGCAAAACCCTGTTTTCTTCACCTATTTATGTTCAAGAGAAAGGTCGTATCAAAATCATTATTCTGTTCTGTCAGGCATATGGCACAAATCACATTTTAATATTTGGCAAGAGGTGCTTATATGGTGCTAGTCATTCAAAAATGCTGATGATTAAGTCCTTTTTTTCTGCAGATAAACTTTTGAAATATAAATATTTTAATCTCTGTATGTTCTTTATGCTTTGCTCCATAACTTTTTGATTCCGTGTAGAATTTTCATTTATTCCGTGGTTTAGCAATAACATTTGATATATTTATCTTACAGTATGTACATGTCTCAGTGTGCTGATGCATATCAGTTATTCTTCTCTATGAAACCGTGACCTTTTAACTAGTTTTTTTTTAAATATATCAAAACAAAATGCTGCCATTGTGTTCTTAGAAAGCTCTTGTGGAACCAACTCCAGAGAATCTTGTTTCTTTGAAACAGTTCACAGTAAATACAACCACTCAAAACCACCATCAACACACAAACACATACACACTCTGCAACCACCGGCATTCTTCTGTCCTTAAACACATCACACGTGATTCCTTGTTGTTGGACATGAACATATAAAATGCAAATGGATACATGGAGTTACAGTGCAACAGGGTTCTGTTCTAAAAGGTTCTCTGAGTAGTCAAGCACGCATACATACCCTGGAAATTTTGATTCAAAGTGCTTCTCCAACCGTTACTTAAATCACTGGAAGACATTTTTTCCCCTTCAATTGACCTAGAACGTCTGTTCCTTATATGAACGACTCTAATTAAACAAACAATTCAAAGTAAATTCAATTGTGTACTGGATGTTGCTTTGTTGTTTTTTCAGTTTTCTCTCAGTGCAGCTGCAGATCATGGTATTTGGATGGGTTTAACTGAATTACAGGAGCAGTCAGGCTTAAGTCTGTCTTTGGAATTTCAATCCTCCAAGATCAGTAGCAAGTAACAAGTTAACTACCCAACTGCATCAAAAACCAGTGAACATGAGATGGCTGTCAGTCGAAATGAAGTTAAACAAGTAAAGAATAAAGAATACTGTCAAGTAAGAGCAACTAAGCTGGTGCAATAAGGAGGTCTTTAATTATGTAGTGCAAAGTCATCTGATATGTGCTGGGGCTATATTGCTCATGGTGGAGTCGCGGGACACTGAGGTGTTCAGTCTATGCAGTAGGAATATGTTATGAGAAATATCTGATGGGCAAGCTTTGCCCTTCAGGAGTAGATGGTGATAACCTCACGTCCTCCACCACGCACAAGGAGGACGCGATTGAGACCCTCAGTCAGCACCTCGAGGAACTCCATATCTACAGAGACCCAAGTCAAGGAGCAGAACTGGAAAGTAAAACGAAGTTACATGCAGTTGAATCAAGTTTGGTTTTTTACATGCTCTTTCATGAAATCTGGAACAAACTAAAGGACCAACTTTCGCCTGTACCATAGAACAAGGACTAGCAACAGACACAACGAGTGAGTTTTGTCAAATAAAATCTGTTTCAAATCCAGCAACTCTATTTCCGGGAGAGTTGCGGTAGAAGGAAATCTGCTTTGCATTGACTGCCTTTTGAAAGACTGAAAAAGAGTCAGATAAATCAAACACAGACAGAGCCGAAGGTAAACAATGAACATTACACCGCACGTTTACACTGGTCCACACCGTCTACCACTTGATTGGATAAATGCCTGAGGCTAGCCAGATTCATTTGCAAAGAAGTTCAGTTCTGCTTAACATTTTCGATGCATTGCATAATCCACTATCATGTTCTAATGTAACTCTTATAACAGATGCTTCCAACAGAAAAGAAAGAGATTCATTGCAGGGCATTGTTGCAACTAGATTAATGTAAATGCAATATAAATAAAAGTATAAAAGAGTATAAAATACAGTTTAATGGTAAAAAGTATAGCACTATGTAATAAAAAAGCACGGAAGGATACAGTTCTCCTCTCCTGTGCGGTTTTTAGGGGGTCCGGGCATGTTTAATAGGACCAGCTTGGCTTCTTGGGACTTTTTCATAATGACTTCATTAAGCTTCTGGGCATGGTGCATGCGCCTCACATTTGACTGGTTTCTGTAGAAGAAATGATGGAAGTGCATTCATGATGTGGTGGAAAACAGTTAAAGGACTAAAACTACATCAGGAACCATGGTAACTGGCATCTCCCAAAAAGGTTTGGCATTAAAAACAATCCATATTTGGTGCTTTAAACATCAGTTTTGTAACCAGGAAGACTACTGTACATCTGTCATGCACTGTCTAGTTTTAAAAAGTGACACTGTGATAATTGGGAGGGCAAAAGGAATAAAGGGCAAAAGAGATGTGGGTGTAACATTAACATGACTGAGGAGGAAATGAAGAGAGTGAGGGGTGTTTTGAAGTGTGATATTAACTTGAGAGGGTACTCACAGATTTTCCCATTCCCTGAGGCATGACCAGGAGAGAACAAGAATGAACTCAGGGTTCCTTACACCACAACATAATACAGATACTTCCCACAGGACAACACAAGGAGCTCAGACACTAGGGGCCCTGTGATTGTGGATGTACTATAGCATGCAGAACCGCAATTATGGGATCTGGGTTGTCGTTAAACATGCATGTTGATCTTTTTGTGCCCAGTGCACCTTAAATTATGCAATGGGAATGGGATTTTTTGTGAAAATGTAGCAACAGGAATCCTTAGGAAAGCATCTAAACTCAGTATAATCATCTGATCATTTGCTGATTCCTCCAGGAGCTGCAAAAATGCATTCTGGAAAAGCTCAGTGTTTAGTTGGACGTAATGTAACAGCTTGTACCAGTTGGAGTTGAAGTCACCTGTTAAGTTTTATCTGCAGGTCTTCCTGCAGCCCATCAGCTTTGTGCCCCCTATCAACAGTCTTTTGTATGTATCCTTGTTTTTTAACTTGCCGTTGGTAACCTTGTTAGCAGGCCCTGATTAAGACCACAGAAACCCCTGAGGCTGCTATTCTCTTTTCCTTCTGCCCCTCTCATCACCTCAAATTCTAAATCAGGACTTCCGCCAACAGAGTCAACACCACTCTGTTCATAAATAGAAACAGAAGCATAGTGTATATAAATGACTAAGACATTAAATTCAAAATTAATCATTCATTACAACTATATGCAGTCAATTTAACCATTATGCACGCCGTATGAAACAAATCAAGGATAAAAGGCCCATGATGAGTGCACATCTTAAAAGAATGAATACCCACCAGACCCTGGCTGCAATTAATTCAGCTGATTTTCAGACCATTTTCTACATTCATTACTTTTACAAATATATTGCATCATGACTGGCACAATGTTAAGCTAGGTAGGCTAATGCTTATCCATTCTCAAGAAAAATATGTATAATTTGTGTTTTTACTTGCATAATTCTGTAACCGTAGACGTTAGTGCATTCACAGTCACCACAGAGCAGTGCATGTTAGGACAAAGTAAAAATAGCTAGAAAGCAAGATAGCTTATCAGTTTTTTGTTGACGTTAGACATGTGCTCTAAATTTTGAAAAACTTAATTTTATGGATCTAATAAGGCTAGGTTGTTTAAAGTAGACCATTCAAGACAATGACCTCGTTTCACCTGCATAAATGATTTTGACTTTCCTACTTAAACTGATCAGCCATAACATTACAACCACCTGTCATCCCTGTCACTTTGAATATGCCTCTCTTGTATCAAAACAGCTCTGACCAATCAAGGCTTGGATTCCAAAGGAAGGGAAGTGTTTAGGAGCTAGGCCTCAGGATCAGAAGGTCTTGGGTTTGAACCCCAGACAAGTAGGTTGACCTGAGGTACCATTGAGCAAGGTACCATCCCCATCACTGCTCCCGGGTGCTTTCAATAGCTGCACCCTGCTGCACGTGTGTGTGGGTTAAATTGTGAGTATTCACAATTACAACTTTCACTTGGAAGTCTTGTCAGCTGGAAAGTGGGGCTTCCATGTGCCGCACTGGTTTGTCCACTTGGATTCAGATTCAGATCCTTGGAATCTGGAGGTTCAATACCTATTCATGTTCCTCAAACCTTTTCTGAACAATGTTGGCAGTATGGCAGGGTTTAAGCAATATCCTGCTTAAAGAGGCCAATGCGACCAGGTATACCCAGCATGCAGTGAGGTACTGCGTATTCCATCATCTATCAAGTATGGCCAGCATGAACTTTTCACTGCATACTGGGAACCCCATACAAGACCTGCTGTTTTGGAGACCCTGACCCAGTTGTCTAGCCCATACCATTTAATCCAAGTCACTAAGATCCTTATGCTGCCCAATTTTTCCTGCTTCCAGTACATCTACTTCAAATAAAGCCTGTTTAACTGCTTCTTAAATTAAATTGTATGTACTTAAAGTGTGATTTTCATTTTGCCCCTATGTTATAATGCATTCTTGGAACTGCTGGTTTAATTGTGGCTTTTTTTTTGGTGCACTAACATGATTGGTGCTTTAAAGACTCTGGGAAATTACTAATTAATCACCACTTGCCGCTATTTTATATTACCACTCACTGTACATTACACTTCAAGCAGATATATGTCAAGTTGCTACAACTGTCTAGCAGACAGCTTAAACTGTTTAAAACCATGCACAAATAAATCACACAGGATCTTTATTCACTACTATAATGTAATTAAAAGAATGGCAGGCAGTTTTCCACTTCTCGCAGATGTAGGCAGACTACCAAGATGTGTTTGGTATACAGCCCAAAAATCTGCTCAAACTGCATCGTTCATTAGGACCAGGAAAGACTCCGGTCTTCCCTGATTGACTGCATCTGCGTTAAGAAAAAATTTTGCTTTGTAACACAACTGCCAGTCTAAGGAAGCATCTTTGGGTCTGGATTGTTTGACTACATTCAATTTCTGGCCAAACTCTTGCTTTAAGCCTTACCCTGATCAAATTTATGACAGATGGCTTGTGTGGCTGAAGCTGATCTCTTTTAACGCCTACTCCTTTCTTTGATAATTTACAGCAAAAGTCTCCCACAAGCTACCAGCTGCTTCTAGTTAACGTTGTTTAAATTGAAGAGTACAAGAATACAAGAATGACAGTTCTATTGAAGTGTAAATCTCAGACGTCCTGAGAGTCTCAGGGCTCATAGGGTCCACTCACGGCTTCATGTTGAACATATCTCTGACAGTCTCTGGAATAGACATGGATGGATTCTTTCCGTTGTCCGTTTCATCACTCCAGGTCATCTGCACCTCTTCTCCAGGGGTCATTGCCCCTACACTTAAAGAGGCTGGGGAGGTGGGGCTTGTGGGAGTGGGCGTGGCATTCTTACCCTGGATGAGCTGTACCTGTTGAGGACGGGAAAGACGGATAGACTGAGAGAGGAAAAATTGGAAGGGTGTAGAAAGGAAAATAATTAGGAGGGGGGAGTACATATAAATACATATAAATAAAAGGAACCAGGTATTTTGGATGCTTTTGGCGAAAAAGAATAAACAGGGAACCAACAAGAAAAAAAACACAACAAGGGTTTAAATAATAAAATCGTTTTAAAAAAAAAAAATTGAAAAGGTTGAAAGTAAAATGAGGCAGAAGAAGAGGTGCTTTCTCCATCACACACACTAACTCCACATAAACACCTAGAGAGCCAGAAGATGGCACAGATGGAAGATCATAGCATTAGCTCCAATGCCAAACAGCTGCAGGAATAGATGAGTAGGTGGATAACTGGCAGAAGAGAGACAGAAAAACAGAAAAGACCTACCTCTTCTTCTGGTTTCTCCTCCATGCTGCCCCCTGCTGCCTCTTCTGTGATGCTTTTCTGGGGATGCAGGTTAGACGGGTTCTTTCGGCGGATGGAACCACGGGACACATCTGTAATGCTTTGAATCTAGTGGGCAAATATCAGTGGTTAAAGAAAGTGTTCTTCTTTTATTTTTATAAGTTAAACTTAATAAGTTTATACGTTTAAAAGTTATAACTCCTATGCATTTTGTGCTATCTAATAATTAGATTAAAAATGATTGCCTTTATAAGGTTACATAAGAAAAATACACTAGAAAAATGTTTTTCCTTTCTTTTCACTTTGTGCTGACTCTACTGATCTGAGATTCATTACTAAATTTTTTTTAAAGAGAAATCAACACCCGTTAAAAATGTTACTTACATAACATTTTTCCTCATTTTTACAATTTTTCTAACATTTTCTAACAACCTTAACATCATGTGTTATTTTTTAGATTTTTCCATTTTTGTGATACAGCATGACACACTATGTACATTCTTTTAAACAGATGATATGATGACATGATGCCGCCTGAGATTAATTTTACAACAGGCCTGAAGAAGCTTCACATATGCTACACACTTGTTGGCTGCTTTTGGCATAAGCATCAACAACTCTGTTTAGACTAGTCTAATAAATAGCACATTAAAATAAAAAATATAATACATATTTAAGAATAAGCATTGCTTTTAAAAGTAGAAAAAGCACACATTCAATCATGTGTGTCCAAACCCTTGATATGAGGTAGTTAGATTATTAAAAAAACACAAAGAAGTACGGAAAATGTATCAGGCTATATTTGTGTAAAGCTCCATCCTGTCATACCTCTCTCTCTCGCTCGTTCTTGGTCAGGTGCATCTCTTTGAGGATCTGAGACCTCTGCTCCATCACTAGAGTTTTCTCATAAGTGTAGGCGGAGATATCACTGTCGTGCTTTAGATATAAAAGTATATCACACACATAGTCAATTTATGAATGTGTGTAGATACATAAGAGTGTGTATGTGTGTTTTGGTTACTTTGTTTTGTGCATGCAGATATACATCTCACCATTTCCACCACCTCCACTTCAGCATCGAGACGCAGGTGGTAGAGAAAGGTCAACAGGTCCTTCTTCATCTGAATGCTGTTATCGTCCATCTGAGCCACAGTGAAGATGCGCATCTTACACTTCCTCCACACCTACAAACACACACATATGGATAAGACTAAAGACAGGACAAAAGGCCTCCTTAAAACACACACACAAAACCCAGACAACAAAAATGTTTTAAAGAACATCTCCTCTCAGTCTCATTTACTAGTATGAGAAAATTGAGAAATTACTAACCTTTCATTAGTAATTTTTTATTTTCTCCAGAGGCAGAGTTGACGCTAAAGATATTTTGTCTTTGAGAGATTTGTGTGTGTGTGTGTGTGTGTGTGTGTGTGTGTGTGCATACCTTGTGCTGGCGCAGCAGGAAGGGCAGAAGCATGAGCATGCCGCCATCATGGACGATCCACCACACATCAATGTGGCCCTCAGTGAAGCGCTCACCATTTGAAGGATATGCAGAGACATTCTTGGGTACAATTAATGCCAAGCGTGCTGCTGTGGTCTCCCTGACAACCTCTAAGGAGTAGAAACACCCAAACATACACATGTAAGTGAAAGTGACTATTCTTGTCATTGAGAATCACAGCACCTCTGCTTTTTACCCATACACACATGTGCAGCTATTGAAAGCACCCGAAGAACAGTGACAGGGGAAGTAAAAAAATCCAAATTATTTTAAGGCAGCCTTAAACACTAGATACACTACATAGTATCCTAAAATCTCAACTGATTATAGTTTTATTCCAAGCTTACAGTGTTACTTCATTTTTAGAGACATTTATAATGACTGAAAAACAAGGGATGTCATATTAAGCCTTATACTTAAAGATTAATTACTACCCCATCAAAATAAACAAACAGTCCATAAAAACATATTTTTCCAAAATCATTTGGATATACTGTACTAACTGTGACCCTTAAACTGTGTGTAATATTTAGAATGAATTAGCCATTCAAAATGCTCCAAAATGATTAATTAATTTTGTTAATCACTTATAAAGTATGGTGGTGCTGGAGCCTATTCATTGTTCAAAAGGCAAAGAAACACCCTGGATATGCTCACCAGCCGTTCCCCATGATATTACTAGGACCTAATGTTTTTCAAACCTATTGGTTTGATATCGGATTTCACCTTATTAGAAATGATCACAAGTTTAATAGGAACTCAATGTAGTGTCAATGCCAGCATCCCACCAACGAAGTTCCGCAGGTGCTGGTTGTTCTCGGCCTGTTTCCAGTTTTTGGGGAAGCTGACCAGCAGAGTGTTGTGGCGCAAGCCCCCGAGCCCCCCGGCCTGTATGAGATGAGATGTGGCGTCCCGCAAATTAGAGGAGACCACGACCTGAATGAAACCCTTCACGCGCTCTGTCTCCATCAGTTTCTTTAGTGACTGGGAAAAAAGAGAGAGAAAAGGAGGGAAATGAAGAGATCTCACAATTCATTACTTTATTTACGAATACATAGATTATTTTGACACAACTTTTAAAATCGTTAACGAATGACTATGTTATAAAATGACTACAGTTCAAGTATGTTAATCATGATTCAGTGTTTTTGATCGGCTGTGGGTATGTGTGTGTGGGTATACTGACCTGCTCTGCTTTCTGCGACTGTGCGTGGTTGTTGAGATAGGTGCCCTCTACACAAGCGCCCACAATGGTTAAACCTTTGCCTGCCTTCAATTGATTGGTCAGAGACAACAAACGTGGCTGCTCCACATTCTGCTCTCCATCCAAACCTACCAACACCATGATCTGTGGCCTGGAGGGAGAGAGAGAGCAGGGGTTTTTCTTACAGTTCCTTTCATCAAATCTGATCATAATTTCATCACTTACGAGTTACAGTCTTATAACGTGTCTCTTGGGCATTAAGAAACACAATGGAAACCTGCCAGTACCAGTGAAAAAGTAGACCTTTCTGGAAAAAATGACTGGTGTGAGTACATACACATTTGCTCTAAATCTAGAATCAGTATTTTCCACTAATTTTAAAGACATTTTTAAAAATGTGTTTTAAAAAATCTGATCCTAATACAAACATAAGCCTGCAGATTCATATCTTGCTTATAATTTGGAAAGTTGTTAAAATGATCAAATCTAGACAAAAGAACACACCAACATATTGAAAGAGAAATGCTGGACGAGAAGAAGAATAAAGCTGTATTAAAAGTAATATCCATAATATCTTACACCTGGCACAAACTCACTGGCGCAGGATTTCAAAGATATTTCAGGGTATTATGAAGATAGTATCATGCACGACCCAGGAGGGTGAATAAGCAGATCCGTCTCTCTAGATGAGAAGCATTTTTGCTTTTTTCCTGGAAGATGCATCTCTATAATGCCAGTTGGCCACAGTGCAAATGCAGCTGGATTTCAGAGGGAAAGTGTGATATCATTCAGACTGATGTGTTGCATGTCACACCCAAAATTTGGCCTTGAAACTCAGTAGTCACCCAAACAGCAAAAGTCCTTAAAAAGTCAAAGGCTGTTCCTTACATGTGGCCATTTCATCTGCTTTCAAACACATCAAGAACCGCTGCCTAATATATGCCAACCATTGACAGCTGCCATACTGAGGTAATAAACTTTATTCACTTCACATTAAAAGAGGTTTTAATGTTGTGGCTAATCAGTGTATGGTGGGATAAAGTTTTTCTTTTGGTCTGAAATAATAAAAGTAAAAAGACACCAAAAAAGGCTGAAAGGATTTACATCAACACTGTGTATTTCATGGTCAGATAAGATACTGGCAAACTGTTCATAACTGTTCAGAATTTTAGCTGGGAATGTATCCAGCAGGTGAGGCGCTGACCTCCAATTCTTTGTATGTGGGGGTCCTTCCTCGAGCCTCATCAGAGCAAAACGGGCAGCGCTGAGTGAAATCCCACGAATCCCATCACCCCACTCTTTTTCTGCCCTGGGTAAAAAAAAAAAAAAAAAAAAAGAGTTAAAAATATAAGCACTCCAGGACTTTGTTATTAGGACTTACAGTGGTTTTAGTGGAACTTCTGTGCTCTTCTTTTCTGTCTCTATTCTATTTGGGAGATTTGGCAGCCCACTGCTGTACATTGTGTATGGGTTAAATGCAGAGGCTGCTTTTCGTTATGGTTCACTGTGTTCACTTTCACTTTCACTTTGAATATCATAAGTCTATTTTACACCACAGTAACGTGCAATAAGTGACAGCGCATTGATCCAGCTTCATCCAGCAGCTCTTTAAACAAAGCCAACCCAGACCAGGAAAAAGTCTGCATGTCTAATAATAGCACTTTGCCAAGTAAGAGAATGATTTTGTTTGTTTGGAGGCTTGAGATGTCCAGTGTTTTCCCACGAGAGCTGCTTGGGTGTGCTTACCCGCAGAACTCGATGTATTTGTAGATACAGCCAGCGATGCCCATGGCCACTATTGCATAGTACCAGGAGCAGATGAACATCAGAGAGAGACACAAGCTCATCCCCAGGAAGGACAGAGCCCTGGAGAAAACAAAAAATAACAAGGATCTGAATCAGAAAGTTGATTCTTAATTATGTAGGAAACAGCTTAAATAGTCCACACTGAAATGCACAGTAAGAGCAGTATTCCTACATACAGTATTCTAACTACTCTCACTTTTAAAGCAATACAGATCTGTATGAAATGTGCTTTTCTGACACAGGGTCTGGGATCTCTGAAAGAAAGAGAAAAACACTTTTTAACTCATTAATATGAGGAAGAAAATCCCAGTAGATGGCACTGCAACTCTGACCCACCTCATTAATTTTCTGGTCAGTGGTTTCTAGTGATGTTGCTTTATGATTTAAGCTTAAACGTTACTAGAAGCCACCTCAGAAAAAAAGAAATAGAACAGAATAGTACATTCAGATGAGGTTTTAGGGTTACATTACACATTGTCAGTGTAGAGGGTTCTCGCTGATTTTAAACTAATTAGTAAAAAGAGAGAACAGCGGAAAGTTCACAGTCTTTTGGAGGGGTGGGGGGCTGTGCTTGCAGCAAGAAAGGTTTAAAATCCATGTCTGGCTTGACCCACTCTACTTACAAGTACTAATAATAGGGGCGATATGGAGTAAAACTTTTAAAGCTCAACAAAGTCACACTGCAGGCTCTCTGAAGGATTCTGTTTCTTGTCATTTACTTTCAGTAGATTTTACAATATTCACTCTGGACGACTACAAAAATACTCATCCTAACATGAAGTTTTGCCTGTTTCTGTTTTTAGGCTAGAGGCTCTCATTTTCTCATTCATGTGACATTTCCTCAAAGACTAGAGGCTAAATTCTGACTTTCATTTGCACCTAAAATATTCAAATATTATTTAAAAATTATATTAAAAAATTACAGTCAAACATCCAAATGGTCACAGTCTGTTAAGTGACCCCAAATCCCTACTAACATTTTCAAAAAGTACTTGAATAAACTCAACTCACTGGTAATGCACTTAAGAAAATGTCACTGTCTCATATGCTTGATTAATTATAATATATTTTGTATTTATTCAGAGTAAATGAATAATCTTACTGCTGCTTAAATGTGAAGCTGCACTAACCAGTGGTAGAATTTGAAGCGTGGTCTCCAGTTAGGAGTCCTGAGGAGAGTCTGCAGAGCACAGGCCAGATTCACAAACATGTAGCACATGAGGAAGAACCTGTGGAGGGATGAGAAGAAAAAAAAACACATATGTTTCCCTTATGAAGCATGTGGACAGCAGGGGCCATTGTGTGTTTTGTAGATGACCCTAATCCAAGGTTAAATCCAATTATTTCTGGTTATCCAACATAAGTTCCCATACTTAACTCTTATCAAAGTGAAAATCACATGAGGGCTTAACAAAGTTCAGTGCTAACATGTTATGATGGTTAATGAATTATGCATTATTGTGCATTAAGTGGCATTACGTACATGGAGAGAATGGGTGCCACAGCATCCAGAGAGGCGATAATGATGCCAATCTCACAGATGCAGGCAGTCAAGAGAAGAGCCCATGTGGGCTCACCGTTCGCCTTCCCATGGCCAAAGACCTGCCAAATAAAAAAGTGAAGTCTTAGTTTGATCATAGACTCTCTGTTAAAGATTTGACTTTTATTCCAAATACTTTTTCAACGTTTAGCACTCAAATGGTGTTTTAAAAGTGCATCTGTAACCTGTTGAAAAAGCATGAAAAAAAATATACTATATTTCTCCAAAAGCAATTTAAACAGCAGACACCAAAACAGAAATCAAATATGTGGCAATTTTCTATGCACTTGCATAATTGTTACCACAGATATTTATATGTGATACTGCTTTACTCTCTGATTACTGCAAAAAAAGCTCATAAAACACTTGTCAATGAAAACCAATTAAATTAGCACACTGGCGCTTAAAGATACACTGCGTCAGACATATATGTTCCACATACTCACCCTGAGAAAGGGGATAATCCCGTCCCGAGCGATGGCCTGTAAAAGACGAGGTGCTCCGGTCAAACTCTGAAGCCCTGCCCCACAGGTGGAGAAGAAGGAACCAAACACAATGACCCAGGGAGAGGGCCAGGCTAAGGTCCCAATGACCAGGTTACCGTTCACACCTTCACCAAACCTGTGCATTACAAAAAAGTAGAATTTTAGACAATCCAACTTTTGTCAGTATTACAGAACCAGGAAAAAGAATGAGAAACGTGAATTAAATTTAATAAAATGATCTGAACTAAGAAGCGAACAGAATCTAAAAACCGAACTGAAAGCAAACTGACTCACTTGTCTCTCAAGACCACTCCCTCCACACAGGCACCAAACAAGATCACAGAGGACATATCTGCAAAAATGAGAGCTTAGGACAAAAAAACTTGACTTTAGAGATTACATTTACAGCATTTAGCAGTCTCCCTGGAGCAACTCAGGGTTAAGGGTTCTGTTCAGGAACCGAATGGTGGTAGTGCTGGAGGTGAGATTCGAACATCTGACTTCTTGGTCTAAAGGCAAATGTCCTACCACTAGACCACCACCAGCAAATAAGACATAAGTTTCAGTTATGGTTAATTGTACCTGCACACAATTCACTTTTCTTGCTGAATATATTTATATATATATATATAATATATATTTTGTTTATATAAATGTCACTATATAGGTTTAAATGTCTTGGTTTTCAATAAGTGTGTGTGAAAGTGAGGTGTAGTGAAGGGCAGTTGTGAAGGATACATATGGTGGAGGTGGTGGAGATGGCCAGGATGGTGCCAATGGGGATGGACTTCTGAGCATCCTGCAGGTCACCAGAGCGGTTCGAGCCAGCCATGATGCCTGTGTCACACACGCACACACACACACACACACACACATACACTTATACATATATATTCACAGGTCTTTTGAATATGTGTGTGTGTGTCTGTGTGTGTGTGTGTGTGTGTGTGTGTGTGTGCGTGCGCGTGTGCACGCGCGTGTGTATGGATGTCTGTTTGACAAGAGGTCAGTAAACTCAGTGTAATCCTTTAGATTTGTGCTGATGCAGTTCTGGCTGGATCTTGGCTTATTCCACCTCAACATTTCCTTCCTGTCATCAATTCTGCCCAAGTTTAGTTTAGCCGTAGAGCACACACACGCGCGTGTGCACATTCTCTCTCACACACTCACACACACACACACACACTCTCTCTCCGTCTCTCTCTCTCTCTCTCTCTCCCTCTCTCTCTCTCCCTCTCTCTCTCTCCCTCTCTCTCCCTCCACTGCATGAAACAATTAAACATCAGTTGAAGGCAGTAGATTCCAGAGTGAAGGATTAAGGATTTTATGGTACATTACAAATAGCCTTAATATTTTACAGCAGATGTGCAATTCTGTGTTGCAGAAGGAGAAACAGAGCTGCAGAACTAATTTTTAATTCATATTCATTCATGTTCAAATTATAAAGTGCATCTACATTGCAAATCCCTGACTGAGGGAATATTTCACAAAGATCTCTTGGTAAACTGGACATGTTAGCCCTAATAATTCACTTACTGCTGTCATTTTGCTTCACTGTTCAAAAAATGTAAAAAATACCCAATCATTAATTTCATAACTGACATTTAATTACATATAACATATAATATATAAGGCATTACATTTCCACCTGATTTACATGAAAACAACACCTTGCACCAAAGCCAAAAAGACTGTAAACACAACAGTAACATTTCTTCAAATTCTATCACATTATTGCTTTTAGGTATGAACACAAATGCAGTTTTGAACCTGTACTTTCAACAGAAATCCTCACAATAACTTGCAAGGTTAAAGAAAAAGTGATGAATTTCCAGAGTAATATACTAATTTGAAGTGACCTTTGGCTTAAGTTATCTGGCTTTCTCTAAAATCATGATTTCTGAAAGATGTTCCATCTGGTGAGAAGTGACTAGTTTATAACAAGTGGTCTTCTTACTGATTTGGGGGGTACATACCTGTGACAGAAGGAAAGTAGATGCCCACCAGCAGGGTGAAGAAGCTGGTGATGTCAGCTAGTACATAGCGGTTCGCGTTGCTTAAAGGAACATCAGGATCGACCACAGCTGGTATTCCTCTCTTCTCCAAGACATCATTCTTCTCCATGTAGAAACCAAAGAGATTTTCTATCAAAGAAAAGAAGAACTGTGAGAACACTTTCCTCCTTTTTTTCTAAACATATGTTTCAAGTACAACATGGAAAAATGTGAACAGACCCTTACATATGTGTGCTTCTCTTTTACAGTCATTTGAATACTGTTTAATTTAGTGCTTTCAAAAAACCTTTCCAGGGTGTTTCTCTGCATTTTGCCTAGCGAGCGCTGGGATCATCTCCAGCACCCGCATGAACCAGGTTAACACAAGCTGCTCAGATAATGGATGGATGGAGGGATAGTTCTTTGAAATATTTTTCTATCTATGCCATTTAAATATACTTGCCATTTAAAAAATTTATTTATTGCATCTATTTTGAAATGCAAATTAGATTAGATTAGATTAGATTAGATTAGATTTTACTTTCTCCCTGAGTTGAGGTAAGACAGCACACACAAGGCACCACAATTAATAGCAGAAGTGGGCAGCAATACATTCAGCACCTGGGAAGCAGTTTTGGGGGACAGTACCTTGTTTAATGGTAACCTATTGATCTGGGACTCGATCGCAATCCTCCAATCATGGACTCTGATTAGGACACTACTGCCTCTAAAGCTAAAGTTGTAATGACATGTATGCAATAAGATAAGCAAAGTTCCCAACCTGCCAGGATGCCACTAGTCACTCCGGGAATGCCCTGGACCTGAGAGATGTTGTTATTGGTGAAATATTCATCACAGGTGGCGTTGAAGAACTCAGAGTCACAGAAGAATCTCCAGAGCTTAGTGGTGACTGTGGTGTTGCCTTGCTCGATAGTCTTTGCACAGATGTCAATGCCCTTCGACACTAAGGTTCGATTTCCCAGCATACAGATCCTGCAGTAGAAGGAGAATGTGGGGTAGTTTGTGCTTTTCTGAAAGTAAAGTTGAAGAATATCCTGCAAACGAAGGCTTCTTGTAAAAAAAAGTACAGTAAATACAACAACTAATACCAGTGTTAATGAAGTTAAAATGCATAAAATACAGTACCAGAGAATTATTTGGATACACATGTATTCAGTTTTTTTTTCTGTAAAAATGATAAAATTAAATTTTTGCAATAAGCAAAAAAGTGAGAAAAAATCTAAATAATTTCTATTGTAGGATTTTCAAATTACAAACTTCTTTGTCTGCATGCAGAGATTTTTCTAAAATATATTTGTTTGTTTACTGGGACATAAGTTTATACATAGTAAACACTTTTACTGTGTTTTTGTATTTTTCTTGATATGAGCGTATTTCAAGCATTTTAAAATCTAAAAGTAGCTGTAGGATATGAATCCTGATCAAGTTTTAAAATCCATAAAAGTCCATAAAGTCCACATACAGAAACTAAGCTACAGCCTAATTCTAAAGGGGTAAAGAGAAGTTAGCAAATGCTGATGTAACAAGAAATTATAGATTTTTTTGGCTCATAAACCTTAACACTATTCTCATTAATAGACCATTTAGTCAAATCCTCCTTCTTTTTCTAAATGGGAGCCAAGAGAAAAAGAAGGAGGAGTTAGAATTAGTCAAATGTATCCAAACAGGTGACGATACAGGACTGGTACTGTATGTAATGTTACCTACACAACTTACGGAAAGTCTGGTGGATCGAAGGCGGATTTAATCACCCCAGCGTACACGGCCACGATGGAGAGTATGACGCAGGCGAGGAAGACCAGGGCCAGCTTGTTGACGTACTTAACGCCGACAAAAACAACCAGAGCCATAAAAGAAAGCACGATGGTGCCATAGACACGCATGTTGTTGAGCATTCCTGCTTCAGCCTCTGCTCCCTCCAGACCCTCAATCTGAAATATAGCGGCCTGTGGCACTATATAGATCTGCGGATGGAGAGAGAAACAGAAAATGTTCATATCATACTCTTAAGGGCGTGATACTGATTTCAGATGTGGGGCCACAAGACAGTGAGGATGGGGAGGTCATCCTCAAAATCCTTCTCCCAATAAATACCTCGTCTCTTCTCTGTACTTGTCCAAGCCAATGCAATCTTGCTTCTTTATCTTTGTCTTCAAACTATCCAACCTGAGCTGTCCCTCTAACACCACTCATTTCTAATCCTGTCCATCATTGTCACTCCCAACGCAAATCTTTAACTCTGACACCTCCAGCTCTAGGTGGGCAGCGGTGGCCTAGTGGTTCGGGCGTTGGCCACATGATCGGAGGATCGGGGGTTTGAACCCCTTCCCAATAGGTTGCCCTGAGGTACCCTTGAGCAAGGTGCCGTCCCCATCACGCTCCTCCCTGCAATGGGCTGGCGACCTGTCCAGGGTGAGTTCCCTGTCCTTTGCCCTGTGTGCGCTGGGTTGGACTCCAACACCCCCCACGGTCCCGTTTGGGACAAGCGGCAGGAAATGGATGGATGGACCTCTACTGCACGTCTTTTTGACAATGCCACTGTGTCCAACCCGTGTAGCATCGCTGGTCTCACTACCGTCCTCTAAACCTTCACTTTCACTCTTGCTGGTATCCGTCTGTCACTCCTGTCACTCTTCTTCACCCATTCCAGCCTGACTGCACTTTAAAAAACTACTAATACAACTTCTAATAATAATAATAATAATAAGAATGATAATAATGAAAACAAACACCAGTTAATTACTCATTTCAAATCCAAAGTCAGTTTACAATATAAAATAAATAAAGAAGAAAAAGTCTATCAAACAAGATAATAAATTCAAATCAACCTTCATAAGAGACATTTTATTGCAATTCTGAACATACATTTATAATCTTGTGGCCGAGGGTTGCATGAAAGTGAAGTGTTATCACTTGATATTCTGATTTCCTGTTTTTTATTTACCCTGTTATGATGTTTGGTCATTATTAGATAATAACGTTTTCAATCAAATGGTCAGGCTGTCAGGAAGCATTGTTACCAGCAGGATCTCAATGCAGCCCAGGATGTACATAGCTCCAGCGAAGGTGGTGCCCAGGTAGAAACAGATCCCCACTGCCCCACCAAACTCCGGCCCCAGCGAACGTGAGATCATATAGTAGGAGCCACCAGCTGAAACAAAAGCACAGTTTAAATATTCAGCCACGTGGTGTTTTAAATATCATGTGAATTATCAAAGTAGCTCGATAAATCCTGAAATATTTCATATGTTAAGGTTTAACACTAATAATACTTGTAGAATTGAAGGCCAATTCATCTCGTCTTATCATACATTCACATAATGCATTAAGCTCAATGAGTGGCAACATTAAAGTTTGAGGGTTATAAAATGTATTTTGTATTTGTTTTTTGTTATATGGATCTGCAAGTGATAATATTTTAAAGTAAAAGTGCTGGATAAAAATGTATTTCCCATTTTCCCCGCAAACAAAGGCACACAAAAGCAGCCCTACATGCAGCCAGAGGACAGGGGCTGAACTCAGCTCAGCGGGGAACTGTACTGTGTACCGTGGCTAACTGCCCATAAAGAACAAGAGGACAGCCATCCTCTGGGCCCATACATACATAAGCACAAACACAAACACACTCACAGACAGGGGCCAGTGCTTTTTGCTTACCTGGCACTACTCCATTTGTGGCAATTGCACTCATTGAAATGGCAGTCAGCATAGTCTGAAAAAAAGTCGTACAGACTTAAATACAGTGAAGGTAATACACTGACAGACATTTACATTTGTACTAAGGCGTATAAATGTTTTGGCTGATTGATACACAGACAATAGAAGATTAAAAAGCATCCTGACAGCAAAAGGAAAAATTGCATATGCATACATGTGCACAAACATATAATTACAGTGCAAGGCATCTGTCCTAGCTATTTTTTAGCATTTATTGCAGATCTTCTATATAAAGTTGTTGATTTTTTTAAAACATTCTATTCATTGGTTTTACATCCAACATGTTTTTCTTCCTGAAAACAAAAACTAAATCAAACAGCAATACACAACACCCACCCCATCCCATGCCCACCCCGTGAAGCCAACAAAATAAATTTTACAGCCTGCACAAAATGATCTTGCACAGTAAGAATGTTCTGATGTTACAGCGTGACCAACATTACAGTCCTGTTTTGTAAAATGGTGTCAAATTATCCCCAAAATGTACCAATGAGTGATTTAATTCTTTGTCCCATAGAAATGTCAATCCAGGAATCGTTGGGATTTACATCCCTAAATTCCCCCAAAACCTCAAACAAATCAATGTCAAGTATTGTCCCAGACGTCTACAAGTCCAGAACATACAGTACTGTGCAAAAGTTTTAGACAGGTGTGAAAAATGCTGTAAACAAAGCATGCTTTCAGAAATATACATAATGATTGTTTATTTTTATCAATTTACAAAATGCAAAGTGAGCGAACAAAAGAAAAATCTAAATCAAATCAATATTTTGTGTTACTACCTTTTGCCTTCAAAGCAGCATCAGTTCTTCTAGGTACACTTGCACAAAGTCAGGGATTTTGTAGGATTATAGTCGGTGTATGATCAACCAGTTTTACCAAACAGGTGCTGATGATCATCAGTGTCACACGGAGGTTGAAACACGGTCATGTTTGGAACAACCTACCAGCCGAGTTCCTTCAAAAACTGTGTGCAAGTGTACCTAGAAGAACTGATGCTGTTTTGAAGGCAAAGGGTGGTCACACCAAATATTGATTTGATTTAGATTTCTCTTTTGTTCATTCACTGCATTTTGTTGATTGATGAAAATAAATGATTAACACTTCCATTTCTGAAAGCATTCTTTGTTTACAGCATGTTTTCACACCTGCCTAAAACCTTTGCACAGTACTGTATGTAATGATGTCCCAGCTTCAGTGTTATACAGTCTTATACAGTATTCAGAGTAGGCGGCACTTCTGCTACAGAGAGGCTGCAGTGAGCAACCCTGATGTGCAGGGTTTAGCAGAAGTCTGACAGCCTTTGCAAATTGGCCTCCATTTACTGCCCTCACAAACACAACTGACGCCTCGTTGACGTTTACATGAGAATTTTGACTTTCTGTAAAGCTGACAAGTTCTTGAGAGTATATTTTCACATATTAGAAAAAAATTAAAAATGTCCCTTAACTTTTTCACAGGCCATATGCCATGTTTAATTTCTTTCCGTATGAAATCGATTGTATAATCTCTGCAGGGTTGGTAGTTATTCAAATCTATATATACTATTCATATGAATAACATTCATCACATTAGCATAATTGTTGACAAGAATGAATACTTAATAATACATAATAGCTATTTTGAGCAAAAAAAAAGATTAAAAAAAATAATATATTCTTTCTGATATGCACAAAAACACACACAAATACTCTCACACACACACACACACACACACACACACACAAGTGATACTGATACTAGAACAACCTACAGTATGAGTTGGGCTGTGGGTATTATCCATGGTACTAGAGTACTAATAGCAATGTGGTCCACCAAACAAACAGGGTGCTTGCATAATTGTATGCAGTTTAGGGGGAAGGGAGACAGAGGGATTAAAAGGGAAGAGAAGGCCGCAGGGATAGACAGAGAGAGAAAGAGCAGCCGGGTGAAATGTCTAGTCTCTCTGGACCATGTTACAGAAGAGTAAAAAAGTAGTGTTGTTTCACAGGCAGAAGAGACCTTTCTGTTGGTCTAGACAAGGCCAAGCAGCCCTGAAGGAGAGGGTATTTGTGGTGTGTGTGTCTCAGGATGTTTGCTATAGGACTGAAATGTGAGAGGGTGCTAGCGTGAGTGTGACTCTGTGTGTGGCCCTTATTCATCCAAGTTGCATACAGTCAAATTTGGTTTCGCTTTGTCGTTAGAAAGCTTTAGGTTCACTCCTTCACTATTCCCTATACAACGTTTTCCTCATTTACTATTAATCTCTTTATTTAAAAATAGAGGATATCTTTTTGAGTACTTACTCACTTAGCTTTCATGCATATTCATGTGTTTGTAGCAGGGTCTGCAAAATATGTTACTTAGCTGGCCGTAATTCGATTAGATGGCAGCTGTCTAGGTTTATTGGAATGAAGAACAGATGTGGACAACAAAGCACACATGTATGTACATCTGCTAAATGACAAAAACGTACAAGTAAATATAAGTATTGAAAGCATGATGTATGTGTGACTGATAACAGAACTAGATTAAAACAGAGCAAAGATAGCAAATGTTAAATTAAAATAATGACCCCGAAAAACTAAAACACTTAAAGACCATATACCACATATCCAGGACGAGGCAGGGAACTGCTGTCAGAGACCAGAGACTGAAACACAATACTTATAAGCAAGGCAGGACAAGGAACACCTTGGAGAAGGTTACAGATGAGATACAGTTGAAGGACAGTGCTGGGCTGAAGCCAGGCAAAGACAGGACAAGGGATGGCAACAAAACAACAGTGAAGTGAAAGTGACTACTTGTCTTTTTGAAACAGCACAGTGGGACACAATGAAATTCAACCTCTGCATTTCACCCTTACACACACGCAGCAAGGGGCAGCTATTTAAAGCACCCCGGGAGCAGTGATGGGGACAGTACCTTGCTCAATGGTACCTCAGGGCAACCTACTAGTCTGAGATTTGTAATTTGAACCCACAACCTTCCGATCCTGGGGCCTAGTACCTAACCACTAGACCACCACTGCTCAAGAGCCCATGGACATGAGGACATGTGAAATGTAAACAAAAAAACAGACAAGGCACGTCGCAAGACTAGGGCTGCAATAAGCGACTACTTTACTACACAGCTGAATGAAGAATGGCCATGGAATGCAATTTTTGTGTTACTGGGTTATCATGAATGCAGCTAAACACACATCAGATAAGAGTGTATGTCAACCTGACAATTAAGCGTTTATTAGTCCTTTAAGTTAAGGTTCAGGTAATAAACATAAATGAATGTTATGTGTGTGCGTGGGGGAAAATCAGGACCTGTTATTTGAAAAAGATACGTCAGAGCTTTTGTGTCCATGCAGTAAAACATGATTTATCAGGTCTTTGCTCAAATCACCATTCGTTTCCTTTATGTTTAAAGTTCATTGGTCAATAATGGCCAGGAGGAGAGAGGAAGACTCTTACTGTAGAGCAGCACATGAAGACAATGATGAAGGTGCCCATTACCCCACCGATGCCCACCAACCAGGTCATCCTGAGAAACAGAATCACACCCAGGATGTTCTGCAGACACGGCAGGTACACCCCCATAATTGTGCCCATACGAGGAGCCTGTCAAATCCACCAAAAACCGAAGAGCAATAGTCACACAGAGAGAATGTTAGTGTAACGACTGAGCAGCAACAGTAATCGAAGATCACTGTGAACAAAATTAACAATGAAGTTCATGTAAGACTCCTTAGTCCTTAAACAAAAGTCACATTATTAGTTTACGCTTCACTGTGCACATGAATGATCAAGGTTATAATATAATTTAAAAGTCTGGAATCAGTGTTTTCAATATTATAACATTTTACTTATTGCAGGTTAATAAATAAAGTTCTATTATGTAGAGTCTTGTGAAATAAACTGAAGATGTTTCTGAATGAAACCTTAAAAGATGAATGGAGCAGAGTTACAGTTTAATGTTGTTATTGCATGTTATTATGGCATACAAAATATTCTAGCATTCTGGGGGAAAAAAACATAAATTAAATTATATTAATTCAAAGATTATACTATTTTGCAATATTTAAATGTACATTACTTTGTTCATTAAGTTGCAAAAACACTGTAAAGCAATCGCTGCAAAATTTACTGGCAACTTTGTTACCACTAAAGCAGTGTAAATATACAATTTTATAGTTTATAACTTTATAGCAATTTTACTTGAATTCTATAGCAGACAACTCATAAACACATTATATTTGATGATGTGGGGGAAGCACTCTGTAGACACTGCACCAAAACACTGACTCCACCTCATATATAAACCATAAATGTCCTATTAATTTAAGTCATGGTAAGTAATCTGACATTTTTTTATTTGCATTGGAATTAATATTTTTTCATCCTTTTTAATGAACTTGCATCTTTTGGCCAGTTTCTTTTGTAGAAAGAATTTAGGAGCATCTATTTTTTGCAAAACCTTTGAATGGATAAGAATGGCCATTCATGGACATTCACTCCCAGAATGCACTGCACCACACAATTTCAAACTGTAATAAAATGAAAACAGGGTTTTCGTAATATTATGTTAAAAACGTATTCCAAATGGCAATGAATGGCATTCTGTTTGATAAATCACATCATTAGAAGATCAAAATATCTATCCCAAGAGGTTGGTTGGGTATTCAGTGTAAAACCATTTCGTTCCAAATACCCAACTCTAACAGGTGTGTGTGTTCACCTGCACTGGTTTCTTTCGGGCCTCCTCATTGTTCTCTGCCTCCTCGTGTTCCTTGCTGCCCTGCGTCAAGTTAGAGTAGTTGGCCAGACTGCTGAGCAAAGATGAGACCATGGGACTTGTGTCCATTTCCTCCTACATCACATAAAAAGCACATATACACAGTGTGCACAATTATTAGGCAAGAGTCTTTTGAGGATTCATTTTATTCAGGAAAAAATCCAGTGCTATCAGTCAATCCAAAATGTTAATGACCCTGAAACCTGAATATTCTACAAAGGAAATGTGAGTGTGAACATTCTCAGGGGATACATGTGTTTGCACAATTATTATGCAGCTATTAGTGTGTAGAATTATTACACAACTTGCATAATCTGTTAAAGTGAGAATAATAAACAAACAACTCAAAATTTACAAATAAACATTTGACATTTATAAAAAAAAAATTAAATCAGTGACCAACATAGCCATCCTTCTTTTCAATAACACTCATTAACCTTCCATTCAAGGAGTCTGTCAGTGTTATACCATATATATATATTCTTGATCTGTTGATGATCAACTATTTATGCAGCAGCAACCACAGCCTCCCAGGTCCACAAGTTCTCACTAGGGTTTAGGTCAGATGAGGAAGGGGGCCATGTTCTTATTCCTTAATCTTTTCATCTTTACTCAGGAGCTAGGCAGTGGAGAACTTCCATGCATGTGCTGGACCATTGTCCTGCATAAAAATCATGGCCTTGGAAGATGCAGACTTTTTCCTGAACCACTGCTTGAAGAATGTCTTCTAAAAACTGGCAGTAGGTTTGGGACTTGATTTTGAGTCCATCTTCAACCTGAAAAGGTCCAACTAGCTCATCTTTATTAATACCAGCCCATACCAGTACCCCACCTCCACCTTGCTGGCATTTGAGTTGAAGTGGGGCTCTGTGCTTGTTTCTGATCCAGCCATGGGCTCATCCATCTGGTCCGTCAAGAGTCACTCTCATCTCATCAGTCCATAAAACCTGAAAAAATCGGTCTTGAGATATTTCTTGGCCCAGTCTTGATGTTTCAGCTTAGTTATCTTGCTCAGTGGTGGTCGGGTTTCAGCTCTCCTTACCTTTGCTCAAAGAAAAGACAACTGGTAAACCAGTGACAGATGCCAAGGCTAGCCCATTTAGTCTGATCCCCCAGATGAGCTTCTGTAACACAGATCTGTGTAACACAGTTGTGATAGAAAGCTGACTGGTTATGTTCATGTTGACCACTGTCCATCACTGTTATGTCCACATGAGCATCCGAACTGGACCATGGAGCACTGGAAGAGAATGGCCTGATCTGACAAATCACAGTTTAATTACATCATTTAGGTGCATATGCATCAAGAGATGGCATCGGGAAGTATTATGGGAAAAAGGAAAGCCACACTGCAAAAAGTGTTTATGAATGGTTCAGGGAACATAGCACAGAGTTCAAGGTTTTTGCCTCCAAATCCCCAAGATCTCAATCTGATCAAGCATCTGTGGCATGTGCTGGACAAAGAAGACTGATCCAATTAGACGTTACACGAAATAGGACTCAAAGGATCTGCAGCTAATGTCCTTCAATGGTTCTGTGAAATCCCACATGAAACTTGAGAAACAGTTTATACAGCAGTGGACTGAAACAATACAGACTCTTAGACTCTTATATTTGAAAACAAAGCTACTGTGGTCTAATAAATGAGTGCATACTTTATTGGATATTAGTGTACCTGAGTTTGAAATTGCAAATCCTATGCCATTTAAAGGCCACCAATTATACACCTCTGAGATTTATAGTATCTCTAGAAATGCAAATAACCATGCAAATAATAATCACAGCAATTATCACAAGCCATATTTAATGATAGGCTTCTGATGTAATCACCATTCATTTCGATGCTCTTTTTTTAGTACTTCAAGGAAGGAAAAGCAGAAAATTGCAGCTGGTAATGAATAATGTCAAAAAGTCTAACATTTCTCATGACAGCCAATCATAATACCTCAAAAAGGGCCATGTTTTTGCCGTCATACTGTTGGCTCTTCTCAACATCACTGCTGCTGCTGCTGTTGATAAAGGGGCTGCTTTCTTTGGGATTTCCATCTCCTGTGAACATAAATAGACCTACATTAAGTTCCTAAAGACATTCCAAAAAGAAGCTGTATATTTAGATTATTGAACATTAGAAATGAATCAAAAGCAGCGATAATAATAAATGTTTTCCATCATGGAACTCATGAGATGCTGTTCAGCTTATAGAACAAGAAAACTCAAACACAGAAAAGAATTCTCTTTAGAGTTATCAGTAAATTTGCCAGCTTTTTGCAAAAATCTGAAAACCCTGACAGCAGCTTGATTTTCTTCATCACCTCTTTGAAGGTGAAATAATGACTATATTAAAATTGCTTATGAGCATTACCCTGCCCACACACTCCGTTATTCAAACCTCATTATCCAGCACCATGCGACCTACTTTTGGAGCATATATGCATATATTTGCATGTGGACCTGCAGTAAGGTTTCTATACTGTGACTGACTGTATCATGTGTTGCTGCATAAAAACCTCAGATAAAGCTGCTTAATGTAGTGTGTGTGTGTGTGTGTGTGTGTGTGTGTGTGTGTGTGTGTGTGTGTGAAAGTGAAAGATAGAGAGTAAGATAGATAGAGAGAGAGAGAGAGAAAGAGAGCGAGAATGAGAGAGCGAGAATGAGAGAGAGAGAGAGAGAGAGAGAGAGAGAGAGAGAGAGAGAGAGCGATGTGGAGATATGGCTTCTAGTGCTCTACAAACTGTCCTAAGGGATTTCAGCGAGTTTCACAGAGGCTTGGAGTGTTAGCTTTTGCTTCTGTGTGTTTTAATATGATGGATTATATTAAGAACAGCAGCGCGAGAAAGAAAGAGAGAAAGATGGCGAGAGAGTGAAATGTGATTAATGGATGAAAATATATCCACTGCATATTGTGTGTGTGTGACTGTGTGTGTGTGTGTGTGTGTATTTGTTAACTCTGTTGAACATTAAGAGCAGTCTCCTCCATAGCAACAACCTGATTCTGAGTCTATTTTTTAACTCCAACACTCTAAATGGCACATAAGTGGACAGATTCATTTCACCAAACGTCATTATATTCATTATTTATCTCATTATAAACAACAGGCATCGGTTCTATATGATCTATAAATCAAGGTCAAGGTCAATGGTGACAAAAGTAAGACTGACATTAGAAAATGGCACTTGGAGAACAACACTGCAGATAAAGCATATTCATACATACTGCCTGACTCTAGAAAAAGTCATTTGTACAGGACCTTTATAAAATGTTTCTATTTTAAGTTGCTGGTTCCTGATTTATGCAAATGACCTCATCCAGAACGACTTATTCAGAAAGTGTAGGAGACTGAAAAACTCCAAATCACTGAATAACACGATAACTAAAGTAGTGGGTTTAACTGCTAGAAACTGATAAGCATGCGTAAATCCTAAGTTTCTATATATCTCCAGGTGAATGAATGGTAAGTTTTAAAACTTTAAAGTTTACATACCACATCTGGCTAAAAATATTTTTAAAAATCCTATTCTTTAGATATGCCCTATATAATTTCAAACATTCTTAATGCCTTGATGCATCATGTCTGCAAAGATGTTTTAGAAAGTGCCATCTTTTAAAAAAAGAACCAAAAGTTCTTTTGTGGCATCATTTGCATCCCAAAATTTCTTCACATCACATCACATCACATCACATCACATCACTATCTTCTTTCTCTCTCAAACACATCTCAGAGACATTGCAGAAGCCCTGGACACGCTGGACACTGAGAGATTAACAGAACCAACTCTAAAAGCTAATGATCTGATTAATCTTTTTAAGACTGGCTCACTATATTTTTTCAAAGATATGTGTGTTTGCATAGAAGGGGAAACTGTTCTGATTTTGCTTGAACTCTACAAGCAGACAACGTTATGAAAAAGTACCATTTTTATGCTTTTGTGCAGCAATTGACAGCAGGCATTGTCCTGAAACAATCCAGAGCCCAGATGATCAAACTGAGGCCAACAGTAGCAAGAAATATTCCCTTAGTGCATGTACAACACAGGATTATGTGCACTGTGAATAATGTGGCCTTCCCGGCTCCATTAACCGCATAAAAGCTGTGCAACTGTAACAGTGTAAGTGTTGTTTAGACTTTTCTGAAATGCGAATCCGCGTAATGATAATGGCTTCTTCTTTTCCTCTAAATTAATTATAGACAAGGGCATGCTCATTTAATGGCCAGGGGACCACTTAACATGCCTGATTTAGTCGAAGACATTCATGTTTAATTAATTGATGTATATATTTTAACTCGTGGTTATTTGCCAACGCAGTTGAGCTGAGATTAACTGAACAAAAAGCCCTCCTTTGATTATTAAAGTTAACTGCTCTTAATATCACAAATGAAATTAAACAAATGATCAGGGTCAGGGTCAGATCAGGACATTTTAGTCATCAGTTTCTCTTAATAATTGTAATTCATTTAAGTGATGCAAAGTGGGAGGTTTGCAGTGTCAAAAAACAGCTTTCTTAACTTCTAGTATGGAAGCAATAACACAGTCAACTTATGAATCAGTTGAATGGACAAATGAGGGCTCAATACACTCATGATATGTTATAAATTTCTCCACTATAGAGTTGAGGTTACTCAATTACCTACTGCAAAAAGGATAAAGCAAAACAAAAGAAGCAGAAATGAAGAACCCTGCTATGACGCTAATATGGTTGTAGCTGGTGGAGAGATAAAAAAAATGACAAACATGTCAAAGTGCAGTGCTTCTATAGCTTTAACACCTTTTCAAAAATGCTGAGCATTGAATTGCATGCAAATGTCTTTCTTCAGTAGTCTACTTCTTTTGCTTTAGTCTGAACTCATCACCATGGTGAACATTCTGGTTTGCACAATGTTATTATTAATCATCACTGAGGTGGTGCTACAGAAAGGCATTTGGTGAAGGATCGCTGGTCAGTTTTCCTTCATGTTCAGTGATGCTGTAGCATTGCCACTTGAGGATTCTGTAAATCCAGTATGCGTTGTAAATCTGCTTTTAAAACCACATTACAGCCTTTTGGCCTAGATGTAATCTGCATTTAAATTTTTCAGTTTTTTTTTTTTCTCGATGTGCTCCAGCATTTATGCTTTTGCAACTTTGCTGCTCGAACAAGTTGAAATTACAGTATGTTCTGAGAGGACACCAAGGCCGTGTTTGAAGCAAAAAGAGATGATTGCTCACCATTATTTATGTAAAAATATCCCTTCTCCATCTTGCCTTTTACATATTTACTTATGAAATTGCATGAGAGGGAAACAGCTGCCAATTCCTTACTCTTTCATAACAGTCAGACTATTTAAATATGGTAAAATGGATGTATTTGCACAGTTGAAATTAAGACCCCTTGTTGTTTCTCTACACCCAAAACTGAAAATCGCTTTGTTTACATCGTAATGCATCGTAATTATGCAAAACTTCTGTGAAATCTGTCAAATTTTCCTTTAAGAAACCATTAGAGACTGTGTTATCTATTGCCAATCTTTTTCTACTCCTCTGTTTTATTGCCGGCCTAATCTTGTTGTCTCCACGCCTTGTAATACACTTGGGAATCCAATTCTCTGGAGAGAATAAATTGGTTCCGCTGTATCGTTTCTGTGTGCTTGGGCTGAGGCCAATAATCTATAGCTGCTCTTCACTTTTCAGATACTTCATGCTATAATGTAATAAGACTGCAGCCTGAATGAGCCCTGAGAATTTAGCCCTGATTCAGCAAAATGACAGATATAACAGATTCCACAATTTTCGGTGAAGGTAAAAGACCGTTCACGCTGTGTGATGCTTTGAAATGGGGAACGTTTGATGAAGAAGTGAGAGAAGTGCTACTTTCCATAGTGCTCATTAAAAAGAGGGCCGTTATTCATCTGCATGCCTCATTATTTCAATAGCGAACATAAGAACATAAATTAATTGTGCAAATTACTTCAAAGTAGTTCTTTCCCAGACTTCCCAGAGACAATGGCATAGAAGATTCATTCCCAAAAGAACTTTTCTGGTGTATTTTTCAGGTGTGCCTTTTTTAACCCATATGTCCAAGTTAGGGGTGGCCTAAGTGACAGGGGTGGACACCTCTTGTCCTGGAGGGCCGGTGTCCAGAACAGTTTGGTAGTTGCTGCCTCAAACACACTCACTCATTACACCTGGTACTTATCAGGTGAGCAGAACCAGGTGTGTCTGAGGAGGGAAATCACCAAAATCAGCCCTCCAGGACTGGAAATTCCCACTGATTGTTTAAAAAATAATAGCTGAGCTGCAATATATGAAATATCTCTAGCCAGCTCACGTAATAAGTGTTGGAGTACATACAAAATACATGATTCTATCTGGGATAAATGTTATGGTATGACATTCTACTCAAATGCCTCCTATGTACACCATAATGGATCCCCTTTCACACTTCTCTTTGGCCAGATTAGCTGTTGGTAGCCAAATTAGGGAGTTATTGTGGCATTGCAATATTCTGTGCAGTCTGTATTCACCTGTACAATATGATATTAATATGATATTAATAATAAATTAATATTTATTATTCATTTGGTTAATTGCATGAATTTGGGACATTTACATAGCAAATATAGTTCTTTTCAACAGCTCAGGGAGAAGGAAAAAAGGCTAATAATAATGGTGTAGCAACAACTATGCAAGTTATAAAAAACAATCCTGGTGTTACAAGCTGCTGTGATATTGGGTCCTCATATCAGGGTCGTGGTTAATGCTCCAGAAAAGCCATCCCTGAAAGGAGGGTTAAAACAGACTGTGTACAAATGAATGCCGCAGTGTTACATTTAATAGACTCAATCACAGAGAATAAACAGTATCAATAGACGGTGTTGAGGTAAGCGGCTACGCCCAATACTCTGGCTGTAGAAGGGATCCACCTGAAGATCTGGAACACTGCCAGCAAGAAACCCAGCTGACATTAAGCACCAGTGGAGTATGCAGAAATGACGTAACTGCAGCGTAAGAGAAAAAAAATGCTGCTAGGCCTTAGCTGAGAAACGTGATGAAAATGACGTTGAGGAGAAGATTTCTGCAGCACAGTGTGGATCTGTATAGGGTTGCTCCGTATATGGTTTCCGTTCTATGTTTATTTTTCTAAATAATTTGGAAGACTGGTCAAATGATCAAATTTAAAGTCATTAAATAATAGCGCTATTCACAATAAATACTATAAGGGTCAAATGTGGCTCATTCTCACTTAATGCCTAAAATGCTTCCAAGCTGTGTGTGCATGAATATGGTAATAAGGTTAAAACGTCTGCATTTTTACAACCTAAACCCTGTCTGGTGGAAGACTTGTCTTGGTTGATTATCACAGTGAATAATTTTGACACAATGCTCAGTACGTCAGGACTGAAAATCCCCTTCAGTCTATTGGAATCTATGAAAAGTGTCTTTTGAAGTCAGATTACTGATTATTATGGACAAAATTACTGTCCATAAAAATCGACCATTTGCTACTGAGGCAGCAGATAGAGATAAGTTCGAACAAGAGGAAGCCTTAAACCCACTGGGTCCTTCAGAATGGAACTACACAGCCAACCAAGTGAATCAGGGCTTTCATGCCGATTAAGAGGAGGGTCAAAGCTCAACGGCTTATATCGGATGACCACAGCTCAGAGGTAGCGACAGCCAGGGGTTGTGCTTCAAACGAGCGAGGAAGTGTGTGTGTGTGTGTGTGTGTGTGTGTGTGTGTGTGTGTGTGTGTGTGGTGTGTGGGGCAGTTCATTCAGCAGTGTGATTAAGAATAATGGCAACAGGATCTCACCATCTCCTTCTACAGGCAGTGAGACAGTAAAGCACACAGACAAGAACAATAGAGGACAGATCACACACTATTACACTACAGCAGCAGATCTATAGGGTCAGTAAGACAAGATAGTCTGGATATTCGAAGCCCAAATGGTCAATATCAAAGTGTTTGTGTGAAATTTAGAGTGGAGCTATATAAGAAAACTGGTTTATCTTGAAACCTCAAGAAATTCACAGTAAAGATTTATATTCTGGTCTTTACATTTACAGCATTTAGCAGACGCTCTTATCCAGAGCGACTTAGATGTCCTAATTACAGGGACAGTCCCCCCTGGAGCAACTCAGGGTTAAGGGTCTTGCTCAGGGACCCAGTGGTGGTAGTGCTAGAGGCCAGGGACCTCTTGATCCAGAGGTCCATAGGCAAGTACCCTACCACTAGACCACCGCCACCCACATTTATTTATGTATGACATGTAAGTATGACATTTTCTTGAGTACTGCAGAAACATACTTGACAAATCCACTTTAAATTACTCTCGGTTAGTCCTAATACAGTAATGATCTAGTAATAATTATAGTAAGAAGAAGAAGATAAAAATGGACATAAACTTATTCACTTCTATTGTTTTATGTGCAATGATAAATAACTCATACAGTATAAATTTTTATATTACACCAGATATTACAGGACAACAAAATATATTTAGTACTGGATGTGCACACACTACAAAATTCACCTTCTGCTTTTCACCCAAACACACCGTGCAGCAGGGGGCAGAAATTTAATACACCCGGGAGAGCAGTAAAGGGGACGGTACTTTGCTCAAAGGTGAAAGTGAAAGTGACTTCACAGCACAGTGGTCACAGCACAGCACACAGTGAACCACACCAAAACTGGACCTCTGCATTTAACACATGCACACAAACACCGCGCAGCAGTGGGCAGCTATGAAAGTGCCCAGGGTGATAGCAGTGACAGGGACGGTACCTCGCTCAAGGGTACCTCAGGGCAACCTACTGGGAAGGGGTTTGAACCCACAATCTTCCAATCATGTGGCCGACTCCCTAAACACTTGGCCACCACTGTCCTATTGAAACCAGTACGTTTCAATCTTGGAGCCAACTCCCTTACCACTAGGCCACCGCTGCCCCATGCTTCCACCTGCTTATTTAAATTCAATTATTTAAATGAACCAAGAAAACATGGTTCATTTTGGGGAACACTAACTGACCATGATAGTGAATGATGAGCCTTTTAGAGGCGGTGAATGGAGCCAATTGATCTGAATTGCTGAAAGAGCCTGAAGGCTTGTCACTAGTGCACAGCAGTTCTTTATCTTTTGGCATAGGTTGTACCACGTACCTCACAGGTTCTCTCTCTGTCTCTCTGTCTGTCTGTCTCTCTCTCTCTCTCTCTCTCTCTCTCTCTCTGTCTCTCTCCCTCTCTGTCTCTTTGTCTGTCTGTCTCTCTCTCTCTCTCTGTCTCTCTCTCTCTCTGTCTCTTTGTCTGTCTGTCTCTCTCTCTCTCTCTCTCTCTCTCTCTGTCTCTCTCTGTCTCTCTCCCTCTCTGTCTCTTTGTCTGTCTCTCTCTCTCTCTCTCTCTCTCTCTCTCTCTCTCTGTCTCTTTGTCTGTCTGTCTCTCTCTCTCTCTCTCTCTCTCTCTCTCTGTCTCTCTCTGGCCCTCTCTCTCTCTCTCTCTCTCTCTCTCTCTGTCTCTCTCTCTCTCCTGTCTCTCTCTCTCTCTCTCTCTCTCTCTCTCTCTCTCTCTCTCTCTCTCTCTCTCTGTCTCTCTCTCTCTCTCTCTCTCTCTTCTCTCTCTCTCTCTCTCTCTCTCTCTCTCTCTATGCTTGGTATCTGTTGTAGGCCTTCAAGCTTCAAGCTTTTTCTGCAGTGCGCTGGCAGTGTATTCTCTTCAAGATGTCAGATGTGCTCTTCAAAGGTTCATGGCCAAATAAAAAAAAGTGCAGAAATGATGTGACTACAGCTTCCCATACGCTGCCCTGTGTTTTCAACAGTAGAAGGAAAAAGCGCTCAGTGTCAAATCAGCATGTTGCATGATGCAACTACAGTACTGTGCGCAAGTTTTAGGCAGGTGTGAAAAAATGCTGTAAACAGAATGCTTTCAGAAATATATATAATGATTGTTTATTTTTATCAATTTACAAATTCAAAGTGAGCAAACAGAAAAATCTAAGAAATCAAATCAATATTTGGTGTTACTACTTTTTGCCTTCAAACCAGCATCAGTTCTTCTAGGCACACTTGCACAAAATCAGGGATTTTGTAGGATTATAATCGGTGTATGATCAGTTTGCAAACAGGTGCTGATGATCATCAATGTCACTACGGAGAGTTGAAACACAGTCATGTTTGGAACAACAGAGCCATGACTCCTTCAAAACTGTGTGCAAGTGTACCAAGAGAATTGATGCTGTTTGAAGGCAAAGGGTAGATCACACCAAATATTGATTTGATTTAGATTTCTTTTGATTTAGATTCTCTTTTGTTCATTCACTGCATTTTGTTGATTGATGAAAATAAATGATTAACACTTCCATTTTCTAAAGCATTCTTTGTTTACAGCATTTTTCACACCTGCCTAAAACTTTTGCACAGTACTGTATGTAAATCAAAACTGATACTAATGAAAACACTTCTTGCATTAAGGTCTCTTAGAAATGTCCACATCAGTGGCATCTCCTTCTTTAAAGTGATAGTTCTACAAAATAGTTCCATCAAAACAAATTTACACAATTTTCAAACAGGCCAGGTTATGTGGTTTCTGAAATACTGATGTCTATAAAAATGGAATAGTGTGGATAAGGTTTAACTGTCAGGGTGGGGACTTACTACCGACTTTAGATATGAAGCATCCTTTGGTCCACTTTTAACAGTGTGCCATGCCATTTTACACCATTTAGACCAGTTTATTTAAATTATTATTTTTTTTTTTCATTTTGAGTTCATTGATTTAGGCTGAATTGAGGCAGCGGTGGCCTAGTGGTTAGGGCGTTGGTCAGAAGATCGGGGGTTCAAACCCCTTCCCAATAGGTTGCCCTGAGGTGCCCTTGAGCAAGGTACTATCCCGTCCAGCTCACCTCCTGTGATGGGCTGGCGACCTGTCAGGAGTCGTCCCGTCCTCACCCTGTGTGCGCTGGAGGTTGGGCATGCCTCCCAGAGCCCCTTTGGGACAAGCGGCAGAAAATGGATGGATGGATGATTTAGGCTGAACTAGCTGCAGAACATATGTGCGCCAGATAATAAGCATGCCATGGTTTATTGTGCCAACAAAAAAAAATGCATGACTTTATTTTTGAACTTTTATTTTTATTTTTAAAGAATAATGAATAGTGTCTTGCTGAAGCAGCGGCTTATAAAACGTATGTGTAACCTATCCTTACGTTTTGTCACTGCATCTTTAATCCCAAATCCAGGCTGCAATACTGTATTTGACCTTGAGAGTGCAAATCTAGGTGAATTTCAGCTCCTGTGTTAGACCCTGGCCCAGGCGCAGTAGCGCCCGGCGGCTGGTGACAGGGCAGCTCTTACAGCAAAGCCTCTCTCCTGCCATTATCCAAAAACCTCCAAAAACGGCCGCCAGGGAGCCACTGCAGCAAATATCAATGTGTGACTCATCTTGGCATGAATTTGAAAAGCTCCTCTACTAGTAAACTGTTGCACACAGCCTATATGGGCATGTGTTTTTTTTCTAAAGTGATTTTCATGGAACTGCATGCTGTGTGTTGACAGACTGGGTGTACAGTGTTTGTGATGAAAAACCTCAACACAGTATTCGGTGTAAAAATGAATTTAAAACTGTTTTTCCTTTTGTTTGGTCACTCCTGACCTGTGTGTGTGCTTTCAGGTAGCCTGAGCGAAACATTTCTTACAAATATAGTCATGTTTGCAATACGTAGCAACATTATTGTAATAATATACAGTAATATATAATAATAGTTCTGGAATCATCATTGATACATAGACAGCATAAAATAATAATGAATGCTTTTTAGATGTTGTAGATAGCAAACAAAAACACCCAAAAAGAAACTATAATATGACATAGCCTCTCAACGCCATTTCAAAAGTCTACAATCAATGTTTCAGGCGTTCACAAACTGTCCCAAATCAATTTTGTGCAATCACAATTTGGCCGGACACAAGTATAAAAAACTGTAGGAAGCTGTAATATTTTTTTTAATATGCAAAGCTGTGATGAACAGAGCTAAAGAAGAATCTGAAATGACCAAGATTGTGGTATTACATTGAGAGTGAAGTTATATTCATGATCTGTCTTGCAGAAAATCCCAATCTCCATGCAGTATATTTGTAGTAAAGAGATATTTCAATAAAATGATTTTATTAAAGAAACACGTTATTGTTCCCAATAAACATGTACAGTGTCCTCAAAGATATTACCATACTTTATTTATTACTTAATAAATAAATACATTTTATTATAAGTAGTCCCAAATATTGAAATTATATGCTGTATGGTAACGTATTTTTTAATTGCATTTACTATAGTGTCATGGTTGTTAAATATAGGTTAAATCAGATTTTGGTTCAAGAAACGTAAACTGCTGTACTGAGTAGCAGCTGAAAGCGTTGGCTCCGCAGCTGTAACGCTCTTTCTCGTCAGCAGCTTTGAAGACTTTTTAGGAAAGGTGTGTTCATTTGTGGTCAGAGACTCCATTCTGCACAGAAACCCACTAAATAAGTCAAAGTATCTTCAGCTCTCATTTACAGCCACTAACACTGGCACTGATATCATAAAACCAGTGAACGTTCTCTCTCTCTCTCTCTCTCTCTCTCTCTCTCTCTCTCTCTCTCTCTCTCTCTCTCTCTCTCTCTCTGCCTCTTTCTCTCCATATTGTCATTCTTGGTGTGGGTAAGATTTAATCTGCACTAATGGTTTGTCTGGCACAGCCACATATTGCATTTTCTCTCTTTTTCATCCTCCCCCTTAATATGCTTCTCTCCTGCATATCAGAATCATTAGTAGCTTTAACATATTCTCTAATAATTCAGGCTATGCTGAGCAGAGGATTTACAGGGACGTAAAATAGCCAAAAGTTTGAAATATAGTTAAAGCTGAAAGTTAACTCCCATAAACAACAGCGTCTAATTTGATTGTATCCTGAAATGTAGTTATTTAACATATTTCTTTAATGTGGGCCTGGATTCTTGCTTAAAAGAAATGGCAAAAACTTTTTTATTTTTATTATTTTCTTTTTTTTCACTTTCTTGGACTTTCAGCCCATACTATTTTCACTTCACAATAAACATATTTAGTTTTATTTAACTGCAAATAAATGGGTTTGAAAAAAAAGGGCCCTATAATTGTATTTTTAGCAACTTTTCTATTTTTAATTTTTGTGAAAGTCACACTGATTGTTACACATCTATTTTAAAATTGAGTGTTGTTTATATACAGTACTGTGCAAAAGTTTTAGGCAGGTGTGGAAAAAGTGCTGTAAACAAAGAATGCTTTCAAAAATGGAAGTGTACCTAGAAGAATTGATGCTGCTTTCAAGGCAAAAGGTAGTAACACCAAATATTGATTTGATTTAGATTTTTCTTTTGTTCGCTCACTTTGCATTTTGTAAATTGATAAAAATAAACAATCATTATTTATATTTCTGAAAGCATTCTTTGTTTACAGCATTTTTTCACACCTGCCTAAAACTTTTGCACAATACTGTACATAAAACATATTAAGAAAGTTTTATAAAATATTTTATATTTTTGATCTACTCACCCTGAAATTATCTCATCATAAAGGGAGCTTTTTAAAAATGCCTGTCGCTTTACTCTATATTAAAAACAAAGGTTTTCAATCACTTTCTAGGTCTAGTGTGAACTGTATTTTTAACAAATATTTTTTAGCATTCTAACATTGTGTTGATTAATTCACAAAACAGCTTCATTTCATTTAAAATCAGTTCTTGAGTCAATTAAATGATTTTATTGACTTTAAACATTATCAAAAATGCCAAATTCATTGTACAAACTGCTTTCCAAGTCAAAACGCAGCTGCAAGACTTCAATCTTCCTAAATTCTTGCTTAATTTGCAGCTTCTGCAGGACCTGCACTGGTTCCTGTGCCCATTTGCATCAGTTTAAATCCTAAACGCTTGCCTTTAAGGCCAAGAATGGATTTGCAACTTCTTACTTTGCTGCACTGATCAAGCAGTGTATCACTTCTTGTCCTCTCAGAGCATCAAAACCTGCTGGCCTTGAACCTCTGCTCCTCAAAAGAAGAGGGAGACACGTATCAAGGCTGAGTCCATTGAATTCATATCTCATATCTCAGATATACATAAGACATAATTATCGACTAATGTACAGGCATACAGTTGCATATATTAACATTAACTTGTTTATTGACAGGGTTTGTAAAGATTGGAGAGCGAACGAGAGAGAGAGTGAGAGAGAGAGAGAGAGAGAGAGAGAGAGAGAGAGAGAGAGCTCTTTTTAAAGTGGTTTAACAGGCCGACTTGTGATCTGACCCAGATAAAGGCCTCAGGGTGGGACAGGGTGATGGAGAGTGAGATAGAAAGCTGTTTCTGCTGTTATCCTTTGTCTGAGCCAGAACTATGACATTCAACACGCTCTTAGCAGGCAATGACTGTGCACAGCTGACTAATGCAGGGTGTAACACAGCGCTGTGCTTCAAAACAATGCAACTGCAACTTAAGGAAGACCTCCTCTAGGAATTACTCTCTGACCCTGAGCATCCATGCACCTGCAGATGTGTCCAGACACACCCACATACTCTCTCTCTCTCTCCCTCTCTCTCCCTCTCTCTCTCTCTCTCTCTCTCTCTCTCTCTCTCTCTCTCTCTCTCTCGGGACATCCCTTTGTCCACTTGTACTCATTCCCAGGAGAGCTGCACTTGCTGCAGGTTCAGATTTATTACATTATCCTTGATAGCACATTCTCACACATATGCATACACACACACACACACACACACAAAAGTGGGCTTCAGCAACAGATTAATATACATGCAGACAGTGGAATGTAGATTTCTACATTTATAGAGTGAAAGTCATTATATATTAAAATAAAGGCCTGTAACATCATTAACCTGGTTTTATGGTTTTAATTTTATTTGAACAGAATGAGGTGAGTAATGAGAACAATATTGATTTTTGTGTTGTTAATAGTAAACAGTGTATCAGCACTTTTGAAAATTAGGTCTAATGGGTCCTTAACCATTGCAGGTCTTGAAGATCTGAAGTTTTTATGATATTAATGCATACAAATATCACTGGTGTTATACATCCTCTGAGTGAATCTTCTCTCTCTCTCTCTCTCTCTCTCTCTCTCTCTCTCTCTCTCTCTCTCTCTCCCTTTCTTGTTCCCTTGCTCTTCCCTGCAGCCTGACCTACATAGAAGAAGAAGGAAAGTGCAGATTTGTGCAAGGAGCTGCCGCAAGAATCATCACACACACATGCAGATGTATGTATGTGAAAATATGTTTAATGTACAGGTGCATGGTGTGTATATATATATATATAATGTGTGTGTGTGTGTGTGTGTGTGTGTGTGTGTGTGTGTGTGTGTAGTGTGTAGTGTGTGTGTGTGTGTGTGTGTGTGTGTGTGTGTGTGTATGTGTAGAGAGAGTGTTGCCTTCCACTGCATTGCCATTTTACCCTGCAGGTTGTGACTCCTTCGAATTACAAATGCATTTGCATGTTGTAAACATGAGCTAAATTTAGTGCACTCCAGTTTCCATCAAAGTATTTTAACGCTTTTCATCTACACTCTTCACTTTCTTTGTTGTATTTATAGACTGTTTGTACAGTTGTCACTTTATCCTCATGTTGTTTGCTGCTGTGTTATATTAACAGTAGAGGAGAAAGTGTATTCGTTCATTTCATTAAGGAGAAGGAAAGATGAAATACTCTGTTTGCATATTCAACTGCACATATGACGAAAGTTCAGACACCATTGTGCTATTCATCAATAGCACGGGCAGCGGAGGCCTAGTGTTTAGGGACAAGGCCCCAGGATCAGAATGTCATGGGTTCGAATCCCCGACCCAGTAGGTTGAAAGGAACTACATGGCGTAGCAGCGGAAGAACTGTTTATTTGTGATCACAATTAATGTTGAATTACATGTTGTACATTTATTCGTTTACCATTTCTACTATAACTGCTCATCCTGAGTAGGGTCAATAATGGTCCTGGAGCCTATCCCAGCACACACAGTTTTAAAGGCAGAAAAACATCCTGGACAGGTCGCCAGTCTATCGCAGGGCAGACACACAGAAAAACACACTTACACACACATTTTTAGCATCGCCATTCCACCTGAAGTTCATGTCTTTGGACTGTAGGAGGAAACTGGAGCACCTGGAGGAAACTCATGCAGATGTGAAGAGAACATGCAAACTCCACACAGAAAGGAACCCCATCGTCCCACCTGGGAATCAAACCCAGGACCTTTTCAATATGAGGCTACCCGTTACCCTTTCCCCTATTTAGTCATTCCTATGCTGTAGACTCTAGTGAGGTCTTTCCCAGTCACACATTGCCATCACTGGAAGGGTGCACACAACATGTTCTTTTCACTTTTAAATCCAAATGGTCCAAATGGTGAGCTAATAATATTACATAATAATAAGAAACTAATATTAACATTTTTTATGAAAAAAAATCACTGTGTAGTCAAAAGCAGCAGCAAGCCTTTTTAGACCACGTGCAAAACCACAGAAATGCTGATCTAGAATCAGGTGCTGTTTAAATGACCATGATGAACACAGTGAAATCTGACCCAAAAGTATGTCTCTGTCTGCCTGCTTCTCTGAAAGGGCTGCTTGTAGCAATTTTTTTTTTTTTTTTGTCATTTTATATCCCACGATGTCACTCTGGTTTAAAAAAAAAATCAACATTTTAATGAATGTATGTGGTTTGAGAGGAACCTTGATGATGTGTTTTGACAGTAAAGATTTGGGAGACATTTTAAAACCCAACAGAAAGAGGAAAAGTTTTGGACTTCCAATATGTCTTCACAAACTCCAGACTCGGTGTGAAATTGTGCAGGCTAGAATTTTTGCCAGAATATTCCATTAATTCTGGTCCAATTTAAAGAATGGTTCTTTACATAACAATGTGTGAGTCCTGAAGAATATTTTTAAAGTTGAAATATCCTCCCCATAATGACAAGGTTATACCATCTAAAGACTAGTACAAGCCAAGAACTGTGTTAAGACCTTCATGCCCTAGGAATTAAAGCAGGAGAGCTAACAACTCCATCTAGCACTTTGTCTGTGTGTGTGTGTGTGTGTGTGTGTGTGTGTGTGTGTGTGTGTGTGTGTGTGTGTGTGTGTGTGTGTGTGTGTGTGTGTGCATGCATGCATGCATGTGTCACATTATCACTCTAGACAGAGATGGATTGCTTTAGAACTGCTCCATTTCCACAAGGATAAGTGTGTGGATTTGTGTTTCAGGGGTAAGAGGACAGTATTGGCTCTATATTCATAAATGGAAAAACAGAAACTGTGTATTTTGTGCCCCTTTAAGTTCTGCAGACCTTGCACACTAAAACTGTCAGTTCCTTGTGGTGAAACATCTTTCTCCCCATTGCTCTTCAGTCTTCACCTCTACATAATTTCCTCATCCTCCTCCACTCCTGTCCTCTCTATTCCATCTCCCACCTCCCATTCCCCAACCTCCCAGTAAAACAGCCTCTGTCACGATCCCCCCAGCAGAAGCAGCTGGCCATCACAATTTAGCAAAACTGTCAATCAAAGCAGGATACATCAGCGGGATTACAGCAGGATGGCATATTAAAATCCTGTATGTGGTATTAAGAGGAAGTGCTTATATAATGCAGCGTGTTCTTCTGTAATGACATAATGCTTGACCACAATTATATAAGAACTACTGGCCACAACCCCTGACCAAAGAGCTCTTGGCCCATGTCAGAAATATGAAAACATATACAATCCCCTCCACTGCGATGGGCTGGCGACCTGTCCAGGGTGCGCCCCCCCGTCCTCGCCCTGTGTGCGCTGGGTTGGACACCAGCACTCCCCCGCGACCCCGTTTGGGACAAGTGGCAGATAATGGATGGATGGAATCCCCTCCAAAAGTACTGGAACAGCAAGGCCAGTTAATTTGTGTTTTTAATGCACTGAAAACATTTGAGTTTGCGGTCAAAAGCTGAATATGAGATATCAGATTTTTAGCTTTTATTTTCTAGTATTTAAATCTAGATATGTTAAATGGTGCTTATAAACTGACCCACTAGTTCATCATCCACTTCCATTCACTGTCAGTAACATGTCTAGACCTTCAAAAGGACTCTTATTTATCCAATGTTTTCCTCGATTTGAACCCACAACCTTCTGATCCTGGGGCCAACTCCCTAACCACTAAGCCACCACTGCACCAACAAATTCTGCTTCTTCTTCTTCTTCTGAGAGCAGATATCAGGAGCTATTTATCGATTTAACAATCAACCTAACAGGACACAACAACCTGTCCATCTCACATTTTCCCATACTTTTGATCTCTTGATAAATGAAGGGTTTAGATACACAAGTCACCGTGCTCTATGTAATTTAATACATCTAGACATAAATGCTAGGAAACAAAGCTGAATATCTGATCTCAAACTTAAATGTCTTTTGTGCATAGCAAAAACTCATATGTTGGTCTTGCTGTTCCAATACCTTTGGAGAGGACTCTATATCTCCACTGCACTGTATCTTGTACATGATGGTATCATGATATACTGCTGCCTCAAAACTCCACCTCAGATCAAATTCTCCATCCAGACATGCTGCCTAATGTGACAGTAAAAGCACTATATGGCAAGGACAGATCATGTGACAGTCATTCACATACATTGATTAGAATCAAAAGCTTTGATTAGCGGACAGTATTGAGCGATCACAGCTGACAGCTGGCGCGGATTAATCAGCGCTAACAAAAAGCATAGTAACCTTGAACGCTCCATCTTCTGTAATCCAGGTAGAGTCGTGATTATTATTATTACTGTGATGGGGGTTATCCCTGGCTTCATCAGAAGCCACACACTATTCATTATAAAGTGCACTGATTTGGGAGTCTGCCAGTTTGGAGTAATGGAGTTTGGAGTCAAAAGAACACACCAGAGATTAACCATTTCTAAAATCCAAAAACTTTCACGTGCATCCATGTCACTAAGTTTTCTCATCACAAAGCTCACGTTCAATAAATGGCTTTTCTTCACAGCCATCTTTAATATTGATTACGTTTTATAATGTCTGTGGTGCATGATGTGCACTGATAGATGCACCAAGGAATCATCTTTCTGTATGTTTTTCTTTATTTAAGGTGATATGGGTCTTGATGGTGGGAAGGCTTGCAATGAGGAACATCTTTTAAATTGGTAATTTTGCTTAAATACATTACCACTAATGAAAAATGTCTGTTTTGAAAAAGTAAGTAGTAGAATGCTAAAAAATTGCTAGTGGTAAAAATAAGAAGTAAAAACTCAAATGGAGGGCAGAAACCTGTAAATTCTCTTTAAGTGTAGCAACAAACCGCTCTTTATTTCTTCCCAGCTGTGCTATTTGGTAACTTTTAAATGTTTAAAGAGAAAACTCACCAAATTCAAAAACTCTTCATAATATAATAGATGAGTCTTTAATTCTACTAAAGCAAGTAAATTGTGTTAACTAAAAAAAAAAAACAACAGTGCAACAGTGTGCATTTAAAATTATAGTAAAATAGTGGGAAATTTAAATGTTTTTTTATTTTTGTGTCGATAAGCCCTGAAATAAACATCTATTACTGTAACCTGTTATCAATGTAAAGTGCCTTGGGGCAACTTTGTTGTAAAAGGCGCTATACAAGAATAAATTGAATTGAATTGAATTGAAATAAACAGAAATTTATAGAAATATGTAAAAATGAGGATACACTGTAAACTAGGTGTGATGCAAGACTCACACTGAGTTCTTGTAGATTAACTTCTTCTTCTTCTTCTTTTGCTGTCGGCTGCTCCCGTTTAGGAGTCGCCACAGCGGATCAACTGTCTCCATTTCTTCCTGTCCTCAGCATCTTCCTGCTTCAAACCGACCACCTGCATGTCCTCTCTCACCACATCCATAAACCTCCTCTTTGGTCTTCCTCTTCTCCTCTTTCCTGGGAGCTCCATCTTCAACATCCTCCTTCCAATATAATCCTCGTCTCTCCTCTGCACATGTCCAAACCAACGCAACCTTGCTTCTCTAACTTTGTCTCCAAGACGTCTAACCTGAGCTGTCCCTCTAATATACTAATTTCTAATCCTGTCCATCCTCGTCACACCCAACGAAAATCTCAGCATCTTTAACTCTGACACCTCCAGCTCTGCCTCCTACCTTTTTGTCAGTGCCACCGTCTCCAACCCATACAACATAGCTGGTCTCACTACTGTCCTGTAAACCTTCCCTTTTACACTAGCTGGTACGCGTCTGTCACAAATCACTCCAGCCACTCTTCTCCACCCATTCCAACCAGCCTGCACTCTCTTCTTCACCTCTCTTCCACACTCGCCGTTACTCTGAACTGTTGATCCCAAGTATTCAAACTCCTCCACCTTTGTTACCTCCACTCCCTGCATCCTAACCACTCCACTTTCCTCCCTTTCATTTACACTCATGTATTCTGTCTTTGCCCTTCTCACTTTCATTCCTCTCCTCTCCAGAGCATATCTCTATCTCTCCAGGTTCTCCTCAAGCTGCTCCCTACTCTCACTACAGATCATAATATCATCAGCAAACATCATCGTCCACGGAGACTCCTGTCAAACCTCGTCCGTCAACCTATCCATTACTATTGCAAACAAGAATGGGCTCAGTGCTGATCCTTGATGCAATCCAACCTCTACCTTAAATGCATCCGTCACTCCCACTGCAGATCTCACCACTGTTACACTGCCATCATACATATCCTGAACTACTCTCACATACTTCTCTTTAACACCAAACTTCCTCATACAAAACCACAACTCCTCTCTAGACACCCTGTCATATGCTTTCTCCAAATCCACAAAGGCACAGTGCAGCTCCTTCTGACTTTCTCTGTACTGCGCCATCAACACCCTCAGAGTAAACATTGCATCTGTGGTGCTCTTTCTTGGCAAAAAACCATACTGCTGTTCACTGATCCTCACCTCTTTTCTTAACCTCGCTTCCACTACTCTTTCCCATAACTTCATGGTGTGGCTGATCAACTTTATCCCTCTATAGTTACTACAGCTCTGTGCATCACCCTTATTCTTAAAGATCGGTACTAGTACACTTCGTCTCCACTCCTCAGGCATCTTCTCACTTGCCAAGATTGTGTTAAACAATCTGGTCAGAAACACAACTGCCATCTCCCCTAAACACCTCCAGGCTTCCACTGGTATGTCATCTGGTCTAACAGCCTTTCCATTCTTCATCCTTTTCATCGCTGCCCTTACTTCCATCTTGTTTATTTGCTGCACTTCCTGGTTCACTCTTCTCACATCATCCAGTCTTCTCTCTCTCTCATTTTCTTCATTCATCAGCCCCTCAAAGTATTCCTTCCAACACGTTCTGTTCACCTGTGAGTACGTTTTCATTTCTATCTTTAATCGCCCTGATCTGCTGCACATCTTTCACAGATCTGTCTCTCTATCTAGCCAATCGGTAAAGGTCCTTTTCTCCCTCTTTACTGTCCAACCTCTCATACAATTCACCAAACACCTTCTCTTTGGCCTTTGCCACTGCTTTCTTCGCCCTGCGGTTCATCTCCTTGTACACCTGTCTACTTTCTTCATCTCTCTGACTGTCCCATGTCTTCTTTGCCTCCCTCTTCTTTTGAATACACTCCTGGACTTCTTGGTTCCACCACCAGGTTTCCTTATCCTCTTTCTTCCATGGTAGACACCAAGCCTACCCATCACCTCCTCATCACCTCTGTTCCCTTCACCAACATGACAATTAAAATCTGCACCAATCAGCACTCTCTCTCCCCTGGGTACACTCTCTATGAATTCATCTAACTCACTCCAGAAACTTTCCTTCTCTTCCATCTTACAACCAACTTGTGGAGCATAAGTACTAACAACATTCATTATCACTCCTTCAACTTCCAACTTCAAACTCATCACCCTCCCTGACACCCTCTTCACTTCCAAAACACTCTCTACATACTCTTCCTTCAGGATAACACCTACTCCTTTCCTCCTTCTATCAGACCCATGGTAAAACAGTTTAAACCCTCCTCCATTACACCTGGCCTTACTACCCTTCCATCTAGTCTCTTGCACACACAAAATGTCAACCTTCCTTCTCTCCATCATATCAGCTAATTCTCTACCTTTACCAGTCATGCTGCCAACATTCAAAGTCCCTACCCTCACTTCCACTCTCCTCTCCTTCTTTCTCTCCTTCTCCCTCTGGACATGCCTTCCTCCTCTTCTTCTTCTTTGGCCAACAGTAGTCCAATTTCCACCAGCACCCTGTAGGTTAACAGCACTGATGGCAGTTGTTGTTAACCCGGGCCTCGACCGATCTGGTATGGAATTCTTTATCATTGTCCGCATATTGATTTGGCAAAGTTTTACACCGGATGCCCTTCATGACATAACCCTCCCCATTTACCCGGGCTTGGGACCGGCACGAAGAAATACACTGGCTTGTGCATCCCTAGTGGTTGGGTTTTCTTGTAGATTAACTAATAGTCCACATTTGTTTCAGTCAGCAGTGAATTAAAGAGTGAAAACATCTACATATGTCATATATACATATTTGACATTTTATCTCATTGCAGAAAGAAAATCCTGTAGCGCAGAAATTGTTTACGTCAGTCTGTTTTAGTTTGTCCTCATTTTTCTCCAGTGGTTTGGGTGGCATTAACACAAGCAAGGGCTTGACCTTACATGTTAGGGGTAAATCACATGCTGCTGAATTATTATAAGCAGTGGCTGAGGTAATCTGTTGGCAAAATGAAAAGAAATTCAACTGTAATACAGTGATGCATTTATTAATGTAACAAGATGAAATTGTGGATTTATGGTAACTTTGTCTAGGTAAACATAAGGTATTATCCATGCTATTGGGCTTGGAAATGAATAATAGGAATGAAAATGATGTAACATCTAAAGCAGCAGCTGTTTTGATGCACATGGCTTGTAGGCTACAAGTTCCCGGGGCACGTTAGACTATTTACAGCAGTGGAAAGTCCTTAGGTTACTGTATGATGTTTACAATCACAAATGATTTGTGTGTGTGTGTGTGTGTGTGTGTGTGTGTGTGTGTGTGTGTGTGTGTGTGTGTGTCTGTGTGTGTGTGTGTCTGTGTCTGTGTGTGCGTATGTGTGTGCATGTGTGTGTGTGTGTGCGTGTGTGTGTGTGTTTAGCGCAATGGATGAACTCCAGACCTCTCTAATTCAGGGAAGAACAGTTTGGCTTTAATCTCTGTGTGTGTCTGTGACTTCTGAAACAGGTCTGTACCATCTGGCCCTGATGTTCATTTGACCTGTGTAACCTACCAACACAAGGACAAACAGCCATGACAATGCCTTTCTCTCTCTCGCTCTCTCTTTCTCTCTCTCTCTCTCTCTCTCTCTCTCTCTCTCTCTCGTACTTTCTCCATTTGACCAATCAAAGGTTGGGAAAATCAGATAAATTGCCGAAACAACCATTCATTTGGCCTTTTCTGGACCAAATGTAGACATCTCAGAACTAGACATTCTATTCGTTTTAAGATAATCTTATTATTAAATCATTGTATTATGTTAAAAGACATTGTATTATATATTACATGTTAGCAGTGCTCACCCCAACACTGCTCCCCTGGACTCCAACCGATGTACTGTCTGTATGGGTCAAGTGCATTTTGTTGCAGTGCACTGGTTGCTGTTCTCTGTTGTGTGTTCACAATGACAAATAGTCACTTTCACTTTTATGTAGCATTTTTAGAGTGACTCCTTCAGTAAAAGTCCTGGCACAGAATCACCACTGCTTATAAACTGACAGACACCCACTAGTTAATCTTCCACTTCTATTCATTGTAAGTGACATGTCTAGACCTTCAAAAGGAAGGTCGCGGGGCGGGGCGGGGTGGCCTAGTGGTTAGGGCGTTGGCCCTATGATCGGAGGATCGGGGGTTCAAACCCCTTCCCAATAGGTTGCCCTGAGGTACCCTTGAGCAAGGTGCCGTCCCCATCCCGCTCCTCCCTGCGATGGGCTGGCGACCTGTCCAGGGTGCGTCCCTAGTCCTTGCCCTGTGTGCGCTGGGTTGGACACCGGCACTCCCCCGCAACCCCGTTTGGGACAAGCGGCAGATAATGGATGGATGGATGGATTTGAGATTGCTGTCATTTCTTGTTTAACCTTCCCGTTTCCAATCCATTCTGCAATAAGAGTACTGCTGTACCTTGCCCAGTTTTGAAAGAAATACAATTCTGTTGATTTTCAGTAAAGTCATTAGGCCTTGAAGGCTCTGAGGGTTCTTCTCTGATGCTCTCTTGTGCTCTTTTACAGCAACAGGATAAGCTTGTGGAGTTACCAGCTTAAAACCCTACAATCTAGAGATCAATCTCCGCCCTCTGTGAAGATAGCAGGTCTCTCCATCACTATTGCTAGAAAATGCTTTTAGCCCATGTGTCTGTGAGCTGATAGAACAGAGCTGGCAGTTAGTGTTTTGCCCCAATCACATGAAGCTATCCAGTGATGCTGTGTAGCAGTGGCCTAATGCCACTAGGCACTAGGATTAGAACGTCATGGATACGGCTGCCCACCGCTCCACGGTGTGTGTATGGGTTAAATGCAAAAGATGCATTTCATTGCAGTTCGCTGTGCTGTGCTGTGCTGTGTGCTCACAATGACAAACTGTCACTTTCACGTTGTGTTAGTGGCAGGTTGTGATGGTCTTCTCCCTCCCAGCTTGACATAGTCTGTTTCAGGAGAGCTAACAAGCAGGAGAGCGTTGACAATGAGTAAAGTGGTGGTTAAGGATTTAAATGAGGACTAATCTAGCACTTAAACTGCACCTGTACTTGTACCTTGTACTGCACAGATAGTATGTTTTATTACAGTTTCTTTCTAGTATCTTTACTACAGTTTCCTGAAGGTTCATAGCTAAAGAGTATTGGGTATACTCTGGGTATCTATTTGCCCATTGCTATGGAGACATTTTAAGAAACACATAGCACTTTTGAAAGAGGCTTTAAATAAAGTCTTCTGAATGCCATGAATGTAAATGTAAGAAAATTGTTAAAAAAGAAACTTAAACTGCCCATGCTATTGAATCTTATCAACTCAAGCTACATGATCAAATTCTCCATAATCTGAATTAAATCGTTCATTCTAAATGTAGATAATCTGGCCAAAGCCGCTATAATTTCTCACATGCTTACTTTTTCCAGCGTATTCTAAACCCTGTCCCACCTTGAACCAGTAACTCCCATGCCTAGAGTATTATTTTCATATTAGCAGCACTTCAGCCTCCCCACCCCTTTATTTCATGGCCATTTCTACAAAGCTGCATTATTAAAGTGACAAATCATTGGTCCTCCATCACTCCAGGCACAGAAAACAAGGAAATCTGTTTACAATCCTGCACCTCTGCAGCAATTTTGTTCTAGTCTCTTCATTAAAAACCATGCCTACGCTCTGCTTAATATCGCTGTCATTTTCTACCATGACGTCATGTCAAGATCATCCACATGAGTCTGTTGCATGACAAGGCCCCAGGGTCCCCCATTCCTGCTTATGATTTATAGTATAAAATGGCACTGCATAAGCCGCGGATGACTATCATGACTCATTTCTCAGTGTTGCAAAAAATGTCATGACTTCTTCACAGAGCAGACTCAACTGGCAAACAGATTTGATCACCAAGCAGAAGCATCTTCCATCCTTTAACACAGACATTGATAGATGTATTAAATAAAGCCCAATACAGGAAAATGCAAATTGGTGCTTTAACCCTGAGGTTACAAATCTTTAGTGTCAACTAAACCTCCTGAATCTAATCATTTGCATTTAAATATTTTATACATAAGTAAGATATCAGCATTATGTCTGGGATTGTGTAAAGCTAGTATAGTGTCTAATTGTATACATTTATTTTATTATTATCACTATATTTATAGTGTGTAATTGTATAAATTGAGTATACTGTCTACATACTGTTATTGTTTGATTAATATTTTTCTCTGGAAACAAGCTAAACTGTAGTACAGTACTGTAGTCATGCCTATTCACGAAAGTGCTTAAATACAGTGTGTGATCTCAGCACTGATGTTCTGTCTATAAACGGTGAGACGTCACAGGTAGTAAACCGGCTCCCTTGTGCTGTATCAATGTCATGTTTATGTTTTGATGACTAGAAACTCTCACTTAAGATTTTCCCTTCAGCAGGAGAATGGGTCCATTGCAAGATTTTGATTGGTTGGCAATATGAAAAAGAAAGAACCACAGCACAGCGAGCCACAACGAAATTAGACCTCTGCATTTTACCCACACACTCACACGTGCAGCAGAGGGCAGCTATTGAAAGTATGCAGGGAGTAGTGACAGGGACGGTACCATGCTCAAGGGTACCTCAGGGCAACCTTCTGGTCTGGGATTTAAACGCACTACCTTCTGATCCTGGGACCTAATACCTAACCACTAGGCCACTGCTGCCCCAATATGATTTATAAGAAGACCATTTCTGAACTTTTATGCCAACTTATTTCTATTTAGGGAGGCTTAGAATACTGAGGCTTCAAACGCAATGGACTGTTGCCAAGGACTGTCTTCTTATGATTATAGCATAATCCCTTCCCCAAACCTAATGCTCTCTTTGAAGAGCTTCAACATGCTGGTGTGCAGTGCTCTCTTGACAGGTCCTGCTTAAGAGTAAAAAGGGCAAGTTGGCGATGAGAGTTAATGTCAAATGAGACTGTTTTGGGAGGTGTGGGCAATGTCAGATTATCTGTTTAGTATAATGTCATATATAATAGCACTGTATAATAAGATGTAATGTGTAATTCTGTAGGGTCTTAACTGTTACTACAGAGACATTGACACACATAGAAAATCCATTCCTTACACCTGCTTACCGACATAACGTTTTAACATTTTAGGACAGTTGGGAGGCAGAATATTGTCTTTTTTGGTCTGAAATGTACTTTGTTTTGCACTGGAGCTATACAAGACTAATGTAGCTGAAAAGTAACGCAAGGGTCTAGTCACCAATTAAAATCATGCAAGTTGTAGGTCGAAATCATCACATACTGGCCGATCGGGAGGTTTTCTGATACTGTGTGATATGTTGTTATCTATGAAAACATAAAAAGTACATCTCATTGTTAAACACTGCAGTTGTAGAATCTTTAAATCCCAATTTTGTCTGCACAGTGGTGCTTTTGTGAACACCCCCCCCCCCCAATTGAAATGGTCTATTTCTGCATTAATATGGCCAACATAACCATGATAACATATCTGTGAGTAGCAAAAAGTATGTGAACAACATGAGTTGACAGCAAATCCAGAGAAACTCAGTCTAATTGTATTGGTGTACTTTTCATTTTAAACTTCAAATACCTTCAAAACGATAAATTATTAGAAATTGAAAATGTTCATAAATTAACCCATTTTAAAACATGCAGTGTATATGTTGATAGAATTAATCATGAACTACCCCAATCATTAAATTTCCCAAATCAAAAAGTGAACAGAGTTGCATTCAAGTGTTGCATTCCTAAATAATTATAGATGTAGTACAGATGTGCTTAAAGCAGGCTGTTCATTACTAACCAGTAATGACTAGTAATCTTCATTACTAACCAGTTTGGGACCAAAATCAAAATCTTTCAGAATCTTTTCAAATATAAATGATACATCCTTTCATTTTTTTCAGTGGTGACGAAACACTCTACAAAAAACTCGATTTTCCCCTTGTTAGTTGTATAGTTGTGTCCCTTCATCTTTACAGTTGGGACAGTAGGTTTAATGTAAGGACTTGTGGACATTTCTGTGTCAGAGCTTTTTGTTTCATATGGAGAACGTTCATTGTGTCTCCCTCTGCACCTGTGTGACACACACACACACACACACACACTTATGGACACACACACTTATGGACACACACACTTATGGTTCTTTTGGATTGTTCTTAAGAAGCTTACTATCCATCATCTTGCCAACAACATCTTGCTCTTTTGCTATTGTCCTGGCTAATGCTCACTGATTATATCTCTTTACTGATCTGAATCTGAATCTCTAACTGATCAGATAGCGTGGGAGGTGGAAAAAAAACACCTGCTGCTACAGGTGCATTCATATGCCTAGAATTTAATATACACCAAGTATAAAAGATACATCAAATAGCATAAGAGCTTTGTGTGCTGGATTAGATAATCCGGTGAACAACTGCATCTTTTGTGATTTGTGAAAAAAGTGGATCACTTGTTAATCCTTTGCAGAATATGTGGTTCCTTTGGACAGATGTCAGCAAGATGATAGATATATAGCTGGTGGGACAGACAGATAGATACCTATATAAAACCATTATAAAAATAATAATAATATCTGTACTAAAAGAATGGCATTAAAATTAAATTAAACCTATTTAAATTAAATTAATTTTTCATTAGGTTAAGTGGAATTTGTGAAGCTTGTTCAACCTAGCAACTGTTGCTATTAGACAATACATGTGTAAGCAGTGCATGAATATGTTCATTTTCCTACTAAGCCATGCAGTTCACCAACAGCCACCTTTGTGGTTTCGAACTCAAGTGTACTTCCTATGCCTGGGTTGTCTTGTGACTTATTGATTTTATCAATCAGCAGCAAAGTATGATGCAATAAAATGTTTAACAAAGATCAATTCATTGTCATCTGCAGATGTACCTACATTGTGCCTTCAAATGTGATCCACAGACAAAATCACATTG
>CM029373.1:5807396-5984896 GCA_017165825.1 Hepsetus odoe | reverse complement strand
AGTTCCGAGGATGTGTTAGGAAGGTCAAGGCTTCAGGCCTCGTTATGTTTGTACATTTCTTAGACTTTAAACAGCAAAGTGAAAAAACTAAGTAAATGATCAAAATATTCTGGTTCATCAAATGGTTAAGACTGCATTTACTGTTCATTTCTGCATGTGGAAGAGGCTCCAAAGCATGAATGAAAGAGCACTGGAAACAGATTATGGCATATTTGGAGAATCGACAGAATTCTGGGAATGATATTTTTCTTGTCTTTCAGCGCCTTTTAATAACATCTCCCACAGCGCTTCCTCCCTGAGCATCTCAAAAGGCAGAAAGAGCTTTCTATTAATACAACACCGAGCATATGTGGAAAAAGGGAGCAAAGACATGGGACAAGAAGAAGAAGGAATGGGAGACCCTTAAAGGATGCACATGAATGATAGAAGGCACTTAGAGGGAGGAATGGGATGCAGGTGTTGAAACATATGGAGATGGAGAACAGATAGAGGGGTAAAGGGGGTGGAAGCTGGAACAATGTGGAAATCATGGTGGCCAGACATGTGGAGGTGAAAAAAGTAAAGACATAAAGAAAATGTAGAGGAATGCATATCAGTAGAAATGTAAAGCCATAGAAATAAGCTTTTCCGGCTATATATATATATATACAGTACTGTGCAAAAGTTTTAGGCAGGTGTGGAAAAAATGCTGTAAACAAAGAATGCTAAATAATGAGATAAATAAGAAATCTAAATAATGATTGTTTGTTCTGATCATTTTACAAAATGCAAAGTGAGCGAACAAAAGAAAAATCTAAATCAAATCAATATTTGGTGTTTCTACCTTTTACCTTCAAACCAGCATCAGTTCTTCTGGCCCCCACAGAGCCCTGATCTCAACATCATCCAGTGTGTCTGGATTACATGAAGAGACAGAAGGATGTGAGGAAGCTACATCCACAGAAGATCTGTGGTTAGTTCTGCAAGATGTTTGGAACAACCTACCAGCCGAGTTCCTTCAAAAACTGTGTACAAGTGTACCTAGAAGAATTGATGCTGTTTTGAAGGCAAAGGGTGGTCACACCAAATATTGATTGGATTTAGATTCTCTTTTGTTCATTCACTGCATTTTGTTGATTGATGAAAATAAATGATTAACTCTTCCATTTCTGAAAGCATTCTTTGTTTACAGCATTTTTTCCACACCTGCCTAAAACTTTTGCACAGTACTGTATATTTTTTACATTGTATAATTGCATTTTAAGTGCCATGTAATTTAAAAGTTTTTTTTAAAGCATTTAGTGATGAGCATTTCTGAACATTCAATCAGCATCTTCACAGCACCTGTTGGTTTAGAGCAGAAGGTCGCTTGGCTGAAAGGAGGGAGGTCAACATGGCTACCTCTGGGAAATCCAAAACGTCAATTCTCATAAAGGACATGCTCTGTAGTGAAGCAGCATTGATGTGTAAACTGTGATACTACACTGGTCATGACAGCACCTGCATACAGCATGAAAGGATTCATTTTTTAAATTCTTCTGGAAAGCCTTTATGCATGTTTAATGTTAATTTGTAGTTATAATGCTGAAAAATAAAAAAACATAAGCAAAACAAAATTCAATATAAGATTTAAGACTTTAAGGATGACTCACCTACAGAAAAAGAGGTCACAGGTTTGAATCCCACCTCCCACCTACCATCACTGGGTGCCTGAGCAAGAGCCTTAACCCCAAAAGTGTCAGCTAAAAGCCGTAAATGTAAATTAGACTAGCATTTACTATACAGACTGCAAAACTGCTGAATCTTACAGTGAACTAGTATATATTCAATACTGTGCAAAAGTTTTAGGCAGGTGTGGAAAAAATGCTGTAAACAGAGAATGCTTTCAGAAATGGAAGTGTTAATCATTTATTTTCATCAATCAACAAAATACAGTGAATGAACAAAAGAGAATCTAAATCCAATCAATATTTGGTGTGACCACCCTTTGCCTTCAAAACAGCATCAGTTCTTCTAGGTACACTTGCACACAGTTTTTGAAGGAACTCGGCTGGTCGGTTGTTCCAAACATGACTGTGTTTCAACCTCCGTGTGACATTGATGATCATCAGCACCTGTTTGGTAAAATTGGTTGAACATACACCAACTATAATCCTACAGAATCCCCGACTGTGTGCAAGTGTACCTAGAAGAACTGATGCTGGTTTGAAGGCAAAAGGTAGTAACACCAAATATTGATTTGATTTAGATTTTTCTTTTGTTCGCTCACTTTGCATTTTGTAAATTGATAAAAATAAACAATCATTATTTATATTTCTGAAAGCGTTCTTTGTTTACAGCATTTTTTCCACACCTGCCTAAAACTTTTGCACAGTACTGTATATATATATATATGCATATATTTAAAGTAACATATTCAAATATTTGTATGTCGTGGATAAACCATATTATTATTTCCTTTACGTGCTCAAGGATAACTAACTACTGTTCTGGGAATCAAACCCACAACCTTCCGAAAAGTCTGCCTAAAACATTGATAGTTAAAAACAGTGACTTAGGTGTTAATGCAGCACAATTCATCCATTCCTACTAGATTCCACTTTAGATTTTGTATTAAGTGTGAAATACTATCCAGACATTTTTTTCAGCAACTATTTAAAAAAATGAAATAAAGCAATAAAAATATTTTTATTTTTTAAACTAACCTAATAATTCTCTGAGAGCATGATTAAAATAATCAAATTTAACGCAGTCTGAAATGGCAAGAGCCTTCATTTCTGGTCAAAACCTCATGAACCATCGACCTTTAGGAAGTCCACTCAAATACAAAAGGTGTGGTCCAGATGTGGCCCCGCCCTTATCTTTGCAAGTGACCACTAAGGCCTACCACGACTGGCAGCCATCCCGAATGCCATTTTCATCTGGGCCAAGCTGCTTTAGCGCTTAACCCGAGGGCAGCTCCCCCGCCTGATGTGCAAGCACACTCACACACACACTCATACTCACACTCACACACACACACACACACATACACTCATATATATATATACACACACACGCACACAGGACACAGACTCCCAGTGCTAGCATAATCCACAGATTAAGGCCAGAGAGATGCGACATGATTCATTTTTTTCTACATTCTAGCTCAAAGTAGACAGATTCTGTTAAAAGAGAGGCCGCTGAGTAGTCAACTTTGTCATTTTGACACCAAATTGCTTCAGCATTAAAGATTCACTAATGACTGATCAAGCGATTGAATCCAAGTGTCAGGATTATGCTTTTTTATGGGGGATTTTATTGGGTAACTGAACAGAGCTGAATGCATATACATGCCCAGGACAGCCAAGGACATGCTGTGTGTATGGTGGGATTACACAGAATCCCATGTCCAGCAGCTACTGCAGTGGAAAGAGATTACAGCCAATAGCAACAGAGTAGATCTCTTCACTGAAGGTCATTCACCGCTGCTCTTTGTCTGTAATTTTCTTTCTACTTGGCCAGGTCAAATAACTGCTCTTGCTTTGCTATCTTCAGCTGTTTGTCTGATGATTACCATCAGAATGTTGATGGGACAACTGTGGTCAATGTCACGAAAAAAGTGACTAACTGGTTGCAGTCTGCACTTAGAGAACTATACTATAATCGTCCCTTTTTTGCTTCTTAGATGTTTTGTTTATGGTAGATCAAAGTGAAAGTGACTAATTGTCATTGTGAAACACAATGAAATGCTGCTTTTCACCCAATCACATGCAGCAAGGGGCAGCCATAACCAGCACTCAAGGAGCAGTGTTGGGGGCGGTACCTTGGTCAAGAGTAGATCTGGGTAATCTACTGATCTGTGATTCAAACTCACAACCTTATGATCCTAGGCCTAGTCCCTAGCCTCTAGGCCACCGCTGCTCCAGTTCAGTAGACATGTGGGCACATTACCTAATCTTGGCTGCCATTTAGTTCACTGAAGGATTCAGTCATTATTGCCTTCAGTGATTTACAACCAACCAATGGACTGGCCATCACTGAGACCTCATTGTTGAGGCACATTACATCTACACAGCAAACTACTCTGCACACAAAATCAGTTGTTCATCCTGAAATGCCCCAGATGTTATACTCACATTAAAAGAATACATCTGGTTTCAAATATAGCTTGTTTCTGATGAAAGTGCACTTGTTTCACTGTTTTTTAAAATGCTGTTTACTTTCCCAAATTAAGGAAATTTTCCCCTCGGCCAAAATGTGTTCAGCAAAGACATATTTAAGTCTTCTTTCAGGGACATGGTCAGCAGCTTTGGACTCCAGCTGCACTACAGCCAAATGTGAACTGACTTTTAACTTGATTCCGACTCAAGACTTATAGGGTAATTTAAAGAAAATGGCAAATGTTCAGGACCATGGCCATAAGAAACTGCTACATGCAGTAAAGGTGGTGTTTCAGGGAAAGAGACTCCAAATCAAACCTGCACCCCAGAGTCTTGACTCAACTTAAGACAACTTAAGACAAAACTTTTCCAACCCAGTAAAAGACCACCGCCTTTTTCTTTTTCTTAGCTGAAGTCATGTTTTTCAAACGATAGTAGCAGTCATCTTGAAACCTGAACTGAAATTGTGATTCTTGTTCTACTAATCTTGATTTGTCAGGAAAGTGGCATTTGTAAGAGAACAGACCTTCTATTTCTGTGTGCGCATGTGTGTGTGTGTGTGTGTGTGTGTGTGTGTGTGTGTGTGTGTGTGTGTGTGTGTGTTTTGACACACAGTACTGCTTCTAGTGTGGATCAGAACCTAAAGTATTGAATTTCTCTAACCTCTGCCAGCGACCCGTTATTGGCATCTCAGCTTGTAGCTCTGAGATTTATGGCCAGTCAGGGAGAAGGAGGGAGGGAGAGAAGAACAATTTATAAGAAAGGATAGGTGGAGAAATTGTGCCTATCCAAAATGTTCCTATAGAGAAAGTCAAGGACAAAATCTCTCTCTCTCTCTCTCTCTCTCTGAATACATTTTACATCATCCTGTCTTTCCTGTAGGAGATGATAAGCAGTGTACCGAAGTATAGTAATGCAACCAGGTGACACCGGTGTGTGTGTGTGTGTGTGTGTGTGTGTGTGTGTGTGTGTGTGTGTGTGTGTGTGTGTGTGTGTGTGTGTGTGCGCGTGTGTGTGTGTGTGTGTGTTAGAAAAGCCCCCAGGCCAAGTGAAGTGCTGAATCAGTCATGTGTGAATCAACATAGCTGCAGGTGTAGACATCCTACCCTGACTTTTGCATTATGTTTATTTCAATTGACTTGTTCTGATTTCTCTCCATCTATCCACATATTCTTTATGCGAAAAGGACACATTTATCCATTCACTGCCAACATGTGTGGTGTTTCCTATCCTTGTTGTACAAGAAATGCATCATTTTAAATGTCTAGGCTAGTTCTCCATCTGGCCAAAATGGCCATGTGACTGACAGAAACTGCAAAGTGGTGTCCAATGACAGTGCAGTAGCAACAGTATGATTAGATATTAAATTATAGAACAGTATGATTAGATATATTAATTTAGATTGAGATTGTTAGATAGAACTGGTCCTAGAAAAGGTCCTTTTTAAAACCATTTAGGAATAATATAATTCCAAAGCCTGCGATGGGCTGGCGACCTGTCCAGGGTGCGTCCCCCGTCCTCGCCCTGTGTGCGCTGGGTTGGACGCCAGCACTCCCCCGCGACCCCGTTTGGGACAAGCGGCAGATAATGGAATGGATAATTCCAAAGCAAAACAGGAATGACTCCATAACTCCTACATACACAGTTCCCTGATATTTTCATGGATTCTTTCTTCCACTACAAATGCACTGTTCTATAAACCACTTATCTTATTAAGCTAATTCACTGTATTCAAAGGTACACAATCAGATGATACAAATCCATTCTGTGTCCAAATGACCACCAAACCAGTGGCAAGTCACACAGCGCCCTTGACATGAAAGAAGATTAATTTTCAGATTTGTGTAACATTAATGTGATCCCAGTAATATCAATATTGCTGCGGGAGGGCCTCTGGCGTTCATGAAAACAGATCAATCGCACTCTGCTGTCTCCAGGCTTCTCATAAATCTGTGTGAAAAATAAAAGACCCTTGGGGAATGCACTCTGGGAAAAATGGATCTACTGCTAATTACACTTCAGGAGATGACTGAAGGCAGGGTTAATAACAAACCCCACACTTTGATATGTCAGTCGAGATATCAACGCAGCCATTAGAGTCAGTACAAGGAACAACAACAACCAAGAACAAGCACGAAACCAAGTAGAAATGGACAAGTGGAAGATATGCAGAACCGGATAAACAACATTATGCTTTAATTCCATTTATTAGAGTTTGAAGGACCTGAAATGAAATATTTAAAGCAGAACCCATTTATATAATCTCCGAGACTGAGATGTAAACAGTCACTTAGAGTGGTTTTATATGTATGGTTCATCATGACACAGTAGTAGATCTAATCTTTCACATCTATATCATTTAATTTTGATCTAATATAACTCTCCAGTTTGAATGGTGACTCTCCAGATATTAAATAATTTAAAAAATATATTATTTAGTTTATTCCCACTGGGCGTGAAAAGCAGCCAAGGCTGGTTTTTATAAAGTGGTGTGAGTGGCCAAATAATAAAGTCATTTAAGCAGTCAATCACTCATTTTCAACACTGATTCTATGTTAACTATTTCTATTCCCTGATCGGATGTGATCCTCTCACCTGCACACACGAATTCGGGCCTCCAGATTATCACTTTTGAGTATTACATCCACGGTTATATGTAGGATCCAGAGCTGTGAAGAAAAAAAGATTTGCAGCAGAGAGGCTGTTCTGGACATGAACTGCTGCATCATTTATTGGAAGGACTCTCGAAGGCTTTGTGTGTCGTGTTTAAAGGGCAGTAGCGAATGGGTGGTTGTCAGGGCAATGTGAAGGTCCTGGAGTGTTTTAGCAGAGGTTTGAGAGTGTAGGCTCAGTGCATTTATAAATCATGGAGGTGGAGATGAACAAGGGGCGATGCTCTCCTTCCTAAACACTGTAGCACAAAAGCCATCAGCAAGCTGTAGCAGAGAGTTACACAAGTACTGAGAGCGTGTGCAAAGTTTAGGAAAAAAGGGGGAAATTGAAAGGGCAGCCTAGGGATCTACTCATACCATGTTCAACAGCCAGCCCTCTACTACCTACTAAAACCTGATACCTTGCCATGTTGGGAATTATGGCAGAGAAGACGGAGAAGCTGAGATGAATTTAGCTTTAAATAACTTATTAAAAACATCAAATATTATATATGTGTATTTTACCCCCTTTTTAAATAGTGGTTTTAAAACTTGCTCATTTAAAAGATGACATTTAACAGTCTGATGGTTTTCAAAGGGTGGGGGTTTTAGTGTCCGTGTCCCTCTTAGGAGTGTCTTTTAAAGAGAAGGCCCTGGGGCACAAATGGCAGAACGAAACATCTGAAGATACAATATATTTATAATACTTATAAAACCATGAGCCTGTATGAACATTTCATGAGGAGCTGACTAAAAGAAATGGTTCATAATTTTCACAAATGAATAAATAATAACTAGAACCCGGGTGTCAATGTACATTGACAGCAGATACCCTCAGAACATTTGGTAACACTTAACTGTAGGTGAACATATAGTGCCACTATAGGAATGAAGTCTTTATGAGAATTGCCCCTGTTGGGATTACCCTTTTTTGTTCATTTACAAATTTACAGGGGCAGCAGTGACCTAGTGGTTCAGGACTAGGCTTCGGGAGCAGAAGGTTGCGGGTTCTAGACCGATAGGTTGCCCTGAGGTATCCTCAAGCAAGGTACCGTGCCCATCACTGCTCCCTGGGCACCCAATGCATGGCAGCTCCTGCTGCACGTGGTGTGTGGGTAAAATGCAGAGGATGCATTTCCTTGTGGTTCGCTGTCCTTTTTGCTCACAATGACACTTTCACTTTTTCGTGTCAGTATTTTCGTGTCAGTACTTTCATAGGTTCCATACAGAATGGTTCCCTTCAGTAAAGAGTTATCAAAAAAAAAAATGTCATTTTCCCTGTAAAGCTAGTGTCTGCACGACAGTGATAAATTGCATTGTCATCCATATGTAATGCCTTTGCTAACATTGTTAGCCCCAGACCAAACTAATACATCATCACTGATAGTTCTGCAGTGCAATCTTCTCCGAATCAGACTCTGGTGGGGAATGCTGGTTATTAGGCATATAAAGATGCACTCAGACACACAAACGCATGCTGGAGGGCTTGTGGGGGGGAAGGGAGGAGAAAAAGCAATAGAGAGAAAACCGCCCCATCTTGTATAACCCCATTTAGAAGCTCTGTATTTGGACATCATTTCGGATCTTTTCCTGGTTTCCATCATCCTATTAAACAGCTCACTAATGCACCGTTCTAGTGGTCATCATAACACCTCCTGAAGTAATGGAAGAAAAATAGCGAGAGGGAGGATGATGAGTAGTAAAAGGTCAGGGGGAAGGAGGGAGGGAGGGAGGGAGGGAGTGTAATGAATGAAGACTGGCGTTTATAAATAGCAGAGGAAAGAGGGAAGGAGTCCCGGCAGATGAATTATGCAGCAGGACGATGAGGCATATTCAGGAAGACAATAACTTTCACATGCTGCAAACTCACACCATTAACACTCAATGTGTATGTATGTGTGTGTGTGTGTGTATGTGTGCATGTGTGTGTGTGTGTGTGTGTGTGTGTGTGAGCGTGTGTGTGTGTGTGTGTGTGTGTGTGTGTGTGGGTGAGACTGTCCTTCAGAATCTCCGTGATACATTTACCCTTAGCTCACTCTCTTTCTCCCTGTCTCTCTCTTACACAAACACACACGCACACGGTCTTCTCCTGCTGATGTAATCAAAATACAGAGGCCTCAAGCCTAGGGCTATTCTTTGAAGCAGCACTTTAAAGGGACTCTTGAGAAACTTGCTGCTGAAACAATGCCACTGTCAGATCATGGCACAAAAGTAGCGAAATGACCATGTCACCACATGCCATTGCTCTGCTTATTGAGTGTGACCCCTGCTGAATGCCAAATCAATTGATTGTATAAAGCTGAGGCTTCAGATATTGATTTCGACCAGAGGACGACAGCAATGTGGCACAACCTTATGCTGCGGTGAGGAAAATCCACCACAAACGGAAGACAGATGAACTGGTCTAAATTTAAAGCTAAGTGGAAGCCATTATAGTAAAAAACCATTTGCTGAAAGGAGATACTGAAGTATCTAAACTAACTGGCTAATAGACTTTGCTCCTGCTAACATTACTGAGGGTGCATTAGAAACAAAAGGGGGTGCACATTGGCTTACCACAATGGGTTGCTTAGTACAGTTTGCTATCACATCATGTGAACAGCTGAGGCATAATCATTTCCAACATCATACTCTTGAATTTCTGAAATCAAGGTGGTTAATTAAGGGAAATCAATGCATCTGCCCTTTTGGAAAAGCTTCACCAAGGGTGACTGAACATTGCTGTGGGGATTTCATTGCATTCAGCCTGGGTGAGATCATCTATTACAAATACTTTATGTTGGATGAATTGTTCTGAATCACCAACACCTTTAACATTCATCTCAAAGGTATGGGATAGTGCACCATTCTTGGAGAAGGCAGATCCACTATTCCACACATATATGTTGGAACCCTCTAGCAGATACTTTGATTAGGCATATTGGAGTAAGACTTATGTGGAGATGCTTCCATTGGCAATACTTCGATATGGAGATAAAAACATGTGCACAGATGAATTCACTAATTAGAAGGGTTGTCTGGATATTTTTGGGCATGCATCATTGTTAACGGTCCACTGAGTTTCCCAAATGGTGCAAACATTTTAAATAAGGATGCCATGCATACTTCAAATCCCTATGAAATCAGATCTGCCAGATTATATGCATTTGTTTGAAGTTTATGATCAAACTGCCATGATTGCTGACTTGCATTTGTTACCATTCTAAAAAAGAACATAAAAACAAGGCAAGCGATCCTGATCAAAAGGAAGCACAGAGAGCACTGAAAGCAAAATGTTAGAGCAAGTGACTTCAAATCCCCTAAAGAAATATAATATGGGCCAAGATGATTGTACATTAAAAATGTATTCCTACATCTCAATCTTGCCTCTCTGTCCTTTAAATGGAAAGCAGGAAGGTCTACTCAAAAGGTTGTAGTGGGCTGTCCGTAAAGGGCTTTCAAAACAGATGTCTATGTGTTTGTGTGTGAGGCACCATGCATGCAATTCACTTCACATGGTCTCAGACCTGCATTCATGTGGGAGCTTTCTTGAAGTAACACTCATTTTGGCACAAGTTCAATGTTTTAATGACAAAGTAAAAAAAGGCACCCTGATGACTGCAAGATGCAAGATGGTCTCAAAGGCCAATATTCTGTATTTTTCTTATCCACCTTTGTTTAAAGCGAGATGCATTGGGAGTAACAAGGATGGACAGCATTAGATATAAGTGGATATACTAGATGGACAGCTCAGGTTGGACAATTTGGAGAAAACTAAGATTTTGAAAAGTAAGATTTTGTTGGTTTGGACAAGTGAAGAGGAGAGACAAGGATTATATTGGGAGAAAGATGTTAAGGAAGTAGTTGGAAGAGGAAAATTGGAAGGCCAAAGAGGAGGTTCATGGATGTGGTGTGAAAGAGAAATGCAGAAGACCAGAAGAAACAAAGAAGAATGATCTGCTGTGGTGAGAGCAGAGTTGTTGCAGGCCAAGCACTTTTCAGTACTAGCTGTTTTATTGATCAAGCACCAGTGTAGCACAAAGCCTACATTGATTTTTTTCTCTAGATTAGCGGTAAAATACAGTCCAATCAGTCTTCTGTTTTTTTGTCATTATTTTTAAATGAAAAAAAAAACCATTTGTTTCATTTGTTTATTCAAAACCAACTGACCCTGCATTTTCATCAATCAATTCACCAAAGTTAGTTGATAATTGGGATCAATAAGACTTCCAACACCCAAGTTTGATTTCTGCCAACCCTCTTGGAAACTAAACATCACTCGCAATGCAGCCTTTTCATGTTTTTCAAGTAACATGAAGTTGGGTGAAATTTGTGATTTTAAGAACCTTAACAGAGATGAGACACTGAAGTTTGCCTGGAAGTCTGGAAAGGGTCATAAAGCCTTTTCTAAAGATCCCAGCAAACCGCAGACAGAATCTATCTACAAATGGAAAAAAATTGGAACAAACATGAATTCTGAAGTGGGCAGGCCTACCAAAATTCTTCCAAGAGGAAATCAGAAAATAACCCAGATCCACATCTAAGAAGAACTGCAGGCCTTGCTCATCACAGACAAGCTCAGTCTTCATGTTTTTATTATTACAAAAAAGGCTAACAAAAATGCTCTCCATTGGAGAAAGAAAACCCCTGTTAACTAAGAGGAATTTAAAGACATTTACCAAAACATTGCTTGGTGACTACCAAAAAATCAAAAATTAAATCACTTTTGAAGACAAGTTTCCCATTACATCTGGTGTAAAGCTGACACAGCATCCCACAATAGGAGCATCACACCAGTAGTCAGACATTGTGGTTAGAGTGTGAGGGGGAGGTTTGGGGATGGTTTGCTGCTTCATGGCCTGGGTGACTTGTTCTAATTGACAGAACCATTAATTCTCCTTGCGACCAGAAAATCCTGCAGGGGATCAATCATTGGTCCTTGAGCTAAAGCTCTGTTGATTAAGCAGCAGGACAGTGATCCATTTCAGAAGAGCAAATCCCCCTGTGGATGACTTCAAAACAAAACATGCAGCCTAGTCCTGACTTGCACCTTGCTTAGATGTTGTGGCAGAACCTTAAACAGTCAGCTCATGATTGACACAATGTGGCTGGATTAAACCAGTTCTGCAGAGAAAACTGGCACCGGTGATGTGAAAGACTGATCAGATTAATGAGGCAGTTTAGTTGCTGTTGTTGCAGATAGGAGTAAAGGGCTGAGAACTTATTAAGGGGTTAAAGGTTGTTTATTTTTTCAAATGGGGAATATACAGGTTTCACTTTTCCCTTCTAACACTTCTGTGTGTGTGTGTGTGTGTGTGTGTGTGTGTGTGTGTGTGTGTGTGTGTGTGTGCAAGCAGAGGAATTTAATTTCAGTTAGATTAAGCATTTGTATTTTTTTATAGGACAATAAAGTTATAAGAAGAATACATGTGTTGCAAGGATCCTCTTGCATCCCACTCTTTAATATAAATTACATTAAATGTTAGATAGTATAAAAAAAGTTCTATATTATATAAAAAGCAAGGAGTTTCTCCATCGTACAATATGCCTCTATTAAAGTAACCCTGCTGACCCTGGTGTCTGATTGGTTCCTGCAGCGCTGCAGTACAGGAATACTGCATTCTAATTATAGAATACTTTTATAGCATCATTATTAACACACATCTTCTGATAAAAGTAAGAAATCGAATCAATTTCAACACATGAAAGAATGAGTGTGTGTAGGCAGGGTGTGAGGTGCCAGTGAGAACAGAAAAGGGTTCTCCCTCTCTCTATCTCTCTCTCAAGCCCAAACAGCTCCCAGCAGACATCCATTATTCAGCACTAAGCTTTTTCATCATCATTCATACAACATCCTGCCACCGCAGAGGCTATTTACCACCCCTGCTGCAGCTGAGAAATATATCTGTGGGCACAATTCAAATTACCTACATAAACACACACATACACACACACATACACATTTAATAAGTCTAAACACATATGCAACCTCACAGAGTTTGACTGACTGACTAATTTTTATTAACCATTATTGACAACATGTTGATGATGGAATAGGTGGGAATTTCCTTGGACAGTGGGACCCAAGGTTAGCTTCCATCAAAGCCTTATATCTCGATTCCTCTTCAGCCACTGTGAGATAGAGAGTAAATCCAGTTGTAGAGAGGAGAGCAATGTGTCTTTATAAAAGCAAACTGCATCCATCATCTGCCACCGATGCGGTGCAGGAAAATGTGTGACTTACTGCATCAATGGCCAGACCTGTCATAGGGCTTAATGGCTTTAAATGCAGTGTATTTATATGAGCAAATAAAAGAGCTGGACTGTTTAAAGGCTTTCACATGTCTCTTTCTAAAAAAAAAAAACAACTAATGCACATTGATGAATAAAATTAAGAAGAAATATTCAAGAGTCTGAACTACTCAATTATTTTTTAATTAAGGCAAATCTTACCAAGATGATGTTACAGTCTTTAAACAAAGGTCAAATTATAAAGTCCAGCAATAACCTGGGTGGCCATTTGTTGAAATGAACCCGGGTCTCTGAGGACATGGGTCTTTCATTTTGCCCCAGTAATCTGGGTATTCCAAGGCACTTTGCAGAGTAAAGCCCACTGCACGTGCAGGGAGTTCAGCAAAACAAGGCTTATGTGGGAGCTAGATGATGTTAACATGAAATTTCAGAAAATCCCCCACTTTTAGAACACTATTCATATTGATTCTCTTGTCTGGGAGAACAATAAACATTGCTGAGAAGAAACATTTGTAAAGCACTTCAAAAAAGAAAAGATGGTGTATTTTTACAGCTAAAACGTTAGGGGAAAATGAATCTAGTGATCATTTGACGCTCCATTAATTAAAATTCATCTGCCTCATTTGGAGGATGTGGATGAAAACTATGCATAATAATTCAGTCATGTTTTCAAGAAATGGCTCAGATCAAATTTGCTGAAATCGGATTGAAGGAGGAAGATGCAGAAGACAGGAAGAAATGGAAACAGATGATACGTTGTGGCGACCCCTAAACTGGAAAAGCCAAAAGAAGAAGAAGATCAAATTTGCTAAAACAACTCTCAATACTTAGATAAGGGGCCGGACATTTGTTAGCAGGTCTACACGAGGGACTTTGTGTGCACGAAAGTGAAGTGCCGCAAGTGAAATATGTCTTTCTCATTGAAAACAACTGCACAGTCTCATATCTGCTGTCATAACATTTCTGCTGGTCACATGTAGGTTCTCTAATTGTAATAATATACAGCAAAAGCACCGCGACAGAATTCACCCAGACACCTCTGCTTTCCATGCTTGCTGAAAGATGAGTCATTTCATTTTTCAACATTAGTCTGTAATCTGAGCTGTTCTGACTGTATAATAATCACTGTGCAGAAAAATACTGACTTAGTTTCCAGACTTACCAAGCCAGTGTGTGTTAAACTGAACCAGATCTCTGTAATGTTATAAAGTAGACTAATTGGGCAGCGGTGGCTTAGTGGTTAGGGAGTTGGCCACAGGATCGGAAGATTGTGGGTTCAAACCCCTTACCAATAGGTTGCACTGAGGTACCCTTGAGCAAGGTACCGTACCTGTCACTGCTCCCCGGGCACTTTTATAGCTGCCGCCTGCTGCACAGTGTGTGTTTGTGCATGGGTTAAATGCAGAGGTCCAATTTCATTGTGGTGCACTGTGCTGTGTGTTCTCACAATGACACGAAGAGTTACTTTCAAATGGGCAAGCAATACCACCTCAAGCCAAGTAAATAATATCCCAGGGCTTTAACAACTTAACATTTTTTCTTCCATTTGTTGTAATTTGTTAGTTAAAGTGATCCTGTGAAGCCAGCTAGCAGGGGCAGAGGCCTGTGCCCACTGGGCTTTTGTGCCAAATCAACATCCGGTCCCCAAAATGTGCAAGGCAGTGGTACTTCAGGGTCAGGATGAGAACAAATAGTCTACAAGAATATGTGTGTTTGCCGAACTGGGGTAATTTTCCACATCCATTTTGCAACCATTCGTGACTCCAGTTTTTATGAGCACATAGTCCCATAAATCTGTTTTCTCAGTAATAAACTGTTTTCTGTCCATTACTCACCCTTTTTCCCATCAAATCGGTTAAGTAGTTTTGGGAGTCTGAGAGAGAGAGAAAGAGAGAGAGAGAGAGAGATGTAGAGAGACTAAAAAGATAAAAAAGAAATAGCGGGAAAAACACATAAATGTCAAATGTTGTAATCCATTTTGGTGCAGAAATCCTCTCAGCATGACAAACATAATCTGGTGGATGGATCAGAGAGGGCTGCGGAGCTCCTGAGTTCACTCTGCCTCTTGTGTGCACAACCGGGGGCAGCTAAAACTATGACACAAACTGCCAAATAATGCCACAAATTCAGGCCAGCTGAATAGACACCTTCTGAGAGATGGAAGGCTTCAAATACAACAGCGGGCCAAATAATGTTCCAATATCAGGCTTAAAATAACCAGAGAGAGGCAGACAGATGCGGTGAAAAAGCTAAATATAGCCACTCCCATCCAAACATGCAGGGAGGATGATCCAAAAACCAAAGTATTAGACAGAAACTCAGAAGCAGGGGGAGGGGGCATGAATGATGGTGTGGGATTTGAGATGACCATAATGTTCCTGATAATCACTAATACTATTGCTGTCATTGTTAATGCCAATTCAGCTTATTATCTATTGCTAATACAATTTATTCCTTGGAATAGTAATGCCAATAAAGCACTTGAGAGAGAGAGATTTGACACAGAGCACTGCCAAAATAATAATCCCATCTAGCCAAATTAGAGAGAGAGAGAGAGAGAGAGAGAGAGAGAGAGAGAGAGAGAGAGAGAGAGAGAGAGAGAGACAGAGAGAGAGAGAAAATGCCAGACCTGCCATGAACTTTACTGAAATCAACCTCACAAACGGCAACACATAAAATTCTAATTTAGGACTGTGACAAATGGCACTAGTATCCTTTAATACTTTAATACTTAAAGGTACCCTGTGATGGAAATCCAACTTTTTCTTACTCGCTGAATTAAATACAATAAAACAGCACAGAAACAAGGCCTAGTCATTTATCCTGGTTGGGAGGTCAAGCATATTTCCATTCAGCTCATATAAGTGTATGCCACCTTTCCCCACCGAACTGATCAGGATAGTGGTTTCTGCATTTGATGGAGTAAGGTCACTTTCACTTTCACTTTCACGTTAAATCATGTGGAAAAACCATACAGAAGCCATGTCCTTTCTTTTTCTTGGATTTTCTTTATTATCTGAGGTCTACTTAGACATTTATGTGTATTTAATTTGTACCAACATCAGTCGCAATTAAATTTTATCTGACGTGAACAAGCCTTTTTGGTTACTGTGCCTTGAATGAGGTCTGCTCTAATTGGCTGCCATTTATTGCTTCTCATTCATAAAGCAATCGAGATTAAAAAGCCTCTTTATAATTTCAGGGGAATTAGACTGGGCTGAAAAGGTGGATATATAGTGGGTACTATCACGACACAACAAGAAGGCCCTGGGTTTGATTCCCAGACAGAGAGGTTTGGGTCCATACAATCCTGTGGCACTTGAAGAGGTGAGTGACCTGCCTTAAAGCAGACTCCAAGCACACTTAACAAACAGGAGTGAGACCAATGGTTCTCAAACAGGTCCTGAGGGACCTCACGGAGGTCCTTATCTTTCCAATGTGTTGAGGGATCAGACAGGCTGCTGATGTTGACCATTTTGTAAGAAAAAGTTCAATGGTTAAGCTACACCTCAGTCTCCACTGTAGGAATGTAATGAGGGTAAATGCTTGTGGTGAGAAGTGAGAGTCAGGGTGAAACTGTCCCTGAGAATTCCCTCTTCTGTGCTATAGCAAACCAGCGGGTCTCCCTGGAGATTCGGCCACTTTAGCACGTGGAGTGAGGTGGCATGTCAGCTGACCTGCGGCGTACTGCAGAGCGTGCAACCTGCACAGAATACCAATGCATCAGCCTCTGTTACCTTAGCAACAGTCCCATATCTCTTTAGCTCTCTACAATGTGCTTTACTCACTGTTCTACATCACTGCAGATGGAAAATGTAAGACAGGTGATTTTCTTTTCCTTTGGGATGTTCTGTAAGATGAATTATTTTAGGATATATGCAAATTAATTCAACATTTTTGGATCCTTGGTTCCTGACTGGCCCAAAAAGTCTAGGATGGGCCTCACCATGGGTCATGCACACTGGAAATGTACTGGAAACAGCAATCTAGGACATACACCGCATGCGTTCAATATACAGACCCACTATTTTAGATTTATTACTAAAGAAACTGCTGCAAAAACAGACCTAGACTCCAAAACCTATTATGAGTTCAAAGCATGCCATCTGCTGGCTTCTTTAATAAATGATAGTTCTTGCTGTGCTCTTAAAAATAAAGGTTCTTGGTGTGAAAGGATGATTCTTTAATTTCCTTGACCTTTATAAGATTTAGAGTTCTTTAAAGATTGTCCACTAAATTGCTAGTTGAATAGCCACGCGTGAAAGTGTCATTGTGAGTACACAGCACAGCACAGAGTGAACAACACCGAAATTACACCTCTGCATTTTACCCATACACACAAACACGTGCAGCAGGGGGAAGCTATTGAAAGCACCTGACGGAGACGGTACCTTGTTCAAGCGTACCTCAGGGTAACCTACTAGTCTGGGATTCAAGCCTACGATGTTCTGATCCTGAAGCCAACTCCCTAACCATTAGGCCACCACTGCACCACTGAAGTGCTTCTTCTAACAGCATCAATCGAAAGGACCTTTTTGGCACCTTTTATTTTTAAGAGCCCCTCATAGTTTTATGCTAGAAATTCAAACTGCTGTGTGATTTTTTACATATGATGTTCTATTGAATACAACAGAAGTGGGGATGTAACTATAAGAATGAAAGAAAGCAGTTTAACTTCGTCAGCATGCCAAAAAAGAGTAAGGCTGGGTTTGTGAGATGTGCATCTCTCAGATATGACACAACTCCAATTCGCCTACAGGAGTGGTATTTGATTAGATCCGTGGCTTCCTATGCCCGAGGCAGGCCTAATCTCTTTACATGGTCAGGAATCTCTGACGCTGCGGATTACAAGTAAAACCATTCCAAGAGTCTGTGTTTCCTCAACGGCTAAGCTTCTTAGGAGGTCCAGAACAGTAGTGCCAGAAAAGATCTTCACTATAAGATTAGTGTCTGTGCCCACCTTTACTATAAAACCTCGATAACAGTTTGCACCCAGGCCATCTGAGGGGCTCAGCACGTCAAGCCCATATTGTTCCAAAGAGAGAAAGTCTTTTGTAAGAAATATACATTACAATCTCTTTCCTTTTCTTTTCTACAGAGGCTTTGTAGATGTTCAGCTGGTCATCTACTAACATTTAACTGATTTTCTGTTAAATATAACAATGCAGTTGAATATAAAACAAGAGTCTGAACGTGGCATTATCCCATCTCCAGCTGTAGCGCCATTTGAGCCCCTGAGCAAAGCCCTTAACCGCAGATAGCTCCGGGAGACGCTCTCTGGACAAACATGTCTGATAAATGCCTTAAAAGTAAATGCTATAAATGTACATTAATTGTGACTATTCTAGTCATTGTGAGAACACACAGTGAACCACAACGAAATTGGATCTCTGCATTTAACCCATGCACACATCATGCAGCAGGCGGCAGCTATGAAGGCACCCGGGGAGCAGTGATGGGGTCGGTACCTTGCTCAAGGGTACCTCAGGGCAACCTACTGGTAAGGGGTTTGTACCCACAATCTTCCGATCCTGTAGCCGACTCCCTAACCACTAGGCCACTGCTGCCCTGAACCTTGTGCTGAAACTAAATGCTACTGAACCTTTAGTTGATCTTTCATCTATTTTATCTATTTATTCTATTAAATCTAAACCTAACATTACCCTAAATCCAATCAGAAGCCTAAACCTGATTAGATTGTTAACAATTTAAGTATCTGGAGATCTTATATATCATCCGAATAAAGTGTGATTGAATTAAAAACACAAACAAGTGACAATTATATGAGAGCATGGTAAAGAATGTGGGTTTGTTGGTAAAAAATAAAGAAACAGCATGTGTCTAGCCAGCACCCAATATCTCATCATCTCAAGCATGTAAAAAGAACTACTGCAGTTGTTGTAATAATTAACAGGGTTGATAAACAGCTGAGACTATAAGTTTCCATGACCACAAATCTGGCTTCCATATAGGGGCTGCACACAGAAAAACTCCCTGTGTCCACTGTCCATCTGCACCATGAGGGATGCATGAGGAAACTGGAGGACTCCCAGCTATCAGAGGGATATGGCAGAACAGGAGCACTGGATGATACACCTACAGAGGGTCTATTACCCTGTACTTGCTACTATCGGAATTCCCTGTGAGTATTTACATCTACCCTAATTTACCCTAAACCTGGACAAATGTTCATAGAACACATACATACATACATATAAGACAGGAAATGGTTCTCCAATGACAACCGTAGTTTAACATGAGTTGCAGTGATACAATGAATGGTGCTTTCTCTCTATTCTCTAGTAATAATATAAGACCTTTATTACAATAATTGATACAGTTCTTACTGTTGTTGTTGTTGTCATTGTCAAACTGGTATATATACTGGTTTTCAAGCTCACACTTATTTTAATAATAAAAGTTGTGATATTTTACATGCAAAGGTTTGAAAACTAGTCACATGACATAATTATCAGTAAGTACATGAGCACTCTCAACAGATAATCTTTTAAGGCACAAATAAATTTTTTTTTACAAAATTAGTGTATTAGAAAAAAAGAAAAATATACTAATAGCTAATAACGCTGATGCCTTATTTTAGAAAAAAATGCCAAAGTGTGTTCTGCTTAGAGGATGTGTACTTACGGCTAAAATGAACAAAATGTCATTTGACCAGAGGCTTTCAAACTTTTGCATTTGACTGAAAAAAATGTGCATTTTTTAGGAATATATGTATGAATGCATCTTGAATTCAGATACAAAGGTCTTAACAAAAGTGATGAACTTTGATGTTTTGCTCTGGTTCATAGCTAACATTGTGTCTTTCCTGATCTTCTGGAGACGCAAATGCATGCTCTCCAAATCCAGTACCTTCTACCTGATGGCCATCGCTGTGGCGGACACAGCTATCTTGGTGTTCATTGTGGTGTTGGAACTCTCTGTCAAATACAACATGGTGGAGCCCTTCTGGTCTCGAGAACCTTGGTGCAGCTTGCGAGACATTTTTAACTATGGTGTCTTCAATGCCTCCACCTGGCTGGTGGTGGCCTTCACTGCTGAACGTTTCATGGCCATCACCACGTGGAGCCTGAAGAACCGGATCTGCAACCCTCGTTCTGCGCTATGGGTCATTGGGGTCATCTTCCTGGTGGGTCATCTATTGGCAGTTCCTTACTACTGGGCCCACATATCTGTCTACAGCCAGAATGACCAGCGCTGGATCTGCATCTACAGGCCAGACTCTCCCATTGCGTACACCCTTACCATGGTAAGCATCCAGACAGCTGTCACCCACATCTTGCCCTTCATCTTCATCGGTGTCCTCAATGGGCTCACTCTGCGCCAGATTTCCCTGAGCATCCGGGTTCATGCAGCAACAGACACCTGCAGATCTGCCTCTGGCCATAAGGTAGCACCACTGCTACAGTCTCGAAAGAGGAAGTCTGTGGTGCTCCTGGTGACCGTGTCCATGACTTTTGTGCTGCTGTCCATCACACGTTCCGTCACACAACTCATCCTGCGCACTATGGACTTGGACATGAAGCGTGACGACTACAGCCAGGACATAAATGTGGTAGCAGATATTGGTACCATGCTTAGCCTCACCAATGCTGCCATAAACATGTACCTGTATGCATGCACACAAACCAAGTTCAGACAGGAAGTTATAGTATGTGTAAAACATGGTCTATGGAAAGGATGTCTAGTCCAAAACGTTCCATCATCACATGACCCAGAAATGAGAAACCCTCACACCTAGAGGGCACTAATGGTGATGGATTTGATAGATTTTAGGAGAATCCAACAACGAGTATAAAAACTAAATAGTTATGTGACTAGAAGTTGTGTGCTTAATTGTGTATGCTGTTTCCGAGTTCCTTCTGTTTTTTCACTTTGAAAATCAACCAGACTTATTTGACTGAGTTTGGACATGATTGTGTAAAACTAATATTTAGTTTTTTCAAATACTTATGAGAGCACCAACGTATGCATGCACAAATGTGTGAAAATCTGTATAAATTTACTAAATATGTACATTTTACCCAATCTTCTCCACACCCAATTCCCCACCCTCTAGCTAGGTCAACATTCACTGGGTCTTTTAAAGTTGAGTTTGAAGAATATTGATTGATTGGAATTCCAAAGATGCCACTAGAGAAGTCTTCGATCGCATCACCAAGTTTGTATGTTTGTAATGTTTAATTTTCTCTTCATGGAAACAGGCAGTGCTTGGCACTGCTGAGATGATGTTTGCATTTCCAATTTAATTTCCTTTAGAAACCCAAAGCCAGCGCCCAAACAAGTTCATCCAGTACAGTCCAGCCAAAGAAATATGGAAGAAGTTTTAATGTGTAACACCAATATGGTCAGCAATGCAGCAGGATAGACACGTTTGACTTGTTTTTAAATGTTAGATCATTTTACTCCTCAGGCCAAATTAAATGAGGCATGTTTTTTACACTGTATTTAAAGTCCATATCCTGTTTCTCCTGTATTCAGTTCATTGCCTTGAGGCCCACATATGTTTGAGGGCATTAATGAACTAAAAATTCATTTTCCAACCTCTCTTTATCCTTAATAAGTTATTGTGATGTTAAAACATGTAAATGATGTCTATTTTGATTGGCTCTCCTGTGTTGTACCTCATTCAAAAAGCATTGCAGACTCTACCGGCTGATCACTGTCCAAGCAAAAACTTTTATGTCACTTTATATGGAAAAAGTTGGGAATAAAAGTTAAATTTACTAAATATGTACATTTTGCCTAATTTTCTCCACACCCAACTGCCCACCCTCTAGCTAGGTCAACATTCACTGGGTCTTTTAAAGTTGAGTTTGAAGAATATTGATTGATTGGAATTCCAAAGATGCCACTAGAGAAGTCTTCGATTGCATCACCAAGGGTCTAACTTGAGCTGTCCTGTGTTTGAATATTTTAAACCACAAACACAGCGCCATCACTATGAATGAAGTGCTACAGCCAAAACAATACAATACAAAACTAATCTAGACTTTCACTCTATGATCAGTGAAAGCTTGTTTTTTTGATTCTCCAATTATGAATGCTTGATGAATTAACTGTATTTATGTGAAATTATTCATGACGTAGGAAGTCTAAACTGTTGAATGAACTGGACTGTCAAACATGGTTTAGGATTAATTATCAACAGAAGTGTTACCTTGATTTCATAAACAGTGATTTTGCTCATTGCACTCATAGCTTTTCCTTATTCTTTGATGAGCCATTAAATGTAGGATGGCTTATAAAATATAGAATTTTAAAAGACAAATAAAATAAACATGAAAAAATATATTTCAAAAAAAATTTGGCTCCTTTAATTAAATTAAACTAAAATGAACATATACAAATTACAACAATAACTAAATTGCCAGTAGCCAAGCTAAAGATGAAAAAATGTTTCATTCCATATTTAAATTTCTTTCTTTCTTTTCTTATGCTGGCTTTTATTTGCCTTCCCTATTAGTTAAATACTTATTATTATTATTATTATTATTATATGAACTAACAATAATAATAATTTCAGAAAGCACTCTTCACACAGGTACACTGCTTTACTGACAGCTGATGTTAGTCTGTAATAGAAGAAGCTGTTTCGTCCAAAAAGTTGAAAGATGAAAAATGTGTTTAAATGTTTCCTGAAAGTATGCACTTAGATTGCTGGACTGATAAAAGCAGTTTTATAGTAGAATAACCGAAAAAAGGACTTATGATCCCTGCACGAACACACAGCTAAACCCTGAGGTTCTACAAAAACATGAGTTGGCCTTTATTTACAATAGTTAGCCTGCCTTTCCACAGTCCAGAAAAACTCTTTCAAAAGACATTTTGAAGCTGGTGTTCCCAATATAAAATCACATCAATCAAAAACCATTGTTTGGGCCTGTCTGTTCAAAAGTAGATCAAACAGATTTTCAAAAAGTAAGTCAAAAACAAACTATTTTATCAGCGTCTGTAAACATTTGGTCAATATACCCCACTTCCCGTTCATGCAGCTTATCATCAGCTTTATCTTTGTCTTATCCGCAGCTTCATCTGTCCATGCCTGTTTATTTGGAAACTCCATAAACGGCTTTAATTTTCTCTTCATGGAAACAGGCAGTGCTTGGCACTGCTGAGATGATGTTTGCATTTCCAATTTAATTTCCTTTAGAAACCCAAAGCCAGCACCCAAACAAGTTCATCCAGTACAGTCCAGCCAAAGAAACATGGAAGAAGTTTTAATGTGTAACACCAATATGGTCAGCAATGCAGCAGGATAGACACGTTTGACTTTTTAAATGTTAGATCATTTTACTCCTCAGGCCAAATTAAATGAGGCATGTTTTTTACACTGTATTTAAAGTCCATATCCTGTTTCTCCTGTATTCAGTTCATTGCCTTGAGGCCCACATATGTTTGAGGGCATTAATGTACTAAAAATTCATTTTCCAACCTCTCTTTATTCTTAATAAGTTATCGTGATGTTAAAACATGTAAATAATGTCTATTTTGATTGGCTCTCCTGTGTTGTACCTCATTCAAAAAGCACTCAACACCACTGCAGACTCTACCGGCTGATCACTGTTCAAGCAAAAACTTTTATGTTATTTTATATGGAAAAAATTGGGAATTTTAGAAGTTTAGAAACTCTAATAATGTTTACATTATTTAATGTAATAATAAATGTAATGTACGTTATTTATATATCATTTAAAATTCATGCTATTTCATTCATTTTCATATCACAGAATCTATAAAAATAATGGAACAGTTTGCATGAACCGTGAAACAGCAGTCACCTGCTGTCTACTTTCGCCCATAAGCTTGTAACTTTCTGCATTCAGTATCATTCCAGACCAGTGATCATAAAACAACTGCCAGCTCCACTGCTGAGCATTCCTCGGTAAATATTCCTAAGCAGTTATGTCTTCATAAGTTTGTGGTGACATACTGTTGAGCAGTTCTTAACTTGTAGACTGAGGTATGAATTATTTTGTAATTGCAGGCTGCACAGCCAGCCTAAACATAAAAGATGGCCAATGCTGCCTTGATGTCAAGACAAACTCCTACTAATTATTTTGTCCTTCTGCTAAAATATCTAACTCCTACTAGCAGGACTTAGAATGGAGGAATAATTTATCTTATTTTAAGGAATAACCTATAACTGTTATTTAGAAATAATGTTCAAAATGATATTTTCAGATCTAGTTAAAAAAGATAAATAAAAAAATACTGTAAAAGAGAACTTTTTTTTTTACCAATTTTTTATTGCTTGGATGAATGTGGCATTACACTGAATCTTGATGTGACTTCATGCATATGAAACATTATAACACAAATAATCATTTGAGCCAGTAGTTCTTGCCTATGTCACAGTAATACAGTCACTGGGGTAAAACGTCTGTTATTTTTTCTTGCCTGCTTTTGGGGCTTTATCCAAGCCTTGGATGTATTTGCGAGGAATTTGATATTGTTCTAAAAGAAAACAGAGGAAAATGAGAAGAAAATGATGAGCAAAGCCTAGCAGACATTCTTCAGACTGAAGACTGAGGTGGCTAAACAAGTGAATTGAGTAGGGCTAAGCAGGTAAAGCTCTTTACTGTACCTAATAGCAGTTTGCCAACATGTTGCACCTGGTTTCCCTGGATTTGAACCAGCTGCCGGTCTTTGGCTCCCGGGACGTCATGGAGCACATAGCTGGCCTGGACTCGATGTTGCAGGGCGTCTGCCACCACAGATGGGTCTATACCAAAGCCTTCTAGGTTCTTTATTATCGTAACCTAAAAACATCAGAGAAATTAGGGCAGGAAACAAAAACATCTACACACAGAGAAAGTAAGACAAATGTATGGGAAGTTCTTTACAGAACCTTCAGAAGAACTGAGGCAGGAAATACATACTTTAAACATAGGAGGAATACAAAAACAAGGAAGAACTGAAGAATTTTTTTTTTCCAAAATTAATCATTGCATTAACACAACGTTAGAGGATGCTCCAATATGTCTTTTATCCGAATCAAACAAGCTGAGATTACCAGGTAATTATGTTTAAACAAAAATGTTTTCATATTTTAAAAGTTAGCCTTGTTTCATTTTAGGACCTAAGCAAATAAATATGTTAAATATGTTTAAAAGTTTAAAAATGTTTAAATTAAATATGTAAATTGCTGAAAATCATTGTTTGGAATACAAGCCAAAGCACACGTTCAGGTCTTTACCCAAAGCGAGCACAAAGTTGTTTTTAGGAGATATACACCCATTTACAATAACCACTAGAAGGGCCATAAAGGAGTGGCTGGAACTAAGGAGGACTGAAGTTCTGTCTTGTTTGTGATTGCACCCTTAAACATTTACATTTACGGCATTTTAGCAGACGCTCTTATCCAGAGAACCAAACAGAGAACTAAATGCAGAAATGACAAGAGCAAGAGAGAACAGGTTGTTAATTCAGTTCCTGAACAATCTGGAAAACTACTGACTTTACTATGACCCACCTGTAAATGTGCACTTTTACTGACACCGTTTTAAGGAACCTCTCATTCAGCTTAATGAAAAACTGTAGCTCTCAACCCATATATAAACTTAAGTGTGATATTCTTTCGTTTTGTTGTATGATTTGGGTTAATGTTGACATGAAGGACCTTCTTAGCTTTGACAAGCTTTTGACAGCTTTGACTACAACATAGTCCAATTCAGTGGTGCAACATTTAGCATCTTTAAACAAATCAACAGTCCAGTAGGAATGCGTGCATTCTTGGATTATACATTGTGTTAAACTTGTTCATCTTGTCTAGTTTTTACAAGTGAACACTTTCGTGAAGCAGAGCATGCAGAGGTCATTTATGCCCTTGAAATACCTTCTTGTTTGAGCCCCTGGAGGCTACAGCGATGTCTATTGGATCCACCTGTCCTTTTCTGACCACAGGAGCCTGGCCTGAGAACAGCAACTGATGGCATGGCTGCATCTTGCTCAGAGTCCTGCAAATGCAAGGGTGGATTCTTCATAATTAACACCATCCTGGACCAACTCCAAACTCTTAAATGGTGTTGGAATGAAGCCCAACATAGTTTTTGGCCTAAACAGCTGACCTGTGTAATTTGTCTTACAAAGTTATCAGAAATTCAAGTCTGCTGCATTGTCAGTGGCCTCATAAGGAAACATATTAGCGGATATCTAGTAAATAAATAAACCCATAAAGACGTACCTGGATTACTTTGTTCTACATCATACAATAATGTTATGAAATCATCCTACCCTATTGTCCTTCTCCAGAACCGGGTCATATGGATTAGAAACGTTTTCAGCTTTAGACACAACCTTCAGCATGGCTCAATTATTTAATATTCCTGTGTTTAAAGGACCCATACCACAGCTTTCTGATACAAAGCGATTTGATGTTTGATGCAGACTTTTAAAATCAGTAAAATTAAATTCCACAGCACAATTACTCCCACAATTACTCCCGATTCCCAAAAGCTGGACGAGGTTTATAAGAAGGCTTACCTGCTGAAGAGATCGTCCCATTTCAACACCTCCACCTCCTGGTATTCTGACCTCTCCAATAAGCAGTCACACAGCACAGCGTTAATTTTCACATAGCTGACAAACAGGAAGCGAGGATTATGATCAGAGGTAACTTTAAAACATGCTTTTTGACATTTTGTCCATTACTTAAAATGTAATAGAAGCAGCTTTCCCAGATAAGTGTAATGGGAGATAAATCAGAGGAAAGATATTGAAACAGTCTGAGAGAAAGCGGATTTACTTTGGGCATTGGTACCTTTTGTTAGTTTCATGTACGAGGTCATTGCTTTTCACGTAATTGGTGACGATGGTCCTAACTTCACTAGGTTGGAGTACAGTGCCCTTCCTGAAACACACACCCCACACTCAATAAGCATACACATGAGCAGGCGCACACACACACTGTAACATACTAAAGCAAAGAATAAACTCACTTTTTGTGGGAATCCTGAAAGAGTGGCTCAAGGCGTACTGTGACCCCGTAAAGGGGAGTGATTTCAGGAGGCTGATAAGACACCTCACAGCTCTCTCCCTCCTCCACACACTCCTCTGGTGGTTCCCAGTCCTCTGGGACTGAGAATGAACACAGCCTGTAATGATGAGATTAACTTGTAAAGTGCAGTCTCTCAAACGTTAGCTAATTCATGTCTTTGTGATGAATTCCAGTAATCTACAGCTGTATTAATAATGAATCATCAATCAATTATTCCCAAATAACACGCTTTATATCAGTATAAGTAATAAAGCTTAGGAATTTTCACACTTTGATCAGGTAATTGCTACACGTTTAATAATGATATGCAGAAATGCCATTATATTTATATTTGAAGAATAATTTAAATGAAAATGTTTTTGAAAATGCGCTCCAAGTGCATGAACAACATACTCAGGGTTCTTCCAGTCCACCTCCACAATGCTGTCGACTCCTTTACTCAACTCCTTCACCCGAACCAAACTGTGCTCCTTTTGCATGGTCTGCAGAAACTTTGAAAGCTGAGAAAGACAGAAAAGAAAAAAGAAAAGAAATAATAATCTCGCTTTTAGTCAAACTGATTTCAGTCTTAATCAGGTAAAAACACTTACCTTTTTATAGCTGGATTTTTTGATGTCAAGATGCTTTCCTTTAGGACTGAAAAAGAAAAAGAAAAAAAAAAAAAGAATTTCACAAACAACAGTGCCTAACCGTAAAACCCAGTTTTGAAAAATGTTTGCGGGAGAGAGTTTAGGCTGGAGAATGTTGGCAGTGGCAGGTCTGCAAAGTTTTACTAGCACTAAAGCGGTGGCAGGACACTCTGGCAGGGTGTGTTCATGCAGCAGTCAGGAGGAGGTGGGAGGTGGTTTTGCCATGTGTGTAAGCTTGTTGCAGCTGTATGTCAATGACCATTTGCATTCTACTGCACAGGGAGTGAACCACTGAACATTACTCCTTAATCTGCTGTATGGAGACTGAAGCAGAACAACATAATTAACTCCTTTTGAAGTGTGTATGTTTCGGCTCAGTTTTTACCATTTTCAGAATTTTGCTTGTAATTGCCTCTAAAACTAATTTGAGAACTGGCATGGCAAGTGCCAAAGATGTGCATTCCTCGCCACCCAGCTGATCAACCCGCAGTTATAGGTTGTAGGAAGGAGGACTGTACCAGCAAGAGGCCATGTGCTTGCGCAAGAAGGTACCCGTCAGCAGAGGGAGCTCTGCCTTTTTTACTTTACTCTTCAGGGCATGGAGGAAACACTGAAATAACAGAGAATCCATCTGCTCTGTAAAGAAATGGAGTACCAGTGTCAGCGTTGCACAATAGGAACACAAAACACAAACACACACACACAGAACAGTGCTGCCTGCCCAGTAAACCAGTAAATGCAAGCTTTAGTCAAAATACAGGCATTAAAAGCTCATAACAGACAATCGAGTAACATAATCTCACATTTGGCTTAATCTCTAAGTAACATCTTCCATGTAGGCGCCAAAGGAGCGTTTAATGATTTGAACCTGGACTTTTCAAACAATGATACAAAGCCACATCCTCTAAAGCACTGAACTTTCTCTATAGGTTTATGGTTACTTGGCTACAACTGTTCAAGTCTTACAAACATTCAACAGGGATAAAACAACCGTTTAAAATGTAAGAACAATTTCTTTGACTTTGCTATAAACAGTAATAAAAAGAAGCTTTCCTATTTCAACTAAAACTTCAACTATAATCTCAAAATACATTGCTCACTTGAAAAATAAGATCAGACTACTCAGAAATTTGGAAAACAAACCTGCTACCAGCAAGTATAATGGAAATGCCACTTGGCTATGCTGTTAATGTAAACGCTCAAAAGACAATTATACAAAAATAAAAGTTAAATGTCCCAAAGGATGCACAAAAGCCCCAAAAAGAGCTTGCCTTGTGGAGATTGTGAGTCCTCCTCTTCTGCTTGCACCTCCTCCATGGCCTCCTCTCTCTCTTCCTCTTTCTCTTGTTCTCTGAGACGGAGGTCCTGCAGGCTCTGACAAGACGATTCTACTGCAGGCGTCTCTGAGCCTTTCTGTCCTTCACTTTCCTCCCCATCGTTTTTAATCCCCTCATCCTCTTCTCCTTCCATACATTCCAATCCTTCTATCTCTCCATCTGCCTGAACTAACGCATCAGTCACCGGTATGACAGGAGGAACAGTCTTATCGCCAAAAGCCCTAAGATCAAAAGGAAAGCAAAAAAGCCAGTGTAAAAAAAGTGTTTTTGTTCTGGTTTGGTTGTTCTGATTGGCTGCCCTGAATTGCACCTTGTTAAACGCAGTCCTGTTTTCAATTCACAATTTCAAATTGCAGAGCATGTTGCTCTGGTTAAAGCAGACCTTTTTTTTAGGCAAGGTGCACATAAAACTGCCAAAATTAATTGTAGATTTGGTACAAAAACCCACATATACATCAAAAGTGGGAAAAAAATGTTAACACGAGAAGCATGGGTAAAACACTGTTAAACATGTTGAAAATCATTTAAAATATACATATTTTAATATCTGGTCTATAGCAACTTTTAAATATAAATATTAAAAAAAACATAGCATAATTTTGTGTAAAATGCTTACCACAGCAGGTCCATGTAAGTATGTAAAACATTCACTCCTTTCCCCTTCATCCCACTACTTCTCATGTCATTGCTGGACATGGCCACTGTACCCACGGCAACTGGAGCCCTGTAACCAAGCAACTCCTGTAAAAACTCAAATCATGAAGAACACAGGTTTCACTGTGTGTACATAACTTGTGAGGAGAAGCAAAGCCAGTTTGTAAGAACAGGAGTGAACAATGTGCCTTATCGATGTTCTGATGCAATTTATCTATGAATGAAAATTACAAATTTACCTGTTGGACACTATATTAATAGCACAGCAGACCCCTTTCTTTAGATCAGGTAGACCAGAAGAGGACACCACTACCCCTGGCAACATGAGATCTAGACACAGAAACAGAATGTGAGTGATAAATACAAAAACACACACACACATTTTAGAGAAGTTCCCCAGAGACTCACCAGCCCCGCCAATTAATTTCTGCAATACCGGAGCCCATGTTGTCAGCGTTGGCAATATATCAGGATAACCCCAAAGCGTGTACACTGATGAAAACAAAAAAATCTGAATCTATTGGGAATCAATAGTAGTTAAGACTGTATTAGCTAAGAAGTGTCTTCTATAAACCCTTAGTACCTGTAGGATACAGCTGTTTCTCCAGCTGAAAGAACATGGGGTTCTTATGAAGGGCATACAAAGTAACAGCTTCTCCTTTATGCGCATAAATCTTCACAACGTTCAGCTCTTCTTTGTTCGGTACAAGCTCGTTCAGGTCATCTCCCGAAAGCAATGGGAACGCAGCTGAGATGTCTGCTTTCAGCTTTCTCCTATGTAATGGATGATCGAAATTCATGTATGAGGAAATGTAAAAACAGGCTCTTTTAGTAAATCAGGCTTTAATCTGATGATTTTCACCCATACACACCATGCAGCAGTGGGGGGACGGTACCTTGCTCAAGAGTACCTCAGGGCAACCAACTGGTCTGGGATTTGAACCCATGACCTTCCAATCCTGGGGCCAACTCCCTAACCACTAGGCCACCACTGCGCAATAAATTTGCAAAACTCTTTTGTTTGATAAATGTTTTTGCATGTGTGGAAACTCCCAGGTCCACACATGCAAAGTAAGCTGTAAAAATGGCCTAATTTGAATTTTAATAAATGGCACATTACAATACAATATGGCTGTTTCATTTAAAGAGATAAATACTGGGTGAAGAGTATTATTTAATAATCAATTATGACTGGTTTAAGTACATAAGAGTCTTGAGACAACATGCAAACATGTAAGACATACCCCTTGTGACAGAATGTCATTCATACTTTACCTAATTATTAAGCTTAAAATGTATTTATTAATAAACTTCAATCTCTACATACTAATAAACACCATCCTACTGCTACCTCTATATAATTATACATAACCACCATACTGTCAACTCAGAGAAGCGTAAGAGACTCAGGCCACAGAAACATGAATTTAGCTCTGCTGTCGTGTAAGTTAGAGCACCATTCAATTCGTCTCATACACACTTATTAGTTTTAACAGAAGTAAGACATGAAGACAGATTTATGAGAGCCTGGTTGAGGCTGAAGTATGAGGCCATACGTTTAATAAGTAAAATAAAAACAGACTGATCAGCTGTGTTCAGTGTTCACTAACCTGTCCGAGCCTTTCATTACTGTATTGGACTTCACACGAAACGCTTTCGTGAACATCCTGCCGTGTACTTAGTGTTTGCTTTTGCTCTTAATGTCCTGAGCTAAAGTAGCCTCTAACTTTCTAGATCTGATGATGTAAATTACAGAACATGTTAGAGTTTATCGGATCCGGCTGGGCTACACCATGTGGCTGCTCTACAAAATATGTCCGGGTAGGAACAATGGTTCGCGGTGTAATCGTTCCCCTCACGCACACCTAAAGTTGATCTCCTTTTAAAAATAACTAAATTGCAACGAGTAAAGTGCCTCACATTGGTCGTCTTCTTCCCATATCAATGCACCACAATAAACACAGTTTTCTGAATAAGTGTCTGGGGATACTTGGATTATTTATGTTAATAAAAAGCCTAATCCAGACAAATATTCAAGCAGTCCTTAATCAGTATTCATTAATAAGCAGTGATTCTTATTTCTCAGTGGCTATCATAGAAAAATTACTCAGATATGTTAAACTCAGAAAAATAATAGAATAGGGAGTAATCTCCTAACCATAATAATAATAATCACAATAAACATTTGCAAAAAAGATGTCACATTTGACATTTTTCTGATTGACGTTGCATTTCTCATAAACTCATTAATTACACCAAAAATGAGGAAAAAGTCTCATATATCCCCAGGTTAATTTTTTTTCTTACTCATGTTTTATGTTTTTTTTATCTTTCTTTTTTTTTTGTTAAGTATGCATTTGTTTCTGTTTCTGTACCACATTTTTCTTTTCTGGAAGCTCCTTGCTGTCAATTTGTACTTCCGGTGAAGATCAAGGTGTTCATTATAATGAGTTGGGCTGTAATTGCACTCTACTAGACTAAACTGTCAAATGCCACAAATAACTCACAAGCTAGAAGTGCGTTCGGAAAGTATGAAGACGCGTGAAGTGGGCGTGACTGAAACTCAGGGCCCGCCCCTACTCGTGGATGCCCCTCCTACTTTTGCTAACGGTCCAGCTCCAACCAATCACGTGACGTGTAGCGCATCGCTGGTTCTGAAAGACAGACTTCAGTAAACAATCAATGACGGCAGAGCCCCGGCTCCGCCAGTCTGTTCCAATGAAAGCATCCTATAAGTGACAGAGTGGGGGAAAAGATAAGAAAGAGAAGAATACTTCCAACTATGTGAGCTAACGCTCTCCCAGGCTGCTGAATAGAGATCAGTCCCCCGAAAAACAGCAGGCAGTTTGGGAAAGGGGTGAGAAGAGCAGGTAATGCTCAGGTGCTTTTTCCAGAATCCTCTTAACAGGATAGTGTCCCAATCCGTTAAGCGCCCCTGGGGGAAGTTCGGCGCTGGAGTGAGTGGAGGAGACACTATGAGGGTTTCTGCTCCGACACCATGTTACTGAACACACAGAGTCCGTCAGACTCCGAGTCCGAGGAGCGGCAGGAGGAGAGCAGCTGTCCTCTCTCCCCTCCGCCCGCTGTCCGGCGGAGTTTCAGCATAAAGAAGAAAGTGATCACGGAGGACTATAAGCTCTCAGGGCAGGTGCTTGGAGTTGGTCTCAATGGGAAAGTGTTCGAGATCTCCCTGAGGAGCACCGGCGAGAAGTTCGCTCTGAAGGTAACGGGTCATGTGCCCCCCTCGCTTTATTTTCTTCAACTGTTAACACTTTTACATCTAGAACCCTGAGCAGTGTCCCGCTGAGAGCCTGCTCTCCAGGAGCTCAGCCAGTCTGACCTGTGACACAAGCAGAACACCAGATCAAAAGTTTTCTTTGAATATTTCTGCTGGTTTTAGATACAAAAGCGACTGAAAGAAAGCAGATGTAAATTGTCTGAAAGGAACAGGTCACTGTAACTCAACCCCTTTTTTTTGTTTTTTTTGCTCAGACTGGAAATCACACTTCTGCCACAATTTTGAAGAGTTCTTAGGATCACTATCCTGCTGAAATGTTGTTCACTGATATGTAAGCCTGAAGGAGTTGTGTGGTGTGGAAGAACCGAGCGATCATTGATTTTTGTCATGATCTCTTTAATTTGCACTTTTTCTGCCCCTCAAAGCACCTCCAGACCATCAGGGATCCACGTCCAGGTTTCACTGCAAGAACATCACACTACAGACCAGCGTCATCTTCTTCTTCTCCTTCTTCTTCTTCTTCTGGGTGCTCCCCTTCAAGTTAGCCAGAACAGACTATCTGTCTCTGACTATCTGTTTCTTTCTGTCCTCTGGACCTTCCCTTCTCACAGATTGCCTGCATGTTCTCTCTCATATCCATAAACCTCCTCTTTGGGCTCGTTCTTCTCCTCTTATCTGGCAGCTCCATCCTCAACATCCGGCACCAATGTTTCTTCTTGCACCCTTCACTGTCTCTATTCTTCTGGAAAACTTTGCACTAGATGTTGGAACTTTGCAGTATGGACTTGACTGCATTTGTCTGTAAGAGCATTAGTGAAGACAGCCACTGCTGTTGGCTGATCGGTTTAAAATGATAAAACCACTCCAGTTCATCCCAAAGGCATTGTATGGACCTACATTTGCATCGTCTACCCCACAAAGCTTTTAGTCAACCTAAGACTCATATTTGCATCCCATTGTATTAGTAATGCAAGAGGCATCTGTTAGCTTTAGGACAGTCAAAAGAATGCCAGAAAACCTTCATGAGAGTGTCTAAAATCACTATGTCCTTTAAGAAACCTGACTCTGGAGGTGACAATTGAACTATCTGATGAAATTGGGCAATTTGAAATCTCTAAAGTGTTGCTGGATTTTACAACATCTCGATTTGTTTACTTTTTTTTGTATGTTTTTCTTAAATGGGTAAGCATGGGGTTTCCAAAAATGTAAGTGATATTGGTTAATAGATCTGTATGGCAGAACATTATAAACACAGAGGGCATTTCCTGGAATCTACCCGCACCATACAGGGGGATACTATAAACATATTCCTGGAAGGCTAGAAGCTGCTTCAAGGACGAAACACAGCAGGTTCATGTTTCCAACACAGGATCTCTTGTGTTTACATCCTGTTATGATTTCGGCATTACATGCCATTACTCTCTAGACCGTAAGCTGAAAACCGATGCATCATACAGACAGTGTACTGCAGAAGCACTCATTGATGTTTACAAACGTTGTTGATGTTAAATAAGTGCATTTTAGTGACATGTGACATTGGGATCAGCTATTTGTAGACCTGCAGTATTTTATATATCTCAGAATTAGTTGCTTGATGGTCAAGGCAGATATATTGTGTCCACAGAAACCAAGCGAAAGGACTGATTTCTGCGCTCACGAACGCAATACCGGTTTCACATTTCAGTTAAACATTCACATTCAGTTTTCTGTGTGCCTGTTTTGCAATGAGTATGGGATTTTTCCAGTAGGAGAGGAGGTATAGTTTTTCAATATGCAGCCAGAATATTGATCTGGTGTACTCGGATGACTTATGAGGGCTCTGAACCACAGAACACACAGTGCAGGCCTCATCAGTGTTCTCACCGCAACCCCAAATTCAATGACAAAAACTGACACCACAAAGGAACTGAGTCAATTAACAATCATCCTGGTCCAAAGGATGTGTTAATTTACACATAAAACCTTAAACGCCTTTAAAAGACATTGGCTCTGGTTCACACGTTCTACAGAATTTCTGACTCTTGTACAGCCCTGGCAGTTATACTGAGGCCTTTTAACTCACAATCTGCTTAAACAAGGCAGACAGGAGTGAATGAAGCGGGGCCAGCAGCTAAACACCTAAATAAAGAATCTATAGTAAGCCCACTGACGTAAACATGCTCTGCCCAAAAATGTCTTCTCAGTTGTGAGGATGAACAAGGTTTTTTGGATGCAGGTAAAAGTGACAATCAACTAGAAGTGGTTATCACACCTGGACGTGTTACATATTCTCTAACTAAATGGGAAACTACATGGGCAAACATAAGAAATTCTTAAATTATATGTAAAGTTTTAAATATTTAAGTATCTAGGTACACTACACTTTATCATTCGACTGAAATGGGCAAGATGAGCTTCAACAAAATACAAATAGTTCTTAAATGTATTTAATATGAGATGTTTAAATGTCAATTGAAATAATTTTAATAATTTAATACACTCAGAGAAAGCATTTTGTGGGTAAAGCATGGGTAGGTCTATGTTTATGGAATAATTATGAGCTTTCTTTTACATAATTATTACGCATATCTAATGTGAAATTCAAATAATATTTCTATATTTACAATTGAGTTAATGAACGTAATTGATTTTATATATTTATTTTACTTATTACCACAGCTACAAAGCTTTTTGGTATAATATAATAGTACAAAGTAAATCATTTCAATATTTGCTTTTATTTTATAAAAAAATATCAGACCTTTACATTTTCTGCATATTGTTGACAGTTTTGTTGATGTTTTTAAAGCAGTGTCATTGCTAAACATGAAAAAAGTGATATATCCTTTCAATAACACCTCTTGCTTTCTAGGAACCTTGTGTTTTGTGGATATAACTGCTCATACGGGACTAAATATTAAGGCAGTTACATAATTTATTGAAGTGGAATGTGACTTGGCACAGACTGTCAGCTCAGGCTCCAAAGCTTACCTTCCACAACCTTCTCAATGACATAACTGCCCTCTGCTTCACTAACTAGAATTAAGACGAGGACTAATCTCTCTTTATATTTAGTTTTTAAGAATTATGTAATGGTGACATATTTAGGTTCACTTAAAACTCTCAGGCGATTCAAGAGGCTGCACTTTAATTTATACAGAGAGATAATATTTTAGCAGCCTTTAGTTATAAAGAAATATTTCCTTCAACATTGTGAAAATGAGTATTCATGTCATTCTTAAAGCTTTTGGCCACAGCTTTAAAACTCAAGTTAACGTGGTACATAACTCAGTATTCAGTAATGTTATTTCATTTCTGGGATAATATTTTTTGAATTAATGACATTCATATAAAATGGTTAGTTTACTATAAAAACGTGATTGCAGCATGTTTTAACAGTGTACAAATTGCCCTGCAGATGTTGAAAGACAGTCCAAAGGCACGTCAAGAGGCGGAGCTTCATTGTCGGGCATCTGTCTGTCCCCGCATAGTGCAGATGGCAGACGTTTTTGATAATTATTACCAGGGCAAGAAGTGTCTCCTCCTCGTCATGGAGTGGTAGGACTTTTTTTATTACTAAGCTTTTCTAAACATACATTCCTCATCAGCCACACAGAATAAAAAACATTACAGAAATGAAAATCGCTTGTGTTGGGGCAGCGCAGTGGGTGACACTGTAACCTTACAGCAAGATGGTCCTGGGTTCAGTTCACACCTTTCTGTGTGGAGCTTGTATGTTCTTCATGTCTGCTTGGGTTTCTACCCACAGTCTACATGCATGTCAGGTAGTGCATGCGTGTGTGGGAGTGTGTGTGTGTTTGAGCATATGCCCTGCACCCAAATCATTTACTTAAACAGACCTCCAAATGTCCTCTAAAGCCGAAATGCACATGGCTCATCATGGTGGAACAGACTTGAGGGCATGTTTAAGGACACAGTATGACTATGTCTTTATATATGAAAATGAATGTTTTTTTCTCCCACTTTTCTCCTCTTGAGAGTCTTTATTCAGTAGGCTCCTCTCTAAGAGCTCAGTTTGACTGGTGACATGTAGAAGGCATACACACCAGCGTTTAAAAGTAAATAATAATAATAAATAGATTGTATATCATGCGTAAATTATATATGTGACATTTCTAGCTGTTTTCATATGTGATTTTCAAATAAATCTTTAAATACAGTGCAAAATTATATTATTAATTATTATTATTATTATTAATGTAATTATATATTACTTATATGTAATTATATATTAAATTATATGTGTTTTATTATAACCCTACATTTCATTAACTAATTTGTGTATCATTCTGCACACATCTAACATTTCTTAATGTAATTATTTAAAAATTATATAAAACGTTTGGGTGGTCAAGACTTTAGGATCGTTTTTTTAACAGCAGGTAAGTAAAGAAAAGTTAGGCATTTTGAAATGAGCAACTAAAATTGGTTCATTTTAATAACTTATCTTTCATTTTCTATTTAATATATTTTCTTTTAATAGAAAATTTACATTTAAAAGACTGGAAGCAATTAACTAGGATGAAAGAAAGTTTTGAGATGTATCAGAAATTACATGGGGGATTATTCATTTTTAATGTTTACTGGCCATGCTAAATCAGTATGAAATTATGTTTATTCATACACCAAGCATTTGCCTCCTGTATTATTGTTATGACTGGTTATAACTGATTAATATGTGCTTATTTTAACCATGTTTCATGACCATTCTGGACCCAGCATGAATGGGGGCGAACTTTTCCGACGCATTCAAGCACGTCGCGAGCAGGCTTTTACCGAAAGAGGTACCACAAAGACATTCATGCACTCAAGGCAATATCAAGGCTTATTAATCAGATATTAATCTGAATAATACACCTTTAGTTATTAACCCCCCACCCTAGTTGGGATAAGTGAATAATATGATGGATGGATGGCTAATTTATTTGAATAGTTTCTTTTTCACTTTCCATCTCCTCTTTGTGTAGAGGCCTCAGCTATTATGAAGAGTATAGGAGACGCTATTGAATTCTTACATTCCATTAATATTGCACACAGAGACGTCAAGGTGAGCAACATCAGTCACTCCTCAAACTGTAGACTTTTTTTACTTATAAAGTTAATACACTTCATTCAAATCCCATATTTCACACTTTATTTATAAATAATCTAATTTGGTGGTGCTGATTGCGCATAAAATTGTTGTTAACAATTGAGATATTTGAGATATTTTATGTTAATTTTTAGATCATGTTTTGGCCTATAAATTAATTTTTAAGTGAAAGTGACAACCCTCTTCATTGCGAGGTCACAGCACAGCACACATGAACCACAATGAAATTGGACCTCTGCATTTAACCCATACACACAAACACCATGCAGCAGTGGGCAGCTATTAAAAGTGCCCGGGGAGCAGTGACAGGGACGGTACCTTGCTCAAAGGTACCTCAGGGCAACCTACTGGTGAGGGAATCGAACCCACAATCTTCCGGTGCGGGGGCAACTCCCTAACCACTAGGCCACCGCTGCCTCATGTAGACATACATTTTCAGATTAACTACTATTTTATCATCACAATTTATCATTACATCTTAAACAATATCTCAACATCACACTCCCTGGTCCCTATCGCCACCACTGTATTGCAATCTGGGTCATTCGGTCGATCTACGGTGAACAGTTTCACATCAACCTCTGCATTTTGAACGAACATCAATTTTCAACCTGATTATTCAGGCTGGCACACTGTTTTTGTTTTTTTATCATTGAAATTAGGGGTCAAAAATGATACAATTCTCCAATCTCGCCTCTGTATTCTGAGAGTACAGCAATACTGTAATGTGCATGATTATCTCTGTATGTATGTGCTGAAACAAACATAAGATCACACAGATGTCTTACATCTGAAGGCTAAATGTGTCCTGGGAAGAATTTTAATAAATGACACTGGGCATCTCAAGACAAGTCATATTTGACAATGTTTTAATGCTTTCTATCCATCAGCCAGAGAATTTGCTCTATACATCAACACATCCTGACGCTCAGCTCAAACTGACAGACTTTGGCTTCGCCAAAGAGACCACAGCCCAGAGCTGCCTTGCCACACCCTGTTTCACCCCCTACTATGTGGGTAAGGATGAGTCAGCTATCGTAGCATGTCAGGTTTCCCGGTGCAGTGGTCTTAGTGTTTGACTGGATGTAATGTTCCATTCTGCTCCTTTTTATCTAGCCCCTGAAGTGCTTGGTCCTGAGAAATATGACAAATCATGTGACATATGGTCCCTAGGCGTCATCATGTACATACTGTAAGTGGCCTTTATAAACGGGACACTTTTTGCAGCTGTTTGTGTTGTAGTTTTAGATTGTCTTCATGAGAATTTCTTAATATATGTTTAAAAAGGCTTTGATGCAGAGTTGCTGCAGGTATGTTTGTGGACCCGACTTTATTTTGCACATGATAAGCTGTCATGCTGGTAGGAATGCAGAACCAAAAAAGCAAAAAGATGCTGCCAGTTCCTGTTCTTCACAATCACAGCAGGAAGTTAAACAGCTGTGTGAGCTGGTGTTCAATGTTGCATCTTATACCCCTGGGCATAAGCTTCCTTAATGTTACATTCACTTCTCAGACCCTCTGCTTTCGGTTAACACGTGGTCACTATATTGGACATTCCATTCATTTTGGTAAACTTTATGAATGGACAGTGTAGTCCACTCCATTCTATTAAATCTGTTAATAATTTTCTCCCCTTTCTCTAGATTGTGTGGATATCCCCCTTTTTACTCAAACCATGGCTTGAAACTTTCCCCAGGAATGAAAAAACGAATACGGAATGGCCAGTACAAGTTTCCTAACCCTGAGTGGTCAGAGGTGTCAGAAGAAGGTAAAGAGGAGCATAACTATGGGAGCTTAAAATGAGACGTTGTTCCTGACGACAGGCTAATTATTAGCCCAGCACATCAACAGCAAATGTCTTAGACATTATTGCCATGCCTCCTGGCTGTGAGAGAGTGAGTGCTATGGAATCTCACACTTGGGTTCAGCAGTATCTCATTTAGTATTTACAACAGTTAACACTGAAAGCTTTAGTCTCAGTGTAAAACTGATTTTGTTTCTTAGCAAAGCAGTTGATTCGTCAGCTACTGAAAACTGATCCTACTGAGAGAATGACCATCACTGAGTTCATGCAGCATCCCTGGATCAACGTGAGTAAAGAATATTATGCTGTGTATACAAATATTCATAAATTAAGTGCATAAGGCAATGCTAAATAAGCTATTATAGCAAAACCCTGTATCTTAATGACAATACCTCTAACAGAGAGCAAAGAAACTTTCTTGGTTTTAGTATAGAGTGACAAAATGCTACAAAATTTCTGTTGGTCCTATCAAGAAATGTGAAATGCTGAGATATGAAAATCCCAGCATGTTTAACACCTCCAGCTCCGCCTCCTGTCTTTTCATCAGCGCCAGGGCCTCCAGCCCATATAACATAGCAGGTCTCTTTACCGTCACTCTTTTCCACCCATTCCAACCTGCCTGCACTCTTCTTCACGTCACATAAGCACTTGCCATTACACTGAACTGTTGATCCCAAGTATTTAAATTCCTCCAGCTTTGTCATTTTTACTCCTGCATCCTAACCACTCCACTTTCCTCCCTTTCTTTCACATGTATGTATTTGGATTATATTGAGCAGAATTTAGTTCTCAGTAGAGGATGTTGTTCAGTTGGTTATTTGTCCACACCTGAAATGTGTGGATAACTTTCATTGCAATGTAAACTGTGTTTGATGCTGAAAAAATAAAAGCACATTCTCTATCTGCAGAGGTCCATAGATGTTCCTCAGACTCTCCTGCATACTAGTCAAGTCCTGACAGAAGAAAACCATGTCTGGGAGGACGTCAAGGTCAGTAGCCGTTACGACCCTGTGGTGTGAATGCCATATTTACTCGTGTATAAGTTGCACTAGTGTATATGTTGCACCCCTGATTTGGCATTGAAATATGGTCCAAAATGTATTTTTGAGTGATATCTTGACATTTGAGATTTGGGATTACATGTAGGCAAAAATGTAATAATGTATAATGACACCACAACTTTTTCTGACATTTTTGGGAAACTGCCATTGGCAGCAGTGTTGCCATTTTCTTGGTGCCAACAAAAGACATTGTACATTGACTGCCTATATCACATAAGTCAGAAATACTGAAATTAAGGGTAAAATGTATTGAGTTGCTACGTACACGGTCACCTGTTTAGGTATTCAAAATGGCGGCATGTGAATTTCCTGGATTGAAATTTGTGAAATGAAAGTGATTTTTTGTGGATTATGTTGAATGACACTTCCAGATTTTTACAGGTAAATGTAGTGCTCTGTATTTTACTTGATAGGAAAGCACCAAAACGTGGACAACGTATATTCGGTAATAATTTAGAGGACAATTGCCTGGAAATGTGAACATTCACTTATCTCTATGCAGAAGTGTCAATCACTGAAGAAATTCCCTGTGTATAACTCGCAGATTAATTGCCCGTGTATTGGTCACACCCCCATTTTTATAGTGGATTTTGGTACAAATCTGTGCGACTTATACACGAGAAAATATGGTAATTCATTTTGACAGGAGTTCATTAGATGCTGGGGTTTAGGCCGGGTTTGCTTTCTACAATGTATTTTAAGTAGATTGTTGTAAGTTGTTGTAAGTTATTTTTTTCATACATACAGGAAGAGATGACTAATGCCCTGGCCACAATGAGAGTGGACTACGAGCAAGTCAAAATTAAGACTATTGAGGATTCTTCCAATCCACTTCTAATGAAGAGAAGAAAAAAACTGGCTGCTGCCTCACCAGAACCAATAGGGATCTGATTAACAATCTAGTAAAGATTAACAATCCCTTCACACACTACACACACACACAAACACATTCTCACACATTTGAACCCAACAGGGGCACTTAGACTCTCCAAAAATATGCCTCTAGCAACAAACCTTGGTTCCCCTTTGTTAGTACATGGACTGTAGAGACATTTTGCCTTTAAATGAAACGATTCCAGTGAGCAAAAAAGATGTTCTGTAGCTTGTTTTCAATGACATGTTTAGCCCTTTTTTTAAATGAATTAAAATGAGCTGATTTTATTGTGTGAGTGTCATGTTGCAGTTTCTTGACTTATCTGATGGTAGAAGAGTAAAATGGTTTAGAATACTCTGTCAAAGTCAGTAATTAAAAACAACTTCTGTATAGATTTCAGCAGTTTCACAATGAAAAAATTTTAACTGACAATTGAATAACTATTTAATAACTAGGATAATAAAATTTTTCAGATTCAAATATAGTTTGAGCTGATTGCTTGAAGTTAAATTAAGAAACATCCCTCTGAAGATCTAAGAACAGCAGAAAAAGTATCACTTTCACTCCATGGATCTGATCAGAACTTTCCTCACAGACTTTTTCAGACTGAAAAATTGTAGCAATTTTAATGTGGAAAGTTATTAAAAAGTATTTAAAGGAGTGAGAATTGTGTCTGTCTGGAACTTGGTTGTCTTAGACTTTAAGACTCTAAATGTGTTTTCTGCATTTCTTTATTTAAATGCTGATTTTCTCATGACACTAAACATATGATTGCAAAAGCTAACAACTCTAGAAAATATTGGCAATCAGCTGTTTTTTGCGATGAGTCACTGGTAATAATTGTGACAGGCCTAAAGTTTACTCTAAAATATCAAGTAAAGAAACGAAGAAGTGGTTTTGTACTCCACCCCTGCTGATTGTGTGAAAAATCGAGGAAGAAAAAGAGAGAAAGTCAAATAGAAAAAGTATTTAAGTTGAGATGGGCTTCACTATCCAACGCAATATTATTTAGTACAAAGGTAAAAACAGCAAAACGTTATTTAGATTAAAGTACAAAAATAATCTTTAAATAACTACCATCTTTATGAATAAACTAAATCATAAAATATTGTTCTTAAAAATATGTCGCATTAAAGAAGAGTGAGAAGAGTCAATCAGCTAACTGGCAAAGCCACAGACAGGGAAAGCCCATGCTCACTGACAAGATATTTCCTTTTGAGTATTATTGCTACAGCTCTGAAATGTGCATTGGTCTTTTAGTTCGGGAGCTTCTCCGCTTTTTTAGAAGGTGATGGTGTTGTATGCTCTCCAGGATATACTCTCAAATGGGCATATTCTCTTTTAAGAGCTTGGTGGGATGTGCATCACTCCATATTTTCTATTATGTTTAGGAAACGAGCTTCTTGTGTCTTCAGGGGCCCAACAGAAACTATACTGCACACATCATGAAACAGGCATGAAAACTCAGCATTTTGTCAAGGATTACATGTTCAGAGTAAAGCCTGAGTACTCTGCTCTAAGTCCACAAGGAAACAACAGTACCACATGAAACATGTCAGATACTTAAAGCCAAAGTGCCAAGGTACCACACTGAGCTTTAAATGAATATATGGTATTTCCATATGTTGTGCCATCTGTTTTTACTGTAATTAGGAACAGTTTGGGCTTAGATAATGCCCATAAAAGTTTGTTTTTGAAGCATATAAATGTATGTGAACTATGTATAAAATGAATTGTGCTCTCCTGCTGAGACTGGAGCCTGCTGTGGAAGCTCTACATCATATGTGGTTCATTAGAACTTTGCTACAGCCTGACAGTCTGACAATGTGTGCGTCTTCTTCAGAAAGAAAACAGCTCAAAGACACCAATTTTCATTCCTGTGAGTACATCTGGCTGAGATGAGAGAGAGTGAAGAGGGGTTGTGGATGGCCTAGGGCATCAGGGGTTAAATCACTGTGACTTATAATGGACTGCAAAGGGGCCCTCTTAGAAAAATAAAACAAGGGGATGATGTGACTGAAAAAGTCAAAATGCATTGCCATTATTTTATTTTAAGGTAACAATTTAAAATACAACTCTAAAGACTTGGCTTACTTTAATTGAGCTGAGATGCACAGTATAGCTCCAATCACTCTATTAAGTGAAAAATGGAAATTAAGCTACAAAATAAATAGAATAAATAGACTGTGATGTAAGGCCGGAAATGTGCAAATGTGGAAGGCAATAAACCATTGTGGGAGACTACAACTGCCCATTAGGACTTCATTACTGTAACTGATTCTGGAGCTCAGTGGAATTATTGCTGAAACTGGACCTGGACCAAATTGAAACCACACCAGGTTTTGAACGCACAGCAACATCATGCATATGCCACCACAGATTATTACCAAATGTTTCATAAGCACACACAGTTGGTTTTATACCTTATAAGAATATGGCATCATTTGCATAAGTTGCAAAAGTTGAACAAATCATACAAATCATGTCATTTTGTATAATAACTGAAAAAAATGAAAAAGGAAAAAGTTTGTTTAGGATTGTGGCCACATGGAATTTTAATGCGGATTTCTCAGCAAATTTTATTGTATACATGCCAGGAAAAACATAATAAAGTAACTACATAAAGCACCAATAAAGGCACTAAATTGAAGCAATCTCTATCACTGAAATAAAATAATGTTTAACAAGTGTATTTAAGAGGTATCAACGGCATTATTAAGGATGACAAAGTGAAAATAAATGGGTCAGTAAGGCTTCAGTTTGACAAAGTCTTTTTACATTAACTCATGAGCATTTTTACCTTCTCTTGAAAAGTTACCATTTTGGAGATCCAAGGTTTTGCTTTAATATACAACCTTCAGATAATAACCGTTGTCTCTCTAATAGTAATCCTAACCTTAAGTTAAAAAAAAAGATATGGCTGGAGCCAACAACATCAACAACAACAACTATAATAACAATAATATTAGTAATAATAATAATAATAATAATAATAGAAAAAGTAGAAGAAGAAGAAGACCTTTGTCTAACCCTAGGCCTCCAAAAGACAATCCTTTGGCTCTTGTAATTCTTCAAAAAAACCTTGAATGTGGTAAAAACATGTTGTTTTGTAAAGAACAGCAAAATATCCTCACTTCAACAAAGCTGTCATGTTTTACAGTCACCAAAAAAGAGCTAACAAAGTGCTAAACACGAGCATGCATGCACACACAGTCGTGCTGGGTTAATGATAAGGTATGGGGTCTCTGCACTGACAGACTGGACAGGCAGTTGTAAAAGAGCAGATGTGTTACCTTTAGACACACATGTCACTCATATGCAAATGAAACAAGACCTACAAGTGAACTAGTTAATGCAACATATGTGTTTAAAGAATTCATGTGTGTTTTGAGCGCTATAACTGTAGTGGACTGAGGTGTAATAATGTGTGTCTTGACATAAACTGCAGAATATATTTGCATATATTGGAAACTCTACAACTGCACCCCATCATATGCCCTCCCTTCTCCCACCCACCCCCCAGTAATCCCCACCTCTTATTCTCGCTCCTTCAGAACCTGTCCTGCTTTGGGTTTTTTGGAAATTGGAAGAAGGAAAGAGAGAGTGTGAGGCAGAAAACGCCCTACTTCCACAGGTATGTATGTAGTTCTTTATTAGCAACACATTTTTAGTAAAGCTAGCAATAAAGTAAATGTTTTCAGGCAATAAGGTAGTAGTTTAATTATACATGTAGCAGATTTTATTACATTTTTGCAAGAAAAAATGTATATTAATTTTGGTTTTCTTCAGACAAAGAGAAAATTGAATATTTTCTAAAGTGGTCAGTGTTATTATTTTGCTATGAAATTTAACAGAATGTCTCTAATGTTCATCCCATTGTGTAGAGGATTCCAAACCATTTTCTGGACTATTGGGAATACAATGCTAATGGTGCTTTAAGATTACAGTCTTATTTAGGCTAGACTTAGGCTTAATGTAGCACCTGGTTTATTTACAATTAACTGATAAATGACTTGAAAAATTGGGGAAAACTGTAAATAAGGGTTGTGTGTTACAACAACAAGCAATTAGCCTTGATTACATTGGTTTCTAAAGAAACAGTGAATCCGTTTACCAGTGTAACGGTAAGTATGGAACACTTTAGGCTGCAGTAAGCTGTTGTAAAATTTGTGTCATGCAGAGTCCTGCAGGCAAAAGCATATTGACATTGTGATTTTGTGCTGCCTGCCCAGACATAACAAGATTTGCATAAAATCTTCTTGTCAATTACTCGTTTTCATATGAGGAGATATGCTGTGACTTGAACTTGTGATGAACAAAAGATGCTGAACCATTTATTAAAACCAACACCTTTTTTGCACATTAGTTCTGAAAGCTGTAAGGCATAATTTAATATCAACTCTAACTCAATGAATTTTACATCCATTCTGGGTGAACAATTTAGAAATTACAGCCTATACATAGAACCACCCATCTCAGGGGCTCATAATGCTCATAATCTGAAAATCTTCAAAACTGCTCATTTTTTTTCTTGGCAAGCTACAGATCATTATGTCATTACTTCATGCGCAACAAAGCCAGGAGTTGATTCTAAATGCTGCGTTTGCATCTGGAAGCTGTTGCTATTGTCTCCCAGCACAAGGACTAAAGTGCCAGTGCCAGTAAAAGAAGATACTGACTAAAAATGCTAAAAACAGATAGAATCAATCAGGAGCACAGTAGGCTTGTGTTCTGGACTCCTGCTCAAAGAGTCTGGTGCATTCTGGTGCTTAACCTTGCCAAGAGCCACATTTCTTTTTTTTTCTTCTTTTTTTTTTACACATCCTAAAGGTCAGATTATTCTCTCGCTAACCAGTTGAGTTTGAATTCTTTGGTTTTATGAAAACATTTGATCAGTGGGGTGGTGGTAGCCTAGGGGTCAGATATTCAACTGTGGATCAAGAACCCTGAAGAATACCTGGTTGTGCTAGTAAAACGCCATTAGAATGGAGAATCATAGAAAAAAGCAACAGGTAACAAAGAAGGCATTCAGTCATGAAGAAACTTTTTAACTTTTAAACAGATAAAGAGCAAAATGTTAGCCTAGATATTTCAGGACTTCGCTTTTCTATACAGCCAAAAAACTATTTTTTCTATATTAGTAACAGCCTGCTTTTTGGTCCTTTAAAGAACTCTTTGGTTTTCCATGTAAAAAAAAAAAATACAAATAAAAAAAGTAATACTACATAGAACAATTGCCTTCTGATTACCAAAAGGTGTCCCAAAAAACTGACCAAAAGCAGAGGGCAAGCATCAGGAATAACCAGACTAAAAATATGTCAATGAATGAAAAAATCCAAAATAGTGCAGTGTAGGCCTACCAGGAAAGATGTTCAGCATTTGGTGATGTTTATGATCACAGAGTTCAGCTCTTCATCAACTGCAAAAGACTACCGCAACCAAATTCTGATCTAAGTACGTGTGTATGGTTCAACTATAGTAGATGTAGGTACCTTTAAATTTCAGCTGTTCTTTGCTCTAAATTGCTGGACAAGAGGCATTTGCAGCATTTGATATAATCTATCTTAAACATCTAGATGTAGTTTTAGTCTTCTTGCTCAAACCTAGCTTCTAGCACATCTGGACCAGTTATTCCAGGTTTTAATCATATAAGTTTGATGCACTGCCACAAAAAAGCTATATTTATTGACATTTTAATTGACTTCATTCCGTGATCTACACATGTAGAGCTAGCTCAGTGAACAATGTCAGGGAAAATATCAATAAACTTGACAAATTTTCAGGTTGAGACTTACTTCAAATGCAAACACGTCACACTTTCTTGATTCATGCAGGTGTTTTTGGTTCTACTGCCATTCTGACAAACCCATGCCCAAATTATGCTAAAACCAACCATTTGTGGTTTGTTATTTTTCTGTGTCTGTGATTTTACTGCACAATTACTGTCCAAATGCACAGTTTATGGCCACGAATCAGATTCACTACAAATGGCAGGATATAGACCATCGGATGTGTCCTGAGGAATTGTTGAGAAAAACTGATTAGGAATATGTGTCCATATTTGTAATAACAGATATTAACAGTGAAAGGCATGTTGGTGTAGAATTTACTCCAGAACCTCCTGCTTTCCCTTCGTCTCCTCAGAGATCATGTATGGCTGGATTGTGCTGTTGCTTTGGGTAGGCTTGGTGGACCTGTCTGTTGCAAAAAACACTGATACCTTGACTTGGCTTAACTACCTGCGCAACCGGGCCTATAACTATGGATTTGGCCAAAGTCACAGTAACTACTATGCTTCCTTTGATGCAGAAGATGATGAACCTGAAGTACTGGACTGTCCCCTGGAGTGTGACTGTCCTCCTGCTTACCCTTATGCTATGTATTGCCACAGCCGCAACCTCCAGCATATTCCTTTTGTGCCCTCTCGCATGAAATATGTATACCTGCAGAACAACCACATCACAAGCATCACAGACGGAGTTTTCGACAAAGCCACCGAACTCGTCTGGATCATACTCCACATGAACCAGCTGACATCAGACAAAATCAGTAACAAAGTCTTTACCAAACTTCATAAATTGCAACGCCTGTTCTTGCACCACAACAAGCTGGACCATGTCCCAGAAGGGCTCCCGCGCTCACTTCAAGACCTGCGAATGAACCACAATAACATTTCAACTGTTCCAGCTGCTTCCTTGCGTGGAATGACCAATTTGACAACACTGCATCTCCAGTCCAATGGTATCAAAGACCTAGGCAATGCATTGGACTCTCTAGAATCTCTGAGTTTCTTGGACCTGCGTGGGAACCAGCTCTCCAAGATTCCGGAGCACTTGCCAATGAAGCTGACCCAGCTGTACCTTGAGCACAACCACATTTCCACTATCCCTGTAGACTTCCTGCGCAACCGACCCATGCTTCGCTTTGTGCGGCTGTCACACAACCAGCTGACAGACCGTGGAATTCCACTTGATGTCTTTAATGTGGGCACCCTTGTAGAGTTGGACTTGGCTCACAACAAGCTGGAGAAAATCCCCACCATCAACACAAATCTAACGAACCTCTACCTCCAGGCCAACCACATCAAAGGTACTGCAAAGAACCCAAAAATACACAGTGACTATGAATCCCCTGCATGTCTGATCTTGTGTTACTATAAAGGCTTCTCATGTCATGTAAACTGTTTTGGCCCAAGGCACCCACATATTAATAGTTTTGCCAAAGATAAGTGGGAAATAGAAATTAGCGCTGATTAGTCTTACACAACTACATCTTAAACCATTCTTAATTTTTCATGGTTTCTCAATATTTTTTGTACAATTATGCTCATTGGAATGAGTCTTTCCTTGTAGGTTTTGAAACATTTGCCCAGGCCAGTTTTGTGTATGTAGTTCTGAGTTTTGGCTTCAAGATTCTCAAAAATAAGTTGACTATCATTCAAGCAACAACGACCTTGAATGTTCAAAACACATGGCTACTTGAATACATTTAATGTCATTTAACGGCAAAATAACTCCTTTTTTCCTGATGGATTTTCCCCACAGAGTTCTCTGTCAGCAGTTTCTGCAGAGTTGTTGACATGGCCAACTACTCAAACCTGCGTGTTCTGCGACTGGAAGCCAATGAGATCAGCCCTCGTGATGTAGCCCCTGAGGCTTTGCTCTGCTTGCGCATGGCCACGAACATCAACCTGTAGCCAGGGAACAAAAAAATTACAATACATGGCCATTTTAGCTGTAAAGGCCAAAGCACTCAACCTTAGAAACAAAATTCTAGTGTTAAAGATATTCATGTTTAAAAATGTCCTGTATGCCAAATAAACCAGTTTGATTGGAGAAGAACCAGTGAGAAATGGGGGAAATATTCTAGAGCCTCATACATAATCCTCCAAACATTTGGTTTAGCTGGTTCTTAAGAGTTCAAACTTACAATGTAGGCTATCACTGACAATATTATTCCAATAGCATGGAAAAGACATTTATAACTTTTTAAAATATATATTTGTAAAAAAGTGTCAAATATAATCCAAAGCATGTATGAGACAAGTACAACTTTTATACTATATCTAATTGTCTACTAGAATTAAACAAACTTATGTGTTAACACCTGTGGGTTAGAAAACAGAAATGAAAAAGAAAAATTTGCAATAAAAGGGAAAGATTAGTGCAGCATCCTCTGTGTAGCACACAAAATATATAGTGTTTCATGTATATTATTTGCAATAACATTTTGCATAATTCAATCACTGAGATGTACATTAAGAATGGTTTGATGTGGTCTGAAGAGAAACTTGCAGACTCAGATTTCTTTGTTAGAGAAAAATTAGAAAATCAGGGTTCAAGATGTTTACAGTGCAAACCTATATGTTTCATTATCTGTCCAATAGGTTTGGGATGTAATGCTGAGAACAATAAGACAGCAAGCACTTCAGAAACCATTAAAACAAATCCTGAATTCCTAGTCTTTAAGTATCTTCCAGCAGGTAGGTCTTCGGATTAGACCTTGGCTTTTAATTTGTTAACATCGTAATTTAATTAAGGAGAAATTCAGAAAAATCTGTCACATTCTCTTTAACAACATGGCAAAATGACACTTGGGGCATTTTGGGAACAAATAAAACTGTTTAAAAAGAAATCTCACAGCAGGGACAGTGACATGGTAGTGGCGTGTTTGTGTTTTTTTTAAACAGTGTGTCGTCCACTCTGTTAAGACATCTGGAGCACCTACCAGATGTAAAATTATTGCTCATGATTCATTCGATGATGCAGTTTGCGTTTGCCTCATCAGTGGGCAGCTACATGGTTGGTGGATTATTCTTAATCCAGCAGTGAAACTGAGGGGCTTAAAACTTTTGTAGTCGTGCTGTGTGATGCATTCTGTTCAGCGCACACACATCAATAACATGTCAGTGTCACTGCTGCATTGAAAAGGATTCACCAACCAAACAATACCTGCTCACTGATGGCACAGAGTTAAGTTCCCTTGATAAAAAATGAGAGAAAGATGTGGTAAATGGATCTGATTAGATTGACTGTAAGTGTATACATACACACAAGGTGGGTGTTCTTAATAAAGTGGCTTTTCGGTGTTGTAGTTAGCGTTGTAGAGTAGTGAATAACAATACTTCAAATACATCTGAGAAAAAGTAAAGAATACTCCTTTTTGGGGTGTGTGTGTGGGGGGTTTATTAGTAAGAATTAAAGTTTAAAATCATGTTTTTCCTGTGCTTTGATGTATTTCAGTGGGCAACTTCAGTGTGGTGTCTTGAATCTGGCTAAGCATATATACATGAATACTAATGTTAAACATGTATATGAACATTTAATAGCTTATACTGCCATCAAATAAAAAGCCTCAGTACTCCTTCTGTTCTGCATGATTCTTTATAGCAATAGAGCATTTAAACTATTAAATCGTAACAGAATAAGTAGCACTATTATGTTATCCATTGTATTGCTTGCCATAGACCAACATATTGTAAGCCTTCTTTCCACATAGCACAACAATTACATCCCTATATCAAAAAAAAAAAAGACAATTTACTTTAAGAGGCCAGCTTCATTAACTTTCTGAATATACAACCACACCTACATTTAAGGCCAATAATAAATTCCAAAACAACTTTACTGTGTAAAAAAGAAGCCTTTTGTTAACCATGTACAGACTTCTTCTTCTTCTTTTTCTTTCGGCTGCTCCCGTTTAGGGGTCGCCACAGCGGATCAACTGTCTCCATTTCTTCCAATCCTCTCAACCTTCCTGCTTCAAACCGACCACCTGCATGTCCTCTCTCACCACGTCCATAAACCTCCTCTTTGGTCTTCCTCTTCTCCTCTTTCCTTGCAGCTCCAGCTTCAACATCCTCCTCCCAATATAATCCTGGTCTCTCCTCTGGACATGTCCAAACCAACGCAACCTTGCTTCTCTAACTTTGTCTCCAAGACATGTAACCTTAGCTGTCCCACTAATATACTAATTTCTAATCCTGTCCATCCTCGTCACACCCAACGAAAATCTCAGCATCTTTAACTCTGACACCTCCAGCTCCGCCTCCTGCCTTTTCATCAGTGCCATTGTCTCCAACCCATACAACATAGCTGGTCTCACTACTATCCTGTAAACCTTCCCTTTTACTCTAGCTGGTATGCGTCTGTCACAAATCACTCCAGCCACTCTTCTCCACCCATTCCAACTAGCCTGCACTCTCTTCTTCACCTCTCTTCCACACTCGCCATTACACTGAACTGTTGATCAGAAGTATTTAAACTCCTCCACCTTTGTTACCTCTACTCCCTGCATCCTAACCACTCCATGTTCCTCCCTTTCATTCACACTAATGTATTCTGTCTTTGCCCTACTCACTTTCATTCCTCTACTCTCCAGTGCATATCTCCGTCTCTCCAGGTTCTCCTCAAGCTGCTCCCTACTCTCACTACAGATCACAATATCACCAGCAAACATCATCATCCACGGAGACTCCTGTCGAACCTTGTCCGTCAACCTGTCCATTATTATTGCAAACAAGAATGGGCTCAGTGCTGATCCTTGATGTAATCCAACCTCTACCTTAAATGCATCCGTCATTCCCACTGCAGATCTCACCACTGTTACACTGCCATCATACATATCCTGAACTACACACATACTTTGTATACTCTAATATCAGACTTCCTCATACAAAACCACAATTCCTCTCTAGGCACCCTGTCATATGCTTTCTCCAAGTCAACAAAGGCACAATGTAACGCCATCTGACCTTCCCTGTACTGTTCCATCAACGCCCTCAGAGCAAACATTGCATCTGTAGAGGTCGTTCTTGGCATAAAACCATACTGCTGTTCACTATTCCTCACCTTTCTTAACCTAGCTTCCACTACTCTTTCCCATAACTTCATGGTGTGACTTTATCCCTGTATAGTTACTATGTTAACCATGTACAGAAGCTGCATCAAATTCTCTGCCCTCAGAAGCATCTTGGATGAACTATATATGTGTGTATGTTTCCCATACTGTCCCAATTTTACATTTCCATTTTGAGGTTGTAGATTAGAGCTTTTTTTAATTTAAAAAAAAAAAAACCTAAACCCATTAAGAATTATTGTTCAATCAGATTACAGAAATCAGAGCACACACACAAAGTTTTAAAAGTAGATTACACCGAACATTTGGTTTTATACCCCTTGCTTGCAGCAACTGCATCAAGCCTGCAACCCACTGACATCATAATTATTGTTTTCTTTATTGCTTATGGCTTTCAGAAGTGTTCCGGAGGGCTTCTCGATGAAAGCATGCTCAGTCATGACCTGGTGATCGACTTGGCCAGTCGGAAACTTTCCACTTTCCTGCCAGATGAAGTTGGCAGGGTGTTTTAGATCATTTGGTTGCTGTATGATTAATTTCATGATTAAGTTCATGAATTTTCCCCTCTTCTCAGCATCAAACTGTCATGCTTTTCTCTTACAGACAAAACACTGATTTTCACAATTTCTTAAAGCTTCAAATTGGAGAAAATAATCTTACAGGACAAACCTGTGTAACACTCATCAGCCTCTCATGTCCCAACACTTATTTTCACGTCAAAATGTACAAGTTAAATTAAAAATGGTGCCTAGTGTATCTGAACATAACACTTCTAAATGTAAATACCAGGAAAAGAAAATCTGATCTCTCTTCCCATTCTTTTAGTTCCAAACCCAACTGTCTTCAATACATAGCAAAAAAACCCACCACAACAATGTGCTTGTTGTAGTAATACTTTTAGAGCGGAGTATTTCTATTGCTGTCTGCAAATTCCCCCTTATTTGGTTTAGAAAATGAGCCTCATCCCTGAGAAATATGCATGAAACAGCTGTATAGTAAAGCCAGCTGACATTTAACCCACAAAAACGACAAGAGTGCAACTTTGCTGCAGGTAAACCCAAGTATTTTAATGCAGAACAAAGGATTTTTTTTTTCCCCATTTTTTCTAACTTTTCATTCCCCCCCCCCCCCCATTTTTTTACTTTTTTTTTTTTTTTTTAAACAAAAGAAAAAAAACACTGAACAGCAGAAATCACAGCAGTCACCTTTGACTGGGCTGATCACAACCAATTTCTTTTTTCTTCTTTTGGCTCATTTCCCTTTCCACACTCTTGGACCTTTAGTGTTCCTGTCTGCAAATATATATATAAATATAAATACATCACACAGCCACTGACATGATTTAAAAACAGCACCTCTATGAAATGACAGGACCTTAGTAGTCAGTATGTTAAACACTAATCTACACCCAGAGCAGCATTTTAGTACTTCAAGTCTACAAGTTCAAGGCGTGTTAATGGTTTATGTAAATAACTACTACCTTAATGATTATAATGAAAGGAGGAGGAGTGTGGTGCACAACATGACCATTCCAATTATATATATAGAAATAGTTTTCAGAACTCCAGTCAGTTCATAAGTGACTTTTTTACCCCATTTAAATGCATCTACTTTTTAGGAGACATTTCCTTGGCCTGATGAGCTTGAAGAACAGCCACTGCCTCCTCAACCTAAAACAGATATGCTATAGGTTAGTACGATGTCGTCGTTTCTCCTTTTATATCTCTATCTATATATATACAAAAATAAATGCAGGCAAAAGCAGCCTCCAGTCAAATCTTTTTAACCATACACAATTAGTGCAGCGAATATGCTTACCTTGGCGTGCAAAGACTCTGGAGACTCCAGCATGTGCAGTAATTCAGAGTTATCGATTTCTAACAGCATTCCAGTGATTTTACCAGCAAGATTAGGATGAAGAGCCTGTATCAGGGGATACAGACGCTCACCTGCAAAGAAATCAAACAAGGCAAAATAATCCCATGGAGGCAGCAAAGCATTGCACATGTTTGTATGCGTTTGAAAATGTGAAAGACGCACCTAGTAGCTGTTTCTGTTCCAGAAGGGGTGCAGCTGCCAGCATTGATGGAGTGAGGGGCTCTTGACCTTTCACGTGCACCGCAGGCTCCATAACTGTAGGGGGCATCACCTAAAAACAAAGTTTTCTCAGAAAGCATAATTAAAAACAAATTAACCTCTTACACAGTGTGATACGCTGACTTTGAAACATACATATTGTGCAGCACAATTCAAATCTTTTATCACCAACTAAATGGGTAACGGATGCCAACCCTGTGAGTTGCTGCTTTTGAACACATTTCTTCAACTGCACAGTTACAGCAAATGGAGTCATGTAACCAAGAACACCTGATGGAAAACTATTGTAGCAAAAGAGATTTTTATTCCCTGCATCCATTTCGGTAAATACTTTAATAGTGGAAATCGGCAACCAAAATTTAATTTAGTGCACCATGATGTTCCTGCCAAGGGGACATCATGAGTCAGGTTTTATTTTTTTTTTTTTTTAACTGCAAAAATGTATTAGAAAAGTCTCCTAAAGGCAGACTGACATTGTTGCATCATTTACATTGTATCATTTTGTTGAATGGTACTTCAAAATGCCAACTTATTACCACTAACTGTTTTCCTCAGTACTCATTTATAAAGAGCTTCCATTAATCTGTCAAACTGGCCTAATTTCCTGATGCATCATTGTACATGCATGCTGGTCTCACAAACCACTTAAAAAAAAAAAAAAAAAAAAAAAAAAAAATCATTAATTGGAATGCGTTGAGCACATTACCTGTTGTGGGACAGGAGGTGGTACACTGATGACTTGTTGCATATTTCGGACTCCGCTTGAATACTTGTACTGACTGACTCCTCTCATCATTGCCCCTCCTACAGTTCGACCACCTGCTGTCTGAGTCCCAATATGAGCTATGCAAATAGAAGTGTTCTATTAAATCATCATATCACTGAAAAAGAAGTTCTCATTTTGTGAGTTGATTTATTATTTATTTTTTTAAATAAATGAATGCAGACAGCTGACAGTATAAACATCAAACTTGGACAGCATGAAAAATCTAAGAAAAAAAGTAGGATAAAGGCCCTTAAAGTTCTGAATAACACAAAACAGCCAACTGAAAGAGCAAATCAAAGTTGTAGAAAAATAATCATTAACATGCTAAATGAAAAGAGATTTATTCTAAACTCCAGTGCCTCCCAGTCATATATAACCGTTTTTTACCCATTCTCTGGGTGTTGACAATGCCTGGTGCCTGGGTTGAGGCCTGGCGCACAGTGCTGATGGGGGTGGAGGCCCTGCGTGGTATCGCCGACCTCACCATTTGAGCAGAGTATGGAACTAACAAATGAGAGAACAGAAGTTCAAGAACAAACATGCTTTTTGCAGTTAAATACTTCATTGCAGTACCCACCCTCAACATGACCTAATAAAAACTGCACTCTAAATTCAAAAGAAAGCACTTGCATTAAAAATTTTACATTAAATAGTGACTACAATATACACCATAAAATACAGGTTCAGAGTATAACGGGTCATCCGTGGCAATTAATTCCATTTTGTTTGTCATACATTGCACGTTGGCGCCATCAGTTGCAAATTTGTTGTTTCCAAAACTGTGACTACAGAAATTATTATTGACTTGATTATTAGTGTTTTGATGTATAAAGCACACTCTTTAAATGGCTTTGTATCCTCTTCTGATACTGGACATTAACAGTTATTACATGGCACCACAATACCAAGAGAGCATGCCTACCTTCAAAACAAAAACTTTAAGGAATCAACTGTTTAACAATGTAAATGTACATGTGTAAAAAAAAAAAAAAAAATTTAAAAAAAAGGTAGTTTAAGACATGCAACATTAACAAATTTACATTTTAAATAAGCAACAGTATATTGCATTCATTCAGTCTATTATCACTGATCATCATTGTAACACCTATCCTTCCCCACATCACCTTACCCTGTGATCTGGGAACTTGGGCTGCAAAACGTGGCGCTGGCCGCAGGTTTGGTACCGCGTTGTAGAAGGCACGTCCTTGATGCTGTTAACATTATTTAGAAAAGTTGTTTTGTGCGAAAAACCCACACAATACATTTCTCCTCCACTCATGCACATGGCCACGCATATGCCCGCCCCCTTCATTGCTTACCGGTGGCATAGAAGCAATATAGTATCCAGTGCTCTGCTGGTAAGCAGGCATGGCAGGGCTGGGGATGGCCCTCACACTGGCCAGTCTCTGCATGTACTGGTTCGTGAGGATGGCCTTCCGCTCCTCCTTCCTTTGGGCTAAAGCCACATACAGAGGCTTTGTACTGACAATGCGGCCGTTCATCTCTGTTACCGCTTTAGTGGCCTCTTCAGGAGAGGAGAAGCACACAAAGCCAAAGCCCTTACTACGGCCTCCTTCAGTCATCACCTGACCAGAAATACAATCAGTTCACAACACTGCAACACCAACAGTGGGTGAGAAAACAATGCTGTAATTTGAATTCAGCATCTCCCTTTAAAGCCTGCATAATTTAAGGACTGCTCTGACAGTTCAGAAACCTACAATAACCAGCTAAAAAGAATTACAATATGTTACCTTAGCACTGGTAATCGTGCCATAAGGTGCAAATTCTCTCCTCAGCTTGTCATCATCAAGACCATCATCTAGATTCTTCACATAGAGATTAACACCCTGTATCCCAATACATGAAAACCATATAAACATGAAATTAGCATATAAACAAACATGACCATAACCACTGTTAAAGGACTTGAAGGGCACTTAGACATTCAGAACCACAGACTTAGCCTTAATTTACCTGGTAACGATTTAATCGCTCTTGTTTGATCTGCTCAAACTTTCGTTTGAGTTCTCCCTGTCGTTCCAGCCTCTTCTGAGCCCTACCCACATACAGAATCTTCCCATTAAGCTCCTTCCCATTCATTTCAGCTACTGCCTGTAACCAAAACAGGCAGTATAAGATTTTATTTTATCATTTTAATGTATAAAAAGAACACCTTGAAGATGCACTTACTTTCTGAGCAGCTTCATGGCTTTCAAAGTTCACAAAGCCAAAACCACGAGAACGTCCCTTTTCGTCAGTCATCACACGAACACTCAATGTCTTGCCTGTGAACCACACGCTTAATAAACAGGTCATTTAAGCTCAGGCACTAATGTGTTATGGTAGGCTAGTCAGGATCACAGTACCTGCCTGTAAAAAGATGTATTGATTTCAGCTATAGCACTTGGTGAAGCTAAGCTTCTCTTACCATACTGAGAGAATATATTCCGCAGTTTCTCATTGTCAAAGTCTTCTCCAAAGTTCTTGATGTAAACATTGGTAAATTCCATGGCTTTGGCTCCAAACTCTGCCTCCCTTTCTTTACGTGATTTAAAATGTCCTACAAAACTGTTAATTGAGATCCAAAAGCACATGGTAAGAAACAATCCAATATATTATACGGATTTAATTCAATTACTACTCAAATTAAGTACACTGCTCTTGGGAGTCACCCCATTATAGTACACGATAAGGCCCAATCTAATTGCTTGCAATCTCGAAAATATTTATTGCACAGGCCTGATGGTGTGCTCATTCAACTTTGGCATTTCAGCTCAACTCTTGCAGCAAACACCTCTTTCTCTAACATGCACTAACCTACACGTGGACAGCCGAGTTTTTTTTCCCAGGGGACAGATTCTGCCTGCACTCCTTTTCAGCTCTTTATCTGCCTCTTTTCTGAGCAAAGAAAGGTCAAAGAAAGGCTCACTTGCAAAACAAGAAAAACCTTTCTAAATCTTATGCTTTCTGAGAGAATACCTGGGAAGTCTGGGGTCTACAAGTACATTTAGCACCACATACATAAGCTAAACTTCCAAGAGTGGGCTTCGTGCAGAGGAAAGAAAAATAAATAAATAAATAAATAAATAAATAAATAAATAAATAAATAAATAAAACCCAGCACTGGGGCCTTTACTGGTGGGGAAAAAGCAGGCAGACTGGAAGTGTCAATGTTCTGGTAAACAGCATGACAAATAAAATCAAACACATACACTTTGCGATCATTCAGCAGCATGCCGTTCATTGTCTCAATGGCTCGGTTAGCTGCTTCCTGCGTTTCAAAATGAACAAACCCATAGCCTTTCGAGCCATTCTCATCACATACCACCTATAAAACAGAAAATATTTAATGCCATAACACATTTGTGTTTATACGGTACTGTGCAAAAGTTTTAGACAGGTGTGAAAAAATGCTGTAAACAAAGAATGCTTTCAGAAATATAAATAATGATCGTTTCTTTTTATCAATTTACAAAATTGAAAGTGAGCGAACAAAAGAAAAATCTAAAATCAAATCAATATTTGGTGTTACCTTTTGCCTTCAAACCAGCATCAGTTCTTCTGGCCCCCACAGAGCCCTGATCTCAACATCATCCAGTGTGTCTGGATTACATGAAGAGACAGAAGGATGTGAGGAAGCTACATCCACAGAAGATCTGGGGTTAGTTCCCCAAGATGTTTGGAACAACCTACCAGACGAGTTCCTTCAAAGACTATGTGCAAGTGTACCTAGAAGAATTGATGCTGTTTTGAAGGTAAAGGGTGGTCACACCAAATATTGATTTGATTTAGATTTCTCTTTTGTTCATCCACTGTATTTTGTTGATTGATGAAAATAAACGATTAACACTTCCATTTTTGAAAGCATTCTTTGTTTACAACCCCGCCCCCCCACCAGCCTAAAACTTTTGCACAGTACTGTATACATACTACAAATACACCCACTGACATTTTATCACCATCAATTTGAAAAATTGTATATGTAGATAAATATATACAACAGATAGATGCACACAATGCATCTTAACCAAATAATGCCAACTAATCCCAAATCTTACCTTACAGGACAGAATGTTCCCAAATGCAGAGAAAGTATCATAGAGTGCCTTATTATCAATGGATTCATCCATGTTCTTGATGAAGATGTTCCCCACTCCAGACTTTCTCAGACAAGGGTCTCGCTGTGACCACATGATCCTGATCGGACGCCCTTTTATAACTTCATAATTCATTGTGTCCAAGGCACATTCCGCTGTAATATTAAAAAATATCAAAAACCAGGGTGGTGGTGGTATCAGTGGTAGGATACTTGCCTATGGACCTATGGCTCAAGAGGTCCCAGGTTCAAATCCCACCTCTAGCACTACCACCACTGGGTCCCTGAGCAAGACCCTTAACCCTGACTTGCTCCAGGAGGACTGTACCTGTAATTAGGACATGGGCGTCGCTCTGGATAAGAGCGTCTGCTAAATGCCGCAAATGTAAATGTAAAAAGCTAAATTTAAAAAGAGGGCAATCAAGACATCAAACAACTAGGATGAATAATTGCTCAAGATAGTGAAAACACTTCTCACTAAAATAAGACAAAGCAAGACCTCAATAAAGTAGGAGCAGTTCATATTGTGGTGATGAGAGCTCACCATCAGCAGGTTGCTGGAAGTTAATGTATGCATATCCCAGGGACCGGCGTGTGATGATATCTCGACATACTCGGATGGACATGATGGGTCCGGCAGGTGAAAACTTTTGATAGAGCATGGCCTCTGTGACATCAGGGTGCAGGTCGCCCACATAGAGCGAAGCCAAAGGGTAGGCTGGGCCACTGCTGTTCATTCTTTAATCTCTGCAATGCACAAAACCCTAAAAGGATTACTTCTGACACCGAACGGGGGAGAAACAATTTAAATTCTTGTTCTCAAAATAAATGAAACACCCGATTCCTTAAAATGGGTTCACCAACTATTTAATGGTTAAAAACAAAGAATATATATAATAAAATCACCCCACCACTGAAAATGAAGTCAAATCATCACAAAATACCTGTGTGTTGATGCTTCACATAATATGCAGTTCTTACAATGACCAGTTAACAATGATCAGCCTAGCAATTCTGTTCTCCACCTTTTCCCAGTGTGAAGCTCCCTCTAATCTGCAGGCCTGAAATACTGTGGACTATAATCTAATTAGAGGTCTTGGCCATACATTGTAAAAGATGCTGTGTGATCAGTATTTCTTTCTTGAGCTGCTATGTGGCACCTGGTATATTTATACATACGCGCCAAAGTAATCTTCCATTAAATGAATGTTGAGGTGTGATGATATACAAACCAGGAACACACTTAACGTCAGGAAATTGTAGTGTTTCGTTTCCAAATCTCACCTGGGTGACATTACTATTTCACTAAACTTCCAAACACATCATTATTATTATTATTATTATTAATAATAATAATAATAATAATAATACAACAAATATGTTGTAGGTCTGAACTATTGTTTTTGCAACAAAACTGCAATTTGAAAGTTTGGAATTTTCAAATTTTGATATCTCCCACACACACACACACACACACACACACACACACACACACACACACACACAGATTGGGAGTTATTCATTCTCGTTATTAAAATCATTAATATTTCAAAAAATGCAGAGCTTGTGAATAAGCAGTGCAGCCTCAAATCTGTGGTGAAAAATGGCAAAAATGTAAATAATCTGGACGAAAAATAAAAGTGAAATATTCTTATTTTAAATGGTGATCTAAATACTGCTGGAAAAAACTGGAATTGGAAGGTTTCTCTAAACCGGTCTGGTGCTTCACAGAACGGCCACTGCAGAAACGGGCTGGAGTGGAAACGCTCCGAGAGATATTTCTGAAACCGTGAATGTTGAACTTTCACATGTGACTCTGATACCGCAGGAGCTCGGAGGAGGCTTTTGATAAACAGTCTTAAAGTGAGCTGAGAAGAGAACACTAAATAACACCCTGCAAACACACTTAACTGACAATAAAATGACTTTGAAATGAAGCCTAACGGTTGCTGAATGTATTCAATAAAAATGAAATAATAAGCTTGTAAATATAAGAACTAAATAAGCAAAATAACAAAAAATTAAAACCAAACTAGCGCGCGACAGAACTAACAAACCGTCGCTGATTTATGGACGCACGAGCCTGAGGGTCCAACACGGAGGGCTGCAGAAAAGGATACACAAGCACGCCTTAAATGAACTTTATTTTCACGTGTTAAAACTCTTACCTTGGCACCCAAATTAAAAGTTGATGGGACTGAAGGAGCTCTTCTCCCCAGTGTGCGGCCGCTGCGCTTCTGCGGTAAATGTTTTAGTTTGATTACGCTGTGGAAACACCTGCCATATCAATGCGCGCCTACGTTGAGGCAATTAAAATTACGGGAGTACCCTAAAGTGACCCTAAGTGGAAATGTTGATCCGCGAGAGAATATAGTGCCGATAAAGTGGCGATCCGAAGATTTTATTTCAACATCTGAAAGTAAAAATTGTATAGGACTTCTGGAGATTATTCCATGTTGCATCATCCAGAATCTCACGACTTTACAAAGTCTGGCTGTGAGTCCTGTGTAGTAAAATCACTGAGCCACTCCAGGGCGGTCAATTAAGCAGTACCGGCTCCTGCCGCTAGAGGCTGCTGCAAACGAGACTGAAGATTTTCTGACGAATGGAGGAAAGAATTCCGGATCTGCTGCAGAGATTTCAGTTTAAAGTTTAAAATCAGGGGAGATAATTAGACGTGCACTCCAAGGATTACCGCAGTGATACTTCCAAACCTGCTCTGCGTTTTTCTCCTTTATTTCTGGACTCCAACACCTTGACATTGCAAAGAATTTCCCTTAATATTAATAATATTCTAATTGTAGATGCTCATTGTGAATGTCATGACTGTATTTGTATGTTTTAGTGTGAAAGCTCTGTGAGGGATCTTTACCAGACGAGATGTTTGCTTCCTCTCACCACTGCTGTGAACATGTTTCTTTAAAGCCCTCTCATCCTGAATGACTTCATTTACACTCAAATCATTTAACTGTTCAAAGATATTTCTCCACAATAAAATCAACTTTTACCCACATGAATGTGAAATGTTTATTTTTAAACAATCCCTGGTCCATCTGCATCATTTGTTTAAAACTGCTTGCTCGAAGGTTGAAAATATATTTTGGAAATGTTTTCCATCCATATTAAACTGACCAGTTCTTATCACTAGAGACTAAACTTCAAATTAGCATCATACCACATCGTTTTCCTCACTGCAGAATGAGAAAATGTTCAAATAAATACACGTTTTCCACTGAAAATTCATTTTTCAGACATTTACTTTATGAAATGGCCACCAGGCCATGTGTCCATACAGGGCTTTCAGAGAATATCCCCAGCACTGACACCAGGAATCCAAGCTGAGAGGCATAGCATCATAGGTCCAAAATCAAAATACAAAAGTCAAGAATTACAGTGTTTGGTGAAAACTGCCAGTTTAATAACCATACAATAAAACCTGCAAATACCATGACGAATTACACAAAAAAAAATGTCCGTAACAAAACAAAAAAAAAAAAAGAAAAAAAAAAGGATGAAAATGCACAACCAGCTAAGGTGAAAAAAGGGAATCATTAGGAAGGACTTTTAGAGTTCATAACCCCGACTCCAAAACACGCACACACTCACCCATTCTCAAACGATCACACTCTCTTTCACACACTCACTCATTCACTCAGTCTCTCTTGGCCTCATTCATTCATCCTTTCACGCAACAAATAGGGACTTGCTATTCAGTACAACCTGTTAAAGTCACAAACAAATCGACTGGACCTGCTGACATCGGCATGTCACCCTGTGAGCCCCCACCCATCCCCACCGCTGGTGCCTGTGTGAGGGGCTTCAGTGTGTGTCTTGCTTCAGGTGTGTCTCGTGATGATCATACAGAAGGTTTGGGGACAAGGGATGGGAGCTAAATGGAGGAGAAGTTGGGAATGTAAATTAGGGTGGGGTGGGGTGGGATTGGTGGAAGCCGTCTGTGTAATTTCTTTTTTTTTTTAATTAAGATGAGTGTATGTGTGCGTGTGTTTGGAGATCAGTGCAGCTCCTCTAGTTTTCTCCCTCTCCTGCGTCTGCCTCGTCACCCTGGTTTTCCGACGTCCACAGCTACAGAAACAAAAAGCTGTCAATGTTACATAACCTTCACAATCCATATACTGAAAAACCAATGTCACAATTTGATGGTCCACTTACGGTGAGATTGTCCCTTAGTAGTTGCATGATCAAGGTGCTGTCTTTGTAAGAATCCTCATTTAAGGTGTCAAGCTCAGCGATGGCTTCATCAAAGGCCTGACAAAATATTAATTTTTTTAGCAAAGAAATAATTTTTATTTCTTTTTTCCTTACTGATTCAAGAACAACCTAAGACTCATATTGTTTAATCTGACTTACATTTTTAAAGCATCTCAAAGCTGCAGCTCCCTTTCATATTGTGCATGCCTTTCCTGACAAACTGATCTATAGACCTTATGTGGAATAAAAATGTTAAATTCTTGTTAAGCCCCTGTTAAATTACCAAAGCTTTCAGTCAAGAAAATTTTTCCTTTTCCTGAAACATCAAGACAGCAACAGTATGAAACTATGGAGATGAGTGTTGTTTGCCTGGGAGATAAGTAATAAAAATATCATTGCTAGATTTGTATTTGGTAACGTGTCCTAACCGTCTTGGCAAGGTTGCAGGCCTTGTCAGGAGAGTTGAGAATCTCATAGTAGAAGACAGAGAAGTTGAGAGCCAGACCAAGCCGTATGGGGTGTGTAGGTTGCATGTCTTTCTTGCTGATCTCAAATGCATCCTGGTAGGCTTTCTGAGAGTTTTCAACTGTGGCTGGATGAAGAAACAAGGCAGACTCAATTTTACAATTTCATAATTATAGAGCAAAGGGATGCCACATTAATTACATGTGAAGGGTACTGTCAGAAATAAGGAAAAAAAAAAAAAAAAGATTTTCTCACACACACACTTATGAATAATAATGTCCACTTACAGGCCTTATTTTCTCCAGATGCAACCTCAGACAGGTATCTATAATAATCACCCTTCATTTTCAGGTAGAACACCTTGCTCTCAGCTTGAGAAGCATTGGGAATGAGAAACTTCTCCAGCAGACCCTAAAAACAAAGAGAAACCGATTCTTTTTTAAATATTTAAATTTTGTTCCAGTAAAATTAAAGAAATCAACTGATTAACTATTTTCTCTGAGAAAATCCCTAATCTTGATATTTGACTTAAAAATAGCAATTGAACTTGAAATTGAAATCGATACTGCAAAAAAGTTTGAAATTCCATCTTAATGTGCAAAACGTTTCCATCAGTTAAAAGCAAAATGCTCAAGGCTGCAGTGGGGTCAAGTACTGCCGGCAGCATTACCAGAACATCATTGCAGATTTCCTGCAGCTCGCCCTCGATCTTCTCTCGGTACTCGCGTGCCATCTGCTGCTTCTTCTCGTTGCCCTCAGTCTTCTGCTCAATGCTGGAGATGACACGCCAGGAGGAGCGACGGGCCCCCACCACGTTCTTGTAGGCTACAGAGAGCAAGTTGCGTTCTTCGTTGGACAGCTCTGTGCCCCCCTCGGTCACCTCCTTCATGGCAGTGGCCATGTCGTCATAGCGTTCAGCCTGTTCGGCCAGCTTGGCTTTCTGCACCAAGTCACTTTTGTCCATTTTCTGGCTGGAAAGACAGGTGAAGAAAGAATCAGTGAAAATGACATGAAGACAAGGTTTAAATCAATAATTTTAATTGATTTTAATAGTATTAGTTATAGAGGCAAAGCTTATGTGCCATCCCTACTACCTACTTTTTGCATGACATCAGTTTTTAACTAATTGTGACTTGACAGTTCAGGAAAACTTAACTAAACACCAGACAAGGCGTGAGTCTTATCCTTTTATTTAACAACATGCACCTCTCATCGGGACACGAATTAGAGGAGGTTAATTTGTTTTTAACGACCGTCTCGACTTGACAAATGATCTGAAATGAGTTTCATTATGTGGCCGTCGTGCCACCCTGGCCATCGCGTTTTGTGTACAATGTCAGAGCAGATTTGCATGGCGAATCGAGGACACTCCCGTTTGGCTGTTTAGCTAAGGACCTTCCTTCTTAGCGCTGTTACAAACATCACAATGCTCTAATGAGGCCATGACCCATTTTAAAATCGAGGCATGCCTGATCATTTGGGCTGAAACGTGCTACATGGCCCTGCGGATCCGTTTCGTTCATAATTTCACCTTTCGAGCAAAACAGGGCGGACCATCCTGCGCCTCACGGGACACGGACGGCTAGCAATGCCGTCTATTTGATGTGAACGAAAACCTTTTCGCTGTGGTTCTGCAGCAAGTTTTTTTTTTTTCGTCAAATTTAAAAACAATATTATTTGTCCGTGGTTAATCCCAGAGGCCTCAGCACAAATCGATGCGCTAAAGGTTGGATCAGTTAGCTTCCTGGCTACAATGACGTTAGCCAACTGGGCTAACCTCTTACCGCACCGGATAGATTAAAATATAAATGTTGGAAGAAATTTGGATCTCAAAGTTTTTTATATATATATACACATTAATTACATTAATAACGCTGTACAGATTATTTAAGCCTCGCTTTTTCAAGGCGGGTGTGTTATTTCTCCATTGCGGCGCATTCTTACGAGCAGAGGCCTCGAAACGAGGAGGGGCCAGTGAACTACCAGCAAGCCAAAAACGACATTTTGAGCTGTTATGTACACTTTTCATACATAAATGTGCGTTAGCGCGCACAATCTTCATTGGACTTTGCCATTTCCTCAAATTAAATTCACTGCTCGGGCTTTTTCCAGTCTCGTTAGCTCGATGCTAACGCTAGCGCCTGTCGCTAATGCTAACGGTCGCGGCTGGTGTCTCGCCCAGGATCGAAGACTCGCGCTTTTTTACAATAAAATCACCATGGTGGACACACAGCTGTCGCTATTCATGGTTCCAACCCGATAAACTCACGTTTTAAGGGCGTTTAGTCCGGCCTTTATCTGTGAAAGGTGCAGTTGGAGTGTCCGTCCTCCGTCTCGCTCTTCAGGCGCTCTGGGCAGTACCACTTCCGCTCAGACTGACACATCCGTTTTCCTTTCAACCGTGCCAGCGCAGCTCGAGCGTTCACTTTTCTTAACAAAAGACTTCCACGAGAAAGTCATTTTCATAAATTGGCCGTTTTTAACTCCACTTAACAGCTTTACTGGCTGTAATGTAGTACAGTACCACTCTGTGGCTTCCAGGGGCCACAACGAACAGGAGGCACAGTCTCTGAAGCAGGTTACCGGGAGGGAGAAATCCACATTTAGGAAAAAATTAAACAAGTGTACACCCCAGAAAGCTTTGCAAAAGTGTTTATTAGGCAACATATTTACACAAAATGTGCACAACGTCTTAGCAATGTGGCCCTAAAGCTCACAGAACCAACAGGAGTATTTGCTTTTGCATTATTTTTGCCCGTAGGAAAAAAGAAAAACTGTCCCTGTCAGTCACAGAAATAATTCCCTTTAAAAAAGACAGAAAGAGATTGAACGAGAGAGAGACACAGAACTCTCTGGAGACTTCAGAGTTGATGTGAGCCCAGCAGAATGGTTCATTTGGGTGGTTTGTAGGCAATCTTCCTGCTCTTGAGCACAGACCACCTATGCCTTTTCAGGTAGTACGTTAATGGGATGAGGATTGCTGAGCCTATAAGCAGCTGTGGGTGAACAAGAGGGAAAAGGAGATAAATGCAAGCTAAAAGGCATGCTTGTGTTATTTTTTATTCTCTAAACATGTATTAGCTCTACATATTAAAACAATATATTTAGGAGTGATACTGAACTCTTTAAGCTGCACTTTAAAGAAGGCAGGGGAACAGGTCATTAGTACCTTAAGGCCCATGCGTTTCCTCTGGTCATGTTCTGGCTCGGCTGCCCACCGCAGGAAAGTGCAAACATCTTTAGCCACCTGGCTCATGGTCGCAGGCGTTCCTACCACAGTATACAAATACACACACACTTAATTCCATACACAACAGTCCCACTTCTAGAACCCCCCCTCCGCTTAGAGGTCATGAGTTTTCTGCATAACAATTATTGCTTAAGTTGCATAGCTGCTGCTTGGAAATAAAGCATCTTCTGAACATCACTACTTGATTGAAGAAAAAATGCAATCTGGAATTGTTCCTCCATTCAGCTACTCCTGTGTTTCATGCCAGAAACGTGAAACCAATCCATTCCAATACTCCTTTAACATTAACAGTGAAAATCAACCCAAGAGGTCAGTTCTCCAGACAGGGATAATAAGCATTATACCCCATTAAAGTTTTTCACCAATGAATAAAATCTCAGAATGCTGCACAGACCAGAGGCACTTAATACACGTCTGGGAACACAACCCATTAAAGGTAAGAGTAACTGTTACGATAACAGTCAGTGACAACAAAAATGAATATGTCTGGGTGAGATGTTTATCAGTGTTGTGTAGTAAGTACTCACCGTCCTCATATTCTAGGATCTCATTGTAGATGGGTGGAGCCATGCCGATAGCCTGGCCAGGAAAGTAGGGGTTGTAGTAGAGCCCCTCTCTCAGAGACACACCAGCAGGAGGATCACAGTATCCTGTCAGCAGTGAAAACACGTAGTCCTCCCCACCATGCCTGTTGTGAAAGTAAGTGCACACACATACAGCATTAAAAAATATTAAAATTACTTTTTAAATTTTTTTAATACACATTGTGGCAGTGCCTTTGTTACCTGGCATTAACAATGTAGCTGAGATCAGGAGGAAGAGCACCATTATTAGCAGCCCGTGCCGCCTCTGGGTTGGCATATGGTTTTGGGAAGTAATCAGACAGTTTCCCTGGACGAGTAAACATCTCTCCTGATTCATCTGGACCATCTACCACCTCAATCTAAAAGAGAGCAAGTGACAGAGTGAGAGGATGAGAGAAAGATGTATACAAATGATCAAATATTTTATGGTGAATGTGGGTTCACCATAAAATAACTGCTTGTGCCATAGGGTGCGCCTGCTCCTGTAATTTGGCCTCAACATCTTGGCCTTACATATTTACGCAGAACAATCACTAGAGTTTATAACTCCTTTGAGATGTTTGAAATATGATTTAGGTTTTTGTACTGCTTATTTTTGCATGTTATGTCAGAATACAAGCATTTGCAAACCATCCACATCTCAAATTCCTCATCCATTTTTTGGGGGACAGAAGAGCTAAATGACTTTTTTGAGCACTTCTGGCATCCAATCATAATTAATAATTAGGGGAAATTAATGGATGAGTACATTTCAAAGATGTACCTATGTTATATATATGAGACTACTGTGGAATTCACGAGTTTGACATGTATAAAGCAGGAAGAGTTAGCCTTTAGCTTCTTTTGTGCCAACTTGAAAAACACGTTTAAATGTTGACCTGTAAACCTGAAAACAATTTCCTTTTTACTAATAAGTGTTACGATATTGCATTGTTATAGAAGAACCATTTTTGGTTCCGTGAAGAACTTCAATGTTTCAATTATACACGAATGTGTAGAAACCTTTAAAAGTTCATCATCCACATAATGTAAAGACTATAGGAAGAACAGTACAGAACCTGTAAATAGACCTGAACATTGTTTAAAATTTTATTTATGAAATAGTACTTTAAAACAATAAAAATATTTTTCTACGGCATTTTTTGGAAGACCCCTTTACGACTTTGTAAGAGTATACTGCCCACTTGTACTTAACCTATTTGCAACTTCCTTTATAATTGCAATTCAGAGCCTGATTTAAACTGCAATTCTGTCCTAATCCTCACCTCTTCAGCAAGAACCTTAGCCTCTTCCTCTGTGTGCGATACTCCCACCAGGTTGCGGAAAGCCAGGTATTCCATACTGTGGCAGGCTGAGCACACCTGTTTGTAAACTTGGTACCCACGTCGAATACTATAAGACACAGAAACAACATCCATATAACGTGGTTCTGTTTCAGTGGCGGCTCTCTAAAAGCCAGTACAAATATTTTGCAACATTAGAAAAAGAGTAAACGCACCTGGCATGGTCCAGGGAAGACAGTAAGCCATTGTGGGTCCAGGGATGAGATGGTGGGTGCAGCTCCAGGTCCGACGCGTTTACTGACTGATGAAGTATTAGTGCTAGCCCGGCTCCTCCTGCTGTCAACACACCCAGAGCGGAGATTGCCACCTTTCTCCCTCTGGAGAGACTAGCGAAGGACATGTTCACCTATAGAACAGAGAAAAACAGATACAATGTGGATTATGGCCATCACAGATCATTACACTATTGTTTAAGATATTGTCTGTGTTCAGCACTTTATTATTCTAAAACATTTTATTAACACTTCTTTTGGCTGCTCCCATGAGGGGTCACCACAGTGAATCATCTGTTTTTCATCTTGTCCTCTTCATGTTTTTCTTTCACACAAACCACATGCAGGTCCTCATTTAGCACATCCATAAAACTCCTCTTTTCCTTTTGCCTGGTAGCTCCATCATCAACATTCTTCTCCCAGTATACTCATCGTCACCTTACCCTCTCCTCTCATCGTTGTCCAAATATTGATCTGGCAAAAGTTTTACATCAGCTGCCCTTCCTGATATGACCTTCCCCATTTTTCCAGGCTTGGGGCCAGCACAAAGAAATATATTGAATTGTGCATACCCAGTAGCTGGATTATAAGAAGTTTCATAACCTCATCAACTGTTAAATATTGTAATTCAGTCCAGTTTCACTAACAAATATATGCCAAAGAATGAAATTAGGGTATTTTAGTAATGGATGACCAGCAGAGAACTGAATATTCTTCTGACTGATTTAATCTCTATAGCAAGTAGTTCTGGGGCTAAACTGAATGTCTTAGAATGTGACAGGACACCTGTGAAATATTCCATGTTGGGGGGGGTTAAGAAAAATACAATGCATTTGATAACACTATACTGACTTTAATACATCCTAAATAATGCAGTTTTTAGGCAGGAACTGATCTAAGGTCAGTTGACCAGCTGACTCCTTCAGGTCGGCTAAATGCAGATACAGACAAGTTTTACCCAACACATAAATGGCCAAAGGCAAAACAATGTAGTAAAGTAAGATGTAAACTCCATGAATCGCCTTAAACGCCCCCTGAGCTGAGCTCTCCAGTTGTTTCAGCACCAATTAAAATGACCTTGTATGCTGTCTGAACTAATCTAATGACCTAATAAACCCATTTTAACTGTTTATTTTGATTACTTAAAATATACACTTAGTTCTCAAGACCCCGTGCGTGTTAAGAACCACCCTGGACTTACTTTAGAGACATGCACTGCGTTTTTAGACTTGAGGAAAGATCTCCCTGCTGAGCTAAACACCGCCAGCCTGAGCGCCGCCATTTTCGGCTTCTCGGCTCTGCGCATGCGCACTTCTGACACGGTAAACCTCCATAGACACTGGCGTGCAAAAGTTTGGGACCCTTGCTCATCATGTCTGTTTATGCGCCCTCACAGTCCCCAAACTTAACATCATTTACAGTCTGTGGATTGATCTTTTTAAAATGGATGGCAGCTGATCTTGACTTAGAAGCCTGTGGCAATGTAGAATGTGAGAAAATACCCCAAGAAAGAACTGAAAAACTCTAATCTGGCAACGAAAAGCATTTATAAGCTGTGATACTTGCCAAGGGAGGTGTTCAACATTGATAATTTTGCATGCCTTGCTTCAGGCCCTTTCCTGTATATATATCCTGTATATATATATTGACCAATAGGTTGCCCTGAGATTCCCTTGAGCAAGGTCTTGTCCCCATCACTGCTCCATGTTGTGCTTTTCCCTCACAATGACAAGCTGTCACTTTCACTATAAGTCTCATCTTTTCTGTTGGTCGGTTTGTGCAGGAAGAACTCTGATGGTTAAAAGTTTTGTATGAAAATCTATAGCCAACAAACTTTATTCATTTACTGCTATTAGAGGATCCCCAGCAGGTGTTTAGCACGTTTAATAATAGTACTGTAGTAGGAGAAGGCTGAGAGGTGCAGGGCTTCAGATCCTTATGTCTGACCAACAGCATATTAAATGCTTTTTTAAGGCACATGAAGCTTCTCTCCTTTACACTTCAGTCAGCCTAATGACTCAACTACACATACTGTACAATATCTAATGAGAAGTCAGTAAAGTGGGGTTTTTTTGTTTACATAACTATATTTTATCACACCAATACAACTTTATGACCACTTTGATAAGATGAGAAAATGAATGCTACTCATCTCTGTATTTGAAAGAAGAAACACTTTTCCAGTCCCTTTAATGATCTGTAATTGTTTAAAATCACATTGCATATCCTAGTTACTTACTCTCCTCCTGAACGAAGTTCAAATGCGATGAGACAATGCTTGAGAATTTAGTGCACCTCTACCTTTCTGTTCCCAAATAATCTGCATGTCTTCTAACATCCCTTAAGGAAGTCACTCTCATGCAAAAAGAGTCCATAGAGAGGGCTCAGAGAAATAATTTTTATTTAAAAAATCAGTTTTAAAATGACGAGACGTCTCCTTTCCACCTGTAATATCTGCTGTTTCGTTTCAAAAATAACCTATACAATCAGATTTCTTCTTAAAAACCCAAAACCAATTGTACAGGATTGTTCAAGGGTTACAGATTTTTTTTTTTCAACAGATCATTTCCAAACAAGTACACTGCATCAATGAAAGACTAAGACTTTTCTTAAACAGGCTTTATAACCAGCAAAGCCTAAACAGAAAAAACAAACAATGAAGATAATCTCCACAAAGCCTGCATGAAAAAAGTGTCCCCAGTCTCTGAAATCTCTTATTTGAGTGTGAGCTAACGAGACCAGTCAACAAAGTATTACAAATGTGGTTCAGTAACAAAGAGCACGTTGGGGGCAGCATGTAAACCAATCGTCTGGAACATGCAACTCAATTCATCTCTCAGCTTGCAGAATTAAACAGAACAGCAAAGATAAAACGCCTGTCGTAACAAAACCTTTCCAAAATGGTAACTTCAGGGAAGAAAAAGTAAAACATGTTTATGTAAGATGTAATGCACAAGTAATTTCTAACCATTTCTCTTGGTACGTTTATCATGGAGATGTTTACACCCAAGGGAAACCTGTGTTTTCAGTAGGTGTCAAAGAAAACTAATAAATAAAATAAAAATTACACGTACAAATATGGTGGCAAAAAATGTAAAATTACATTATACCTTGCATCTGTTTCTGTCACCTTTCCTGGTTTATTAATTAGTTTCAGCCCATTACCTTTTATGCCAATGTGAAAGTTTTTTTCCCCCTTTTAAAGTCACTTTTTCCAATCCAATGTTCCAGCAGCAACAACTTATTGACTAAGTAACAAATGGGGGGGGGGGGGGGGGTATTATCTTTCTTTCTAAGCAAAGAGAGCAACAAAGTGTGTTACACCAGTTTGCCACAGCTTTCCAGGATCCCTGCAAATACTGTACATTTTTACGTTCTTCAATATTATTCCAAAAATCCACACCAAACATACTCATCAGTTCATGCCAGCAATCCATGCCTGAGTGCCCTTGCTCTGCCCTTCAGCAGCACTGAGCAGTTAAGAGTGCAAGGCAGAAAAGATGCTTTGCTGGCTACACAGAACAGCAAAAGGTGTGAAACCAAGGGGGTTTGGGGCAACAAAAAAAAAAAACAAAATAAAAAAGTGGCTGCCTCATTAGTTTGCCTTTGCACGGAGCTGGGCTCTCTTTCCTGTGACTGCCTGGAAGCCTGTCTTGATGCTGGCGACTGAGCAGCGTGAGTGGCACGTCTCACACTGCAAGAAGTATAGTCGCGTGTCCTTTTGCAAGATGGTGTCCGGCGAGCGGCACGTGTGACATGTCACATATTCCTCTGTGAAAAAAGAATGACAAAGCAAAAAAAGTGGTTGTCAAAAGTGAAGTGAAAGTGACTTTGTCATTGTGAAACACAGGACACAGTGAGACACAACAAAATGCATCCGTTGCTTTTCACCCATCCACACGTGCAGCAGCAAAGCACCCAGGGAGCAGTGGTGGGGACAATATCTTGCTCAAGGGTACCTCAGGGCAACCCACTGGTCTGGGATTCAAACGCACGACCTTCTAATCCTAGGGCCTAGTCCCTAACCACTGCTGGCTATTCTCAACCCAGCACCATAATTGAGGTGTTTAAGATCCTCCAGTACCACAGCTGTAATGGATACAATCATACCAGCACAACATATGGTAACAAGCTACTAACATAAATGATTAATTGACACAAACGATAAACAGTGGTTGTTTGTTGAACTTTATAATCTGAAGGATGGGACTGAGTCTTGCTGAACAACTGTAAGACTACAATCAACAAATCTACAAAGTGCACCTATATGGTAGGAGAACCTGATAAAACAGCTGAGTGTCAAAAATCAGACCCATTTAATAATATCTTACTCACTGATATATCTTCTCAAGACATTCTCTATTTGTTTTTGCTGGAACCGCCCTTTAATCACCAGCTGGTTATTTCCATCTATGGAGCCACTACAAAAGAGAAAAAAAATTCTTACATTCATCAGCATCATAACAAAACACAAATGTACCCAGGGTGTTTCTCCACAAAATTTTCACCTTGTTCCCAATTCAGCCAATAGGAAAGCCAGAAGATGTTTTGGCTGACGATGCAAGCTGCAGAGAAGCACACATAAAAAAAAACATCAATGATATGATTATATTTACATTCTTCTTGTTACACTGCACAAGGCTGCTAAGGCATGTTAGCCTGTTCAGGGAGAAAGGCGTGCACACTCACAGTTTGCAGATATCAGTGAAGTTGACAAAGGACGTTTTCTTTGTTCCCACTCGGACGACCTGGGGAGGCTTCATGACAAACTTTCTCTTCTCTCCGGCCACCATGTCAGGATTCTTCTCTTTCATGATGTTAAATACACGATTCAGCAGCTGTTGTGTTTGAGATACATCAAACCACAGTTCAAAAGTATAAACAGATAAATATCAAATGAAATATCACTTTAAAGAGTCATTAAATATATTCAGCTTTAAAATGCATACTATGAAGTCTGGAAAAGGAATATTTACACTCAAGAAAAAAGGAAATGACAGCGATAAGCGTTATAATAAAAGCTTCCATTTCATTTTTAGAGGAGTTTTACGGAAACCACGATCACCGCAATTAGAATAAACAGCAATAATAGAAGAAGAAGAAGAAGAAGAAGAAGAAGAAGAATATTCCAGTTCTTCGCTCCCAGAAAATATTGTCAGCCTATATGAACACCTTGTTCTGTAATAAAAGTTCACGCAAACTTGAACTAAATAGTGAATGCACTAAGAGGCTTATATTATATAGGGCATATTTTTAACTTTTACTTGTATTTTCTGCATCCAAACTGAAATGCTGAAGTTAAACATTTCTATTTAAATTAATGATGCATTGTACACATTGATACAGAAGAATAAGTATGTACCTCATCATATGTGTAGTCTCTCTTTGACCCTGCCCAAGCTGGGCCAGTCTGAGAACTAAATGTGATGCCGTCTGTATTTTTACTCTCCTCATCCTCCATAGCTGCAAAGAAATTGTGTGTTTTAAATGAAAACGCAGAGTAGGTCTGGGAACACACATGGCACCCATAGAGTAACTCACTCAGTGAAGAAACATACAATTCCAAGATTTTAGGTCAGTTGACCAGCACAACATAAATGTATCTTTCAATAAAGAGAAATGATCTGAAGTTGTTGATAGCAATAATATGCACACATTCAAATTATAATTTTGAAATATACAATTCTAAAATGCTTGCTATATTGTCTTTGTATAATGCCCGACATAATTCCTCAGATCTCATCAACATATATATTTTATTTTTCTAAAACACTTATTCAAGCAAAACATAAGGAAATACAATTTCAAATTATTTGTTTCCTATCAAAATATAATCTGAATCAAACTGGTGAGAGGTCAGAAATTTACAACGATGTTGTGGCAACCACCCTACCATCCTCTTTCTCCATGTCATCAACCTCATCCGCAAACTGCACCTTTCTAACCCGAGCATTTTCATCTTCTAAAATCTCGGTCTGCTCACCCTCGATCTTAAGTTCCTAGACACCAATAAAACAGATGAAATACATTGACAATTTTAGATATAATGACACAGGCTCCAGCAGTAAACTGCCCCTACAGTAAACTGAAGGATTGTTTGTAAATTCCCTGCAGTTTTAAGATAGTTTGTCACACTGAATTCAAACAAAATGCAAAGGTGCGATTACCAACCTTCAGACCCTCTTCAATATCATCATTAAACTTTTTCTTGGGCTTCTTTTTCTTTTTCTTCTGGTTTAAGAAGTTCAAATCATCTAGGTCATCTGTTTGCTCTGTAGAGGTGTAAAACAGCAATGTCAAGGTCCTGTTCATTATCGATTACACAAACACATTAGACGAACCTTGAGCAAAATTAGGGTGAAGATCTGTGTAAAGGGGTTCATCAGAGTCCCTTTGATATTTTACACATTTGATTTTTACAACTTAAAACAATCATTAATCATGTAGAGTGAAATAGTCAGCGATCTAACCCAACTAATGAATCATGCAACAGGAATTTTTCATAACTTCACATCAACTCACCAGTCGCAGAATAGAATAAAAATTTAGATTAAGAGACATTTCATGTAAACTGAGTAATTTCAGAAAACAGTAGTGGTGACAGTAAAGAGAAATTCTTGTCTTTAAAAACTAGCTTAGAGAAAGTTATTAGATAAAATAGTTTTTACACTAGTGATGCCTGAGACAATGATATACAATATTTCTGAGGTAAGATTATCATCTGAAATGTGTTTTTTTTTATTAAGAGGTACATGAAAGGTGTAAAGGAATGTAAAGAAATTCAAGTCACTGCAATGATCTATCTCAAATCAAACATTTCTGATGAACATCAATTATTATTATTATTTCAAAGGGGTTTAGAAGGCTCTTGATGCATATAAAAAAATGACGACATAGTATCAAATATGACGCAAGAGGCTCAAGCCAAGCTTGAAAACTTGACACAGCACTTCTAAAGGGTCATAAAAAAAGAGACAGCAATGGTAATCACTTTCATCTACCTTTCTTCTTCCCTTCATCTTCCTCTGGCTCTACTTCCTGCTCCTCTCCTCCTTCAGGTTCAGCCTCATGAGGCTCCATCTGTTGTGTCTCCTCTCCCACCCCATCTCCTTCCTCATCAAGCATGAAAGGCTTCATCTTCTTCTTCTTCTTTTTCTTTTTGGTCATGGTGGGGTCCAAAAACATCTGGAGATGGAGGAAAATAAAGTGAGTCGTTGGTTATTTTGGATACGGAGATGATGTTATTGTGATGAAGGTGATTGTAGTATTACATATTTATTATTCCATCTACACACCTAAGCCAAAAATCATTTCAAGTTAAGTCAGGTAAGTTTTATTGTCATTTCAGCCATATATACAGTACAAAGTAAAATGAAAAAAGTTTTCTCCAGGACCATAAACATACTACGTGACATGGAACACGATATAGGACTACAGGTGCAGACAGTACATCACTACAACATACAATGCCAAAAACATCTATGATAATACAGGGCACATACAACCGACACAGAGCAGAGACAGTATGTTAAAGTGGTGTGGAGGACAGCAATGAATCCAGTAAAAGTTCAGTATAGCAGTGATAAAACAGTATGCTAGAAACTGCATTTAGCAGCATGCTATTTAAAGTGCGAGCTGCAATGGCTTGTCACTATAAATCTATAATCTGAGCTGCTTTTTGAAAAGTGAAAGTGAAATGTTTATGCATCAGCAGTGGCAGATTTGTGCAAGAAAAAAAGCTGCCGTCTGATACAAATCCCACATCTTTGCTTCCATACTGAAAATCCTGGTGTCACTGCAACATCAGCAGGCATCCCGTTAGCACCCAAACAAACAAAAATCAGCAATATTTACAGGTACGTGAGACTAAATTATACATTATACAGTGTTATTGACTATATAGAGCAATACAGACACTACATATTAAATATGTATAGTGTCTCAAATTTATATAAAAACAACTAACGGATGTATTACAGCCTAAGCCTTTACACTTGAGAGAGAGAGAGAGATACTAAAGCTGAAAACTAAGACCTGGAAAACTTAAAAAGTTCATGAAGAATGAGAAAGTCGCTTATGTAAGAACTAGTTAGTAAGAACTTCCTATCAGCAGAAAGTTGCAGAAATTGAATTGGATCCAACTGTGAAAGGAAAACCAGTCCTCAGAGGGTTAGCAGAGCTCGTTAAAGTTCTGGTTTTGGAAAAGAAACAAAGACACGCTGAGTAAACAAGCGCAGCCAACCCACCTCGTCATCCGACATGGTGGCAACGCGAGAGTAGCTGCTTTTTGTCTGTTTTTCCTCCAAAAATTTAGCTCAGTATGAAGAACTTCTCTCCTTGCGGGTTTCTTACATCAGCAAGGCGCCCGTACGCATGCGCTCTGAGGACTGATGACAATGACGTCACATCTGCGACCGTCACGCTCCCCTGTCGCTACTCGATTTGGACCACGCATGCGCTAAAATACGTCGTTTCCGCTGTTCTCAACCGATAATACTCATACAGTCAATAAAAAAATACAAAAATAAATAGTGGGTATTTAAACTTGTCAGGTCGTAAAAACTGTCGTGAATAACATTTTACATCGATAACTGGAAATGACGTACTAGGCTGCGCATGCGTAGTCCAAATCGGGTTTCCGGTCCAAATCAGGAAGCAACAAAGTCTTCCTCTCCCTTAGTGTACGTTATCCTGTCTTCACAACGTACGAACCCCCAAAGTCCTAAGTAACATTTCCTCTAACACGCTGGTTCAAAAAGTCCTGGGAACCACGTGTTTCTCAAGCAATGCACCCCCTTCAGAGTCCACGAGAGGTCGCTGTGGAAAACACGTGCCTTTGGAACGGACTCAGGTGATATGCAGGCCTCCATGTACCACACCCGGTGTACCAGTGTTTTGTTTTTTTTAAGAATAACCGTAATCAGCAGTGTTCCAGTTTGTATCGCATGTGTAATGAATCTTAACTAATGCTTTATTTACTCACATATGACCATCTTGTTGAAATAAAACCATCCATTTACAGCAGATTGCTGAAGTGTGTCCATTACTGTGCAGAATGGATTAAAGGCAGAGGATTCACCTTTACCAGGAATTTAATTTCAAAAGATACACTGATGATAACGAATGTTATTAAAACTTTAGGTTCCTCGCAGGACAAAATGACCAGAACTGTATTTAAGACATTTTTTATTATGATCATATTATAAATATAGCAAGTAAAAGCATCTATTCACCCATTTACCATCTTAACAGCTTAGTGTGACAAGGGTTGTGAGAAGCAATACCTTAGAAAAAGACAATTTTATATATATATATATGTATATATATACATACATACATACACACCAAAGTGAAAGGAATATTTTCTATTTATACCAGGAGGCAACAGCACTTGGTGACGCTCTTTATTGCAGAAAAGAATAATTCATAGGGCCATTCACAGGCTGTAAGCATTTTTCAGAACCACAATTAATGCGCGTCCACTGGACTCTAAATAATGGACAGCTTTGACAGAATGAGAAAATGCAGAATTCACGCAGCTGCAGTGTCTACAAATAGGATCAGGGGAAACAGTAAATTCTTCATGCAGCAAATCACTCTTAAAAATCAGTGAATCCCTCAGTTCAGGTGTCAGGCATTACATGTGACAGACAGTCATGTAAAGACATGCCACTCGAGTTGCATAAGCATGCCGTTAATTAAGGCACATTGCAGGGCGCACACACACTTATATGCTTAAAGTGCAAGACCAGCAGTGTTTTGGCTGTAGGCCTGTTTGAAGCGAGATTTTCAACAGCCTGCTGGGATTTCATAGCACAACGAACAACACAACAAACATCCAAATCAAAAAAAAAAAAAAAAAAAAGTTTAATGATTTCAAATAATAAGGATACTAACATACACATGTACACACCTTGCCTTACATCCCAGTTGAATATAAAAGATACAGCATCTCTGTAAACTCCGACACTCTTACAGGTTTCAGAAAGAGTTCTTTGGAGCCATGCCATAACAGAACCATATTTGGATCCCTAAATGTCATTTCAACTGCTTTTTCTTTAAGAACTACTACTGGAAGCTTCTCTAAAGAACCTGATGTTCTCGGACATGGCTCCAAATGCTCTCTCTTGCACCCTTATTTGTAGCAGTGCAGAGACCGATTCTGATGGAAAAGGTTAAGCTTAAGAATTAGTTTACAACTTTATTTAAAGAACTCAACTGACTTATTTTAGTAACCAGTATTGACAAGCAGAAGAGACAATTTTCTCAACTGGTTTGGAATTCAGCCAGAAAGAAAGACAATACCCTGCATAAAACATGAGTTACTTCAGGGGAAGAGGAGGGTCATTTATTCTCTCTGGCAAGACGCAGCACCTGTTGAGCTGAGAAGATGGTTGGATTAAGATTTTTTCAGGGATAGGGGGCACAATGGATGTATTTTGCCCTGAAATCTCTTGTATTCATCTGTGACAGTGTAACTAAACTATCGAATATTCAAGAGCTTGCAAATAAGTTAACAAAATGACCCTGGATGTTGAAATAACATTCATGAAACAAAGCACTTTGCGCTTGTGTTTGAAGGAGCATTACAGAATCCTTATATACTCCCCATGTCATATCAGTCAATGGAGATGTTTCAAAATGGACTTTCACAAACTAGGTAAAGGAACAGAGCATATAAATGATGGGAAAATTTGAATGGGAACAGGCCTTTGCACACTTATAAATACACATTTGATAAATGAGCATGAGTGATAAATGTAACCCTGGCACTTTCCTTATCAGGCTAGGGGATTAAGATGGATTTCACTACAATAAACAAACAGAGGTAGACTTGTATGGGGGTTACTCACTCAAAGACCTTTAAGAATTGCTTTAAATGAGAATGGGATATGATTATCCTCCAGACTTCAATGGGAAAATTAGGAAAGCATTGTCAATTATAAATGATTCAATTATTTTAGACAAATTTTCCTCTGATTGTGTTCAAATTTGTTATGTTGTCTTTCTTAGCATGTTTTGCATCCTTTTGTGCTGGCAACTCCTGTGTTCCTTGACTTCTTTTAGTCAGTAATAAGAGCTACAGATTCCAAGTTGATTGGTTTCACAATGTTAACCCTCTGAAGGTGTTGAGGTCCACTCTGAAAATCAGTCAACCATAGTGAGTGATAAGACAGTCCGGCAGTTTGAGTTGGATTCACATTGCCCATGCCTTCAGCTCTTCCATCTCGTCCTCATCCTCTTCCACTTTCTTCTTGGCTGGAAACAAAACAAAAACAAAAACAAAAAAGGTTAACAGAGTGATGACAGGGTCTGGAGATCACCCTAGATTTTTACTGGATTCTTTTATGACAGTATGATGTAAAATGTTTTGAAAAAATCTTGCATAAGAAAACAGTCTGATATATATAAAAAAAAAAGCCACAAATGTGATAAAACTGCTTAAAAAAACAGTCCTATCTGGTTGTATTACTAATTGTAAAGAGTATGCTTTTACTTCTCTCAGTCCAAGACTTCCAGCCTTTAATGACGCTAAAGGCTTAAAAAGAACAGCGTGAGTGAAAAGAATGAAACTGTGCAATGCAACAGACTTTCATAAATTACATCATACACTGCTGACAGTGCGCTACGCTGTTATTTAATGTGGTAGTAACTGATTAAGGACAGGCAGCAGACCCTACTGTTATATATGATTCATTAAAAAGATGCCGCAGTTTTTGTGTAGGCGCTGTTAACAATAATAAGTTTGCCATTCACTTTACACCCCAGGAATGAGCACAGGTAGAATACTGGTACAGCCGGTTCGGCCAGCAATGGCAAGGAAACAGACAGAAACAAAAGGTAGAGGTACCATGGCATGGTTACATTTGCTAAGCTAGTTTTCATCAGAGATATTAGGATACAGTTCACTATTTGAAATACTACCAAGCTTAGCTCATCTCAGTGGATGTATTCCTGTATTAAGTCCCATTCTTCAACAAAAAGTGACAAATGTCTTGAGTAGGCCACCTTTAGTTGGGGAGATAAGCACACACACTATTCTAAACACATTTTATGGCAGAACCAAATCTGTATTAATATTTGAATCAAATACTAAAATTTTGTTTCTGCTATCTTTGTCAGACTTTTACCAGGGATTTCAAACATGACTTTAAATTACTAAAGTGGTTTCTATTTTCAGATTTAAAGGTTTACATTCATGAAGACATAGGAGCCTTGTCTTGTAAGACTGGAAATAACTGCCTGGGGGTGTTTAGAGGCTGAGTGAGCAGACTTTTCGATAAAGACACATGTGCATTGTGTGGAGGGTAATGAATTTTGGATGACCTAGTTTAAATTAAAAGTGAGAATTTTGGAGGAATATATGGTAAATGGTAGTAGACACTGGAAAACTGTTCACCAGATATATTTTGTACTTATATATTCTCAGTACTTTCCCAGAAGACCAAGGTGAACTTAATAAGAAAGGAAAAGAGAGCTTTTAATCCTTTTATGTGATTATAGGTGTGATCTTTGGTAATTAAAATACTTAAAATACAATATTTTAATATGTATTATTATTATTATTATTATTTATTTTATTTAAATCAGTGGGTGGCTATGACTGACATTGTATCACTACCCTTTAATAACAGTCGCTACACAAGCTGTCTCACCTGGTTTAGAGGGTAATGAGGTTGAAGGCACGTTGGGCAGTGGGACATTCTCTGTGCCACCTATCTCCAATAGGTTACTGTCCAGTTCCTCTTGTTCCAGCTCCTCCAATTCAGCCATCAGCTCATCCTGAAGAAGAGAACCACTCTATCAGTCATGGGACACTGTTGAGTGCACTCAGCTGAATGAATTAGCATTCTTGTTTGCCACAGAATGCCAAATAAGAAAAAGACTACTGGCAAAATAAAGTTTTATTATACCACGTAACAAAGAAGGCACTTTTTACTGATCTATAAAGCCAGGTTTACCTTTCATGCACATTGGTTATGTTACTGTAGGGGAAAAGTTATGGCTATACCTCATCAAACTCTTCTCCAAAGCCAACAGGTCTTGAAATAGCATCCGAGATCTCCTGTGCCAACTCTTGCTGTTCAGTGATGTCCTGCATGAGGTCATCAACTTTGTCTATGTCCCTAAGAACACAACAGAAAAAACATTAGACACACACACACACAAAATACAGGCAATAAATGAACAATACATTGCTTTTCCAAAATATAATACAGAATATAATAAATACTTAAAAATATTACTGACTAGTTTTAAGTGTAATGTAGCAAAATACATCCCATTCAGACCCTTACACCACCTTTTATTTAAGCATTCAAACTGTTCTCTCTCTCTCTCTCTCTCTCTCTCTCTCATTTTGGCCAGGAAAGAACCCTTCTTTCTTAACCTTCATTTAATTTTGTTTTACTTTTACACTTTGATAAAGTAAAACTTGACAAAAAATTCTGACATAAGTAAACAGAATTTAAACACAAAGTGAATGCATTTAAAACTAACCTAACAGTCTGAGCTGTTGTGTAAATAATAAAGGCCATTGATTTTTTTATTTATTTTAAGCCTTTCTAATATTTTCTTGTAATAAATGTTTGAAAAAGCAAAGCCTTGTTTATTTACTTAAAAATCTGAGGGTGGGCTGAAACGTCGTTCTCGTAAAGTGTATGTGTATATATGTAGAGATATATAACGTAATGCCCCCGGTATTGTAACAAGAGTCCTAGGATACTGGCAGAGTTGCAATGAAATCTAATGTCCATTTTGCCAGACAGCTGAAAAGACAGTACTTCTGTGAAATTCTTTTTCTCTTACATGTTCTGATGAGCATTCTTCATGGCCTTGGCTGCAAAGCCCATGTTCTTGAGCACTTCTGTGTTAGTGTTCGCGTTCTCCAACGCTTCCCGCTGGAACTCGATAGTAGACAGTGTGCCATCGATCTGGGCCAGCTGCTTCTCATATCGCTTCTTTCTCTTCAGGGCCTGGAGGGCGACTTGGGAAAGCAGACAGCATTCACAAACTCATCTCAGACAGCATTCACAAACTGACTTACACTTTTTTAAAAATGACTCACCAACCGGGCCAAGTCCTAAACAATTATACAGACGTGAGGGGCTTTCTGTCAATAAGATGACCTCAGTTTCTCCATGTTACGCAACAAAACTTGAGCAAGCCCCAGAAGATGACTCAGGGAAATAAGTCATAGCAGTTGGCAGCTTGAGGTTCTCCAAAAAAAGTGTTAATCTCAATTAAGGCCACTGGTCTGAGGTTAGCAAACCCATTTTGAAGAAAAGTGCTGTATTAAGCAGAACTGCGGCTGAAATCAGTGTTCATCAATCCCGTCCAGACTTTTCCAATCCGGTCCACAGTTTCAGTCTGCCGCCTAACAGATCTCAGCCAATCAAGAAAGGTGATTACCTGGCTCAGGTGCGTCGGCAACACCGTGAACACATCAAAGGTAAGGACCGGATTCCGGATTCAAGAGTCATTTCTGGATGTTTGCTTCCTTCTTCTCACCCATTTTTTTATTTTTCCAGCGTGACGTATTACGATCAGGCCCTCACGATAAAGGACTCGTCACACTGTGTAAAGGCCCCTGACGTGCTAAAAATATCCCACTAATGTTTTCAGGGACCAAAAGCTGCTACAAAAACAGTTTAAAAGGCGGACCACGTGACATCGACTCCTTTCCAAGGGCCTTCCACGGGTCCCGATCTGGCTAACCCCGTAGAAAACACTGTTTAGAGTTTAAGTCAGGGGCTTGAAGCACGGCGAGAGTGTCGTGTTTAAAAGTTGAAATCAAACATCGAGCTAGAGTTCAGAAAAGACAATACCTCGTTTGTTTTTGGTGCCGTTTTTCTTGGCCGTCTGTAGTTCCGCGTCGATTTTCTGCTCCAGAAACTCCTGCTTCTTCGTCAACATCGCCTCCGTGTCTCGGAGTTTCTGGATCGCTTCCTGAGGGGTTGGAGCTTTTCCCCCTTTCCCCCCGCTCCCGAACAGTTTCCCAAACACTGACATGTTAGCTGAGACTTCGAGCTTTAATAAACCACCGAATTAAATCCCTAAAACTGCTCCTCGTCCGTCCGTTCGTTCGTCCACTCTCTCCCTGTTTGGGTTGTTGATGCTCCAGCTTCCGCCTTTAGGGCTTGTGACGTCAGAGACACCCTGCACTGCCCCTTCAGGACACAACCGGAACTGCACGTGCTCTCCTTAAGAAATGATAGATCTTCAGTGGCGTCAACACTCTCTCTCTCTCTCTCTCATTCTTTCTCTCTCTCTCTCTCTCTCTCTCTCATTCTCTCTCTCTCTCTCTCTCTCATATTCTCTCTCTCTCTCTCTCTCTCTCATTCTCTCTCTCTCTCTCTCTCTCTCTCTGCAAGTATCCATGTACTTTTGTGTATATACACACAGATACATTCACATACAGACACATACACATTTGGAAGAGACTGTAAAAAATATTTGTAGAAATTTAAAAACGAACTTATTTTGTTAGAGCAATTCGGGGGAAAAGTTAAATGATATATAATCTGAATCAACTGCAGGAGTGGGGTTACAGTTACTCCAGATTGAGGGCAGAATCTGGTGCCTGATCTCAGCTGGAGTTAAAGGGGGGAGGAGGACACCTAGTGGTCACACAAGGAAGGGCAGAAACCACCACCTTTAAATAATTTAACCCCCCTTGAAAGCCCTTACTGGTGTGTTTTGGGAATGTTAAGGACTTTTCCAGCCTTATGTGTACAAAATACATCTCTTTTTAGTCTGCATATAGGAATAATGTATATTTCAGCTCTTTCAGAATTGATCCAGAGATATTTAGAGGTTAAACATTGACATGTTTTTTTTTTTTTTTACCACAGGGTGTGATTTTTAAAAAAGCTTTTATTTTTCGTATAGAAAAATGCTTAGACCTCATGCACAGCTACCTTTGAAGCTACCAGTTTTTTGAACAAATATTCTCTACTAAACTAAAACTATGCAACTCTTTTATAGGCACTGGAAAGAGTACATATTATTCCATATATCCCAATTTATTATTTGGGAAAATATTTACTGTACTCTGGGAATGAACAATGTTCAGGAGAGGTTGGGCTCCTGGGCTAAAATGCCTGTGTCTGATGGATTTTGCATGTTTAAGGTAAGTAGAGATTTATTGTCATTTCAGCCACATGGACAGTAAACAGTGAAACGAAACAATGTTCCTAGAGGAGCATAGTGCTACACAGACGACAGCATGGAACAAAACCACATGCACGCAGACAGTACAACAAACAGCGCAAAAACAATAAGACACAACAGAGTGCACACGCCTGACACAGAGCAGAGACAGTATTGCCTATGAGTGGGGTGTAGAGATTGCAGGGTGATGACAGTAATGAACCCAGTGCTGAGTGCAGTGTTGTAGTGAGAATACAGTATTATGACAAACAGCAGAACAATAAAGGGTATGAGCAAAAATGTAACATTAATAAATCAATGTGCAAAGAAGCAAGATTAAAAATGTAAAGCTGTATAAAGTAGATAATTATGCATGTGTCTATACATAGTAGTGTACATTGGAATGTGAGAGTCAGTCTGGTTAAGGACTCATGTCCAGGGAGAAGAAGCTCTGTCCAATCTTAGAAGTGGAGGCCCATGTGGTACAGAACCTTTTCCTAGACAGCATGAGTGAGCAGAGTATGTGGGGTCATCCACAATGCTGTTTGTTTTGCAGATACAGTATTTGGTGTTTTTTCTGGACAGAAGGCAGAAAGATCTTTTCAGCTGTCCTCGCTACCTGTTATAGGGACTTGCAGTTCCTGCACTAGGCTATGATGCAGCTGCACAGGATGTTCTCTCTGGTCTCTCTGGAGAACATGGTGAGGGTGGGTGGAGGAAGATGGGCTCTTCTCATTCTAAGCAGGAAGTAGAGGTGTTGCTGGGCTTTTTTACTTTTATTAATGTTTTTTTTTTTCCTCCCAGTAATCCCAGTCCCTACATTTGAGCAATGATTATGCATTAGGAAACAAATCTGATTACTACTATTTTCATGTGCATAATAAAATGAGACTGTAAAGATAATCAGGGGGCAGTGGTGGCCTAGTGGTTAGGGAGTTGCCCCCGCATTGGAAGATTGTGGGTTCAATTCCCTCACCAGTAGGTTGCCCTGAGGTACCCTTGAGCAAGGTATCGTCCCCGTCACTGCTCCCCGGGCGCTTTCAATAGCTGCCCACTGCTGCACGGTGTTTGCATGGATTAAATGCAGAGGTCCAATTTCGTTGTGGTTCACTGTGTGCTGTGCTGTGACCTCGCAATGACAAGGGTTGTCGCTTTCACTTTCACTTCACTTTCATAATCTAAGCTATTTAGAGCTAGGGTCTCTAGTTATGGAGGTGATCCAGGACCAGAAAGTATAATTCCACTCCAGGATTTTGTTTCAGCTGCATGGACAGTGGTTTGAGCCCACCACAGAAACCTATTAACTGAAGCAAACTCAGAAGATTTTATGCAGAGGTGAAAAATAAAAAACTTGCCCAGAAAATATATATCCACTCCAGGATATATATTTTCTGGGCAAGTTTTTTATTTTTCACCTCTGCATAAAAGTCCGTTCAACTGTGATTAAACTAAAATGGGAAAACCAAAATAAAAATAAAAAAAACATAAAAAAATTAAAATGAGAAACGACCACAGCGTTGGAGCCACCTGAAGACTCTGCATATTTGTAGCGCTTATTTGACTCTTAAAACACACGCAGTAAGTTCTTTCTCGCAGCTGATTGGTGGAAGTCGAGGTGGAGGGGGCGGGACGCTGGGGGGCCGGACGAATGAGCGGAGACTGAGGGAGTAAACGGCAGCGCGAGGCTCGGTCATATGATGGAGAGAAGGTGTTTCTTCGGACAGAGTCCGGCTCTTCGTTGCTGGTCTTCTTCTCTTTTTCTCCAGAGTCTCCAGAGAAGCGGATAGAACTGAGTATAAACACGCCCTTCAGCTGGAGGACAGAAAGAAGCGTGTTCCTCTCTTTCTCTTTCTCTTTCTTCCAAGCAGGTAAGCCAGTGTTTTTTGTTTGTTTGTTTGTTTTTAAAGGCACGTGTGAAGAAGAGCACTGAGGTCCAGGAGGTCACCTGTCAGCTCACCTGTTGTTAAAGTCAATGATTAATTTTTCCCTCTGAGTGATGTTCTCCTATTGTTTGCTTTGGGAGCTCGGTCCTCCTGTCTCGTATGAACAGTTCCTCGGCAGTAGCCGACCTGAGTTGGTTTCTAATGTGAAGATCAAATACAGAAACGGCGCTGTAGTAAGTCTCTCTGGAGAAGAGCCTCTGCTGAATGCTGTAAATGTAAATGCTTTGTTTACTGCAAGGTCAAAAGAACTTCAAACAGGGCTTCTCCTGAAATATTAAAAAGAGTAAATAAGAAGTGTGACTAGGATCTGGGGGCAGCTACACAGCACAAATGAACAATTTAAAGAATAACGAAGAATAAAGAGCAAAAGGGAACTGTCTGGTAATCTAATGGATGTAAAGTGGCTGGTGCTGTTGGTGAGTGGTGGTTAGTTCTGACAGCTGGCGCTGACTGGACTGCAGGAGTGGGATCTGGGGTGGTGGAGGGGAGAGAGTTCAGCATCCTGACTGTCCTGGGTGAAACTGTTAGTCTGGTGGAGCAGACGCAGGGCTTCTGATATCTTCTCCCAGATGGCAAGAGACTGAAGAGAATATGAGAGGGCTGGGAGGAGTCACCCGCATTACTGGATGGTTTTTCAGGTTAGACAGGTGTATGAGTTAGCATCTCGAATAACAAGTGTGAAAGCGTTAGGACAAATTACTGCCCCTGCATTAGTGCCCCTGCATTAGTGCCCCTGCAAACACATTTTTTGCACTAAGATACTAATGCTGTTTGCGTTGCTCAGCATTAGGACTGGCCTGAAAGGATTTTCAGTCTTTTTCCCAATAAGGCATGTTGATGCAAGAACCAAACATTTATGACTGACAGGTTAGTCAGCGTTTTCATGTTTGCTGAGTAATCATTGCAGTAGTGAGTTGACAGTCACCAAGACCCAAACATGCACTATTGTGTACATTGTGGATTATACAGGGATCCCTAATAGTATTCAGGCATTTAGGGTTAGGGTTACAGTACAGTTTCATTGTGTAATTAAACAAAATGTCAAGCCAAAGGGGGGGGTTTATCTTAATCAGACCATTCCAGGACTGGTGTGTCTTTCATGGGCAGTGCAGTGGTGAAGGCTGCCACGCAGCTTGAAGGTTCTGGGTTCGATTCTCAATGGAGTTGCCTGGATCTTTTCTGTGTTCGACCCGTTCCTGTGTAGGTTTCCTCCGGCTGCTCTGGGTCCTTCCCAGAGTCTAGTGACATGTATGTCAGGTGGATTGGAGATGCTAAAACAAATCTGAGTTTGAATGTCTTGTGTGTGTGTGTGTGTGTGTGTGCGTGCCTCTGCCCTGGTGTCCTTTCCAGGATGTTTTGCCTTTCACCCTAAAAGTGCTGAGATTGGGTCAGGGCCCCTGGTTTGGACAAGCAGCTCAGAGAGCATTTTCTTTGCAGATGTCTGCGGATTTGCATCCACAATGCCTTTGTGCCCTTCTGAGTTCATGATCCCATCAGTGAACAAATAATCACTTTAAGAAAACCACCCCAGATGTTGACCTTTACACCTCTGTGTTTGACAGCGCAGTTTGGATGGAGCTTTTCATATATATAAGTGCTGAAGCAGCCTTAAAAAAACTTTACTAATGACTGAATGGTTAAAATGCCCAAATGAAGTAGTGATTGTTTATTTATTTGTTGTGAAAACAAATAAAGTTTTTTTTATTAATAAAACAAGGCACTGATTGACAGAACCTGGCTTCAATTTTACCATCATATTAACTTCTAAACCTATAGGTACACAGTTTTGCAAAATGTTGAAAATGTTTAGGTCAGATTTATGCAGAAACATAGACCATTTTAAAGCATTCCCCAACTTTCAAGCCCCGCTGTACAAAGAAGGGCTGGTTTTCTCTTTCCTTTGAAATAGCTTATCCTGTTCATTTTTTTTGAGCTCTCAGCTAAACCAAAGTGCTGTACTTCTTTTTCTTTAGTTCAGATTGAAACAAAAATTCCTGACTCATCAGCTTGTCTGACCTTCATATCCAGCAAATCATTGTGTAATTTCCCCTCAGGGCCCTAGTGACAAACACGCTTAGAGTAACAACTATGTATCATTTTTTCCCCCCATCAGAACAACCTCCAACTCATTTGAGAGGAATTTGTGTGCAATCTGGCCTAAAAAAAATAATATAAATAAAGAAATAGTGAAGACCTGCCTGCTCATGCTGACGGTATTAGGGGTGTATGATGGGAAAATTCAAGATAGCCAGTCAGAACAAAGCTCATATATTATAAATTTACAGCCTGTTTAATTCAAAGGTACAGGTAAAATCTGAAAGATGGCCATGGGTAAAGGGAATTGTACCTGTTTTGGTATATAAATCCACACAAATGCAGGTCAGTCAAGATTTTCTCTAAAATTTGCTCTCATTAAACAAAATTAATTGCTACAGGTGCTTAGTCATTGAACTGTTATTTTTCTGAATAGCTGCATGCTGTCCATGCTCATAATGTGACTTGATGTGTACCCCTAATGCCTAGTTTTTCTTTTGAAGGTAAAATCATGGCAACATTGTTGGAGCAGTATCGCAAGAGAATACGGACTGAGTTGGATCGAGCTGTGGAATTCTGGCTGAAATATTCTCATGATGAGAAACACGGGTAAAATAATCAAATATATCTGTTTTTATTTTAAATCCTGTCGTCGTTTGAATGCCGTAATACACTTGTGTTGTTGACTTTGCCAGGGATGGTTATTCTCAGTCATGTAGGATTGCAAAAAGTTTTGCAACATAACAATTATATCATAGTAGAGAGATGGAGAACGCTGCTCATTGTTATATATAGCTAATATATATTGCTGTAGTATGGGGGGCAGCGGTGGCCTAGTGGTTAGGGCGTCAGCCACGTGATCGGAGGATCGGGGGTTCGAACCCCTTCCCAGTGGGTTGCCCTGAGGTACCCTTGAGCAAGGTGCCGATCCTCCCTGCGATGGGCTGGCGACCTGTCCAGGGTGCGTCCCCCGTCCTCGTCCTGTGTGCGCTGGGTTGGACCCCAGCACTCCCCGCGACCCCGTTTGGGACAAGCGGCAGAAAATGGATGGATGGATGCTGTAGTATGTTAATGCTGCTATTGACTTTGCTTTTCTGTCATAGAGGGTTCTTCACCTGCATTGGAAAAGATGGGAAGATCTATGATGAACTTAAATATGTGTGGTTACAAGGCAGACAGGCAAGGGAAAAAAATATATATAATATTATATTTTATTTTTTGAGTTTTTTTTTTTAATCTAACACGGTTATTCTCAAACCGCTCCTTAGAGATCCACATTTTTGCTTTGTCCCTTCTTCTTTGGGTTAGTGCAAAAGTATGGCTGACTGGCTGTCCCTGAGGAGCAATTTGAGAAACATTAGTTTAAGACAAGGTGTCAGCTATTGAGAATAAATGTCAGTAGCACCTGCTGGAGATCTTTAACTGTTGCTGCAGGTGTGGATGTACTGCCGGCTGTATCGCACAGTTGAAAGGTTCCACCGGCCTGAGATTCTTGCAGCTGCCAAATCAGGTCTGGCTCTATAAATACTACATGTAGTACTGACTTATACAGGATGTCATATATACAAATACATATGTCACATTAGCTGAATAGTTTTTTTTTTTCTTTGGACTTGGCATGCTTTCAAATGTTCAAATGATGCCTGTTATAGCCTGAGCTGTTTGTAGGTGTTGTTTACCAATTTTGTTGCAATATTCCAACAGTGGGTCTCTGACGGTTTAAATTTGCATCAGGAAAATAAGCCTGTATGTTTTGGGTTGTATTTCAGGTGGAGATTTCCTTCAGCGATTTGCTCGACTCCAGTCATCAGGGGGCCCAGGGAAGTGTGCGTTCTGTCTGACAAGAGATGGTCGTGTGGTGAAGGTTCAGAGGACAATCTTCAGTGAGTGTTTCTACGTCATGGCCATGGATGAACTGGCCAGGGTCACAGGGGACAAAGCCATGCAGGTGAAACGAAAAAAAATCTATTTCGTTTCTGGTATCCAGTCAGAGTTGTTGGAGTGTGTTGTGAAGTGAAACGATGGTGTTTGCACATATGCTGTTGCTTATTGTAGTGGTTAAACATTTTGGGAATTTGTCTGAACTTTAAGGAGAATGAATAGGAGAATACCTGTCATATCATTGCTAAATTTTTAGTCAAACTAATGCAGGCCAGTCTTTAACAATACCGCACTGATTGCATGTGTAACATATTACTCAACATGTTTTTATAGTGTGTATAATCGTAATACAGTCCAGCCCTGCTGTTCAGGTGTTCAATGGTTTCTTCCTGTTGTGTTTATTATTAAATAGGCCAGTGCAGAGAGTATGATGGACCAGTTGGTACACTGGGTTCAGGTCGACTCATCAGGTCTGGGTCGTCCACAGCTTCCTGGTGATCCACCCATCAACGGCATGGCGGTTCCCATGATGCTCCTCTGCCTTGTGGATCAGCTGACAGAGGGCAGGGCAAAACAGACAGAGAAATACAGAGAACTGGGTGATTGGTGCGTCACTCAGATACTGCAGCATATACAGGTGGGTTAAAACTGTAAAGTGAAAGTGACTACCCTTGTCATTGTGAAACGCAGCGAAGCACAACACAGCGAAATTCAATCTCTGTGTTTCACCCACACACACACACGTGCAGCAGGGGGCAGCTATTGAAAGCACCCGGGGAGCAGTGATGGGGACGATACCTTGCTCAGGGGTACCTCAGAGCAACATACTGGAATCGCACCCACAGTCTTCCGATCCAGGGCCAGCTCCCTAACCACTAGGCCACCGCTGCCCTAAGTTTGTAAATTTTGTCTGTGGCAATGTGGAAATGGGTATTTATGTATTGTAATCTACTCATGATTCACAATATATTGTAATTAAATACATTTTAAAGTTAAGTGAAAGCAAAAGCGAAACAGCACACAATAATCCACAACAAAATGCTTCGTCCAGCACCCAGGGAGCAGTGCTGGGGATGGTATATTGCTCAATTGTACCTCAGGACAACATACTGCTCTGGGACTCGAACCCACAACTTTCTCCCCCTGGGCCCTAATCCCTAACCACTAGGTCACTGCATTTTTCACATTCTTCACAGTTTCATTTTTGGTGCTTTTAAATTAAATAAAATTCCTGCGATAGGCTGGTGACCTGTCCAGGGTGTGTCCCCATCCTTCGCCCTGTGTGAGCTGGGATGGGTACCCCCCCACGACCCTAATTAGGACAAGCGGCCCAGAAAATGACTGACGGACAGACTAAATTAAATTAAAGTTATTTAGGTCTCAGCTTTCACCTCACCTCATTTTGATTCATATAATTTTAAAAATAGCCCAAGTAAACAAATTTGAAGATTTACTTATGATTTACACCTTGTTAAAAGGGGGGGGATTTAAAAAATAATAATAATAATAATTTTTGGCTGAAGAATAAATAAATATAGCCTTATATTATTTTATCATTTCTTATTAATAAATTGCTATCTAAAGATCACAGTGTCTCATTTTTTACACTGTAGATAAAAGAGAAGTGTTTTCTGTCAGAAATGCTTTCCATTTTATTGTTTTTTAAGAATTAAATTTGCTTCGGAGGTGTGAAAGGTCATAGACTCTTTGAATAAACTCAATACTTTGTTTCTCATCAGAGAGATGGAAAAGCCATTCTTGAAAATGTCTCACAGGATGGAATGGAACTATCAGGCTGCCAGGGACGACTGCAGAACCCAGGTACTTCACAAAGCCCTCTTACTGCTTTAGGTCAGGTTTAGCAAAACTTGATATGCCACTTTCTTACCGAGCGCTTGATGCAGCTAAGGTTCTTTATGGGTATTTTACAGTATTCTAATTTTGCAGTCTTGCAGTCTTGTTTCAAAATACCTTTTTTATGTAAATCTTGCCATGTTTGAGCTTTTTCCAAAATAATACTGCTTTCTGTAAAGGTTTATGAAGTGGTTATTATTACAATTTTTTTTTTTTTTTTTTTTTTGTTAAAATCATTTAAAACTCTTCACTTGCAAACTATTTGTGTATGCTGGCTGGATATTTGATACTAAAAGATTATACACATTATGCAAACATTTGTGTTATCACCTTTGTAACAAAATTACCTTCAAAATTGTTTTGTCCAAGGTCATGCCCTGGAGGCTGGGTGGTTCCTCCTACAGTATGCAAAAGCTCAAGGAAACACAGAGCTTCAGAAAATAGCAGTGGAGAAGTTCATGGACATACCCTTCCTCACAGGCTGGGACAAGCAACATGGTGGACTCTTCTACTTCATGGATGTAGACGGGCACTGTCCCACTCAGGTTAAGTTGATATTCTAAAACTAGGGGCAGCGGTGGCCTAGTGGTTAGGTAGTTGGCCCTGCATCAGAAGATTGTGGGTTCGATTCCCTCACCAGTAGGTTGCCCTGAGGTACTCTTGAGCAAGGTACTCTCCCTGTCACTGCTCCCCGGGCGCTTTCAATAGCTGCCCACTGCTGCACGGTGTTTGCATGGGTTAAATGCAGAGGTCCAGTTTCGCTGTGGTTCACTGTGTGCTGTACTGTGACCTTGCAATGACAAGGGTTGTCACTTTCACTTTTTCACTTTCTTTTCATACTGATATTCAAGCAAGTAAAAGTAAATAGTGTTGAATGGAGCAAGTGAAAGACAGCTTCATACTGAAAAACAAAACATCACTGCCACATAGTCTTTTGGTTTTTCCCGTTCTTTTGCATCTCGGCTCATTTTTAAAAATATTCAGTTGGAGGTGGTAAATGATCATCCATGAAAAATTTGATGGTCTACAAATACATGCATGGCATATAATTATCACACCTGTGGAATCTGTATTTACCAACCTTTATCAGATCATGTGTTATATTGAATGACTCTTCAGTTGATATTTTAAATAAAAGCGAATTGTGACCTAAACTCAACTGGTGACGCTCCTACCAAACACCTCCCTGTTTAAGCAGAGTAGCTTAAAAAGCTTGGACATGGGTTGAAGTTATGTAAATTATTCATTATTTTTTTTTCCTTTTTTTTGTTTTGTAAATGATAATGAACAATGTCGAACCTTTTAACACAAGCTTGGCAGGTCTGTGAAAAGATTAAGTACAAAGATAACGGCTGCAAATACTCTGCACAGAGCTCTACAGACCACATACAATTTTTGATTTAATGTAGTCTAATTTGATTTAATTTTTGATTTAAAATGATCGAATGTCATTAGTTTATTCTTAAATCAAGTACAATTTATCCTAAGGTTTCACCTCTCTCCCATCACCCCATCATGTAAACACGCTTCACAGCAGATATAGAACATATTTAAAATATGTCATGGTATAGAAAGTCTGCGATTTCTGATTTTAAAAAATGTTTTTTTTTTCTCCATATTTATCAGTGTTTTAGAAATTACTCTTTGTAGCGAAAGGCCTTTTTGTGTTTGATACAAACATGACTGCTCACTTTTTCACTTGTGCAGCTGGAGTGGAACATGAAGCTGTGGTGGCCCCACTGCGAGGCTCTGATTTCTTATCTGATGGCCTATAATCACTTCAGAGAGCCTGCAATGCTGGATAGATTCACTCAGATCTATGACTACACTTTCAGCCATGTGAGTAACATTTGTGGTAAAACACATACGCCAGGCCTGGTATGAAATCGATGGCTGGTTGACACGGATCGCGCTGTTTTAAAAGCTCCTTTTATCTGACAGCAGTGTGTTTTATCAGGACCTTCTTCTATTTCCTTCTCTACCTCTCTCAGTTTCCTGATGAAGAACACGGAGAGTGGTTTGGATATTTGAGTCAGAAGGGGGAGGTTGCGTTGGACTTTAAAGGGGGGCCTTTCAAAGGTGAGCAGTTTAAAGCCCATAAGAGCTGCAACGCTTCAACAAGGTTAAGATCATTTTAAATGTAACTTTTAGAGTCGTTTGGAAGTTCTGTTTAGGAACCGATTCTTAACCTTAAGTTTTCTGCCTCAGTGGGTGTGAGATTCTTGGAAAATGAAAAAAATCAGGGTTTGAGTTCTCAGATCTGATCCTTAATCGTGAATGTTAAATTAATAAGCCTAGAAATGAAAAACCTTTATTTGTTGCTTTGTTCATATTTGTTGATATACTGGTTGAATAATTGTTTGTTGCTGTTATTCTAACTACTTTGTGAAAAGTATTTTACTTGTAATCATTTTTTTTTTCTGTTGTAAAACTCTTCTGAATGCATTTTCTTGTATATTACTTGCCTCCAGGGTTCTTCCATGTTCCTCGATGTCTCTACATGTGTGAGAAGATGCTGGACCATCTGCTTGCAGAGGGAGCATTCTGAATTTGATGTGCATTTGCTGGGTGGCACCCAGGTGGAGCTATGCCCCCCTCCATAACCAGCACAGGCATTAATATCTGCTGCAGCATGTAAACATTTCCTCAAAAACCTCTCAGCCAACATGGCTTTTTGTTTTTAGCGTCAGCGTTTTACCCAAATGCCCTTTCATCTTATGAGAACGAAGCAGGGATCAGTTTTCTTTTTTTAAATAAGTGGCGGCCAGTATGTAGACACTGTGCCAATTTCAGGTTTACATTATGTGCAGTTTACAAAATACACTTGGTTAAAAGAGAGTAAGTGGCAGGAAAAGGGAGAATGTTAAGTCTTAAATCTCATATTCAGTCTGTGCTCTGGATAAGGCTTCTATTAGTAAGAGTGAGGTCTTGGTTCAGTGCAGCTGAAATGCCGTGTTAAACACTCCAAAGGAAAAGCTGAAGTACTGACATTCAAATTCCAAAATGCACGTATGCATGCCTAATTTTTATATTCATTTGGATGGTCTGCTAAAACAATTTGCACCAAGATGATATTGAATGTGTGAAATCCAGTGACTTAATCCAGTTCATTTCTACAAGTGAATTTGTATTAAATTTATTTTTCATCTACACTGTTTTCCTAACAGCAAAAATCACTAAAATAAATCATCCTTCGAACTTTTCAGTAATAAATGTTGAAATGAGGAATAGTTCTCCATTTACTCCTGAAGGCTCATTTTCAGTAGGAACACACTGTTCTAGACACTAACATTTGTACTCATTTCATTCATTTACTTAGTATGCAAAAGGTTTCAAAAATATTTCATGCCTCTCAACCACAGTGATTCCTGAGTAAGTGCAGAAAAGAGGTGGCTTGAAACAGCCCTGAACTGGATGTATTTTGTAGAAGGCTTCACCTTCATGCTGGACATTGGTGGTGTTCAGGCTGAATTCCAGTCTTTGCAATGTGAATTTAAACAATTTATTTTAAACAAAGTGAATTAACTGGGACTTTACCAGCTGCATCTTAAACACTAAAGCTTCCTGTCCAAATAACTACACCTGGCCTTTCTTATAACAGACGCTGAAATGCAGCTGTACGTTGCCTACGTTGCCTTAACTTGTCCTACTAAAGCGCACAAGCTGAGAGAGACCACACGTCCACAGACTCCTAAAACAATTCTAAACTTTTATTCTCTAACAAGAGTGAAAAGAAACAAAGGCAACGTTGAAATGAAAATGTTTATACACAAACTCACAACTGCTTGTCTGCAATACCAATAATAATAATAATAAAATAATTATTAGAACTCAGGACAAAATAATGGAGATAGTGAGTTACAGTGAGGTGTTTGTACAGTTCCTTGGACATCAGGGAAAGTAAGAAGAGGCAAAAGAAAAGACAGCAAAACAAGACAAAACAAAAGCAGCAAGGGAAATTAAAAGAAATGAAATGATTAAAATTAAAGTCAGCAGATAGAGAGGAATAATATGCAGTGACCTAGTTTGGGAAAGTAGCACCAAAACTTGTGTTTTTGTAGTTTTTTTTTTGTTTTTTTTGTAGTTTTATTTTTTTTCCCCCTCCCCCCCCCTCCCTTCCCTTCCCAAAATAATCTACTAGTTTATTCAAAATTTGAGTCTCCCTCAACAGCCTCAACAAAACACGAGACTGAATACATAAAAATACAAGTACTGTCATGGGCAACTGTGCCACACTCTTCTTTACACGTCCAACTGGAACCACCAAACCAGTGTGTGTTTATATAGCTAGACTATGTCACATTATGCAGGACAGTGAGCTGGCGTTTGGTGGGCTGAGCACTGTTTGGTACAGTTTAAACAGTACTGACAGACTGGCAGAGCTGGGCCAGAGGACAAATTCCCAGTAATCCCCCACTGGAAAGCAGCAGACAGAGAAGGGGGCCTGAAAGACAGATCAACCCTGCATAAACAGAGCAATGGAGGATGAGTAGTTTGAGAAACTGAAAATGTTAAACGGACATAAAAGTGGAGGGAGTGCAGTAGTTAACAAAATGGTGCTGATGGAAGGAGCGTGCATGAGAGAAAAATGAAATGAGCAATCAAGGACAGTAGGTTTATCTGTAAGCTCAGCGAATGAGAAAAATGAGTAATCTCCTCTGCTGCCTGGGTGCTTCTTTGGCCCAGAGTGGTTTTCTGAACTGAAACTCTATGGGTCGTCGTTCCACCATTATCCTCCTCATAGGCGTCACCAACACAACTCATCACAAAATCTGCAGAGCAGAGAAGTGCAACCAAGTTAAATCTGAGAACAGACCTGTTTATGCTACAAACTTATTCCAACATAATATAATCTGCATCCGGAAATAGTTTAAAAAATAAGTTATACTATGGGGATGAAATTAAAAAGAATGAAGAATGGAAAGTTATCTCTTCAAAGTCTCACAATTTGAGAAAGGGTAACCCAAATACTGTTAAACTTGTTAGTGTGGAGGGTGGGGAGTTGGAAGTACCTCTTGATTCGTCTGTACAGGTGTGTGGTTAACAGCCCTCGCTTTCTTGGATTCGGAGGCTTCGGTCGACTTGGGTCCACCCTCAGCTTTTTGACCCTTTCTCTTTCTCCGAGAGTCTTTCGCCCTACTGCTGCGCCCTGAGCGCTTCTGTTCTTGCAGCTCAATCTAAGAATGTCACAACAAGCATTATAGAATTTCCCCGCCAATGCATAAAGCGTAACATTACAAAGCATAAATTTGCTTGACCAGTTATTTCTGCAGGGGGCTTTTTACCAGAAAGGGGAGGGGGGGAAAAAAAAAAAAAAAAAAAAAAAAAAAAAAGCTAACTTACCTGTATCAGTGTGTTTAATGACTGGTACGAAGGCGGTGAAGCTGCTTGCAGGAGTCGGTAAATTGTGTTTGTCTGGTCTAACGTGACTTCCAGCAGATCACCCTCCAGCTGCAGATCCTCCAAATGGGCCCTGGTTGAAGGTGCCAGATCAATTTCTGGCCCTTTCAGACATGACACCAACGGTACCAGAGACTCAACCCCTTACAGGAGAATAAGAGGTTATCATTTCTGATTCTCAGCAAAGTGTTATAATTCTCAGAAAGAGTTTAAAGCATCTCGCCACATAAACTGTCAAGTAAACCGTACTAACCTGCAACATCTGCCTTTTTAATGCCATTTTCACAGCCAGGCTGTGGAAGCAAAAACAATTTAATTAACAAAATCATAGCTCAAAGTTTTTTCCCCCAGGAGAACAGCTACATGCAATACATTGTAAAAAAGCTATTTATAAGTTGTTTCCATCTTCCTCTCTTTGACCAGACAGGCTCTTTTCTGATGTGTATATTAAATATGATTATACACACCCAGCTGACAGCGGACTATGACTGCGTTCAATTCTCTTATTCACCATGTAAAAACAGTGAACGGAGGGCAGCTTAATTAACAAATAAAGTGCACAGATTTCTGTGTAATCAATAGGACAGGCATTTACATTGAACTATTTTTGTGCTCAAAATAATTTTAAAAATCACATGATCAAATGCCCAACATGAGTCCACAAAATAGCTTGAGGCCACTTTGAAAATACAACAAAAGATACTCATTTCCTAAAAGTGATTTCTTCAACGCTCTTTTAACCCTATCCTCTAAATCACACTAACCACTAATCTGTTGTCTGTCAGCAGTGTTCTTTGCTTTTATTCAAGGTTACAGAAGAGGATTACAAGTGAGAGGACTCGGTCATCAAGTGGACATAGTTGGCACCAATTCTTAAATGTTAGCTTGGGGTGTCACAAGTCAACAGATTACATGAAACGAGTGAATTTAACCGAACAATGTGGTGATGTTTTTACCCCAAATGGCACAGAACTCACCTGTATTCCATTAGCAGTTTTCTCCTTTTTCAGGCAGTCACTCTCTTCTGTCAAGTCTATCACACCATCCTCTGGTTCTTCTGAGTCTGACAGCACAATTACCTCCTCCTTGTTTCCTTTCTTTTCTTCTTCCTGCTCCTCCTCCTTCTCCTCCTTAATCTGCGTCTCTTTGAGTTCTTGCAGTCTCTGCAGTGCCCCCTGTACTTCTGGAGTCTCTAGAGCCTGTTTGGCTCGGCCTTGCCAGGTAATTGCTCTCTCAGTGAGGCACTGGAGCGCCTCCCCCTCAGGCAGGCGCACAGGCAGCCTCTGCAGAGCTACCAGCAGAGCCAAGATGGTCTCTAACCGTGGACGCCGTGAGCGCTGGCACCGTGGGCACAGAAAACGCGTATCCCAGTCCCACCAGCACAGAGTATTGTTGACGTGTGCCTCAGTAGGGCCCAGTACAGAGGGGAAGGGCACACAGTCTCCATGAAACCAGTCTCTGCACAAGTGACAGCGGTGGATAAAAGGCCGAGGTGGGCCGCCGCACACACATACTGACTGGCTGTGTGTGTGGGAGGGAGACGAACCACCGTTCTGTTGGGGTTTATCAGTGTGAAGGGATGTGTTTGAGTCCAATGAGTCGCTCCACCTCTGCTCTTGTTTATTGTCCTTTGGCTCTCTGTCTAACCCAGTAGCATTTTCCAGGCCAGGCTTGGCCAGATTTAGCTGCTGCAGGCGTAGGAGGGCTTCTTTCTCCTGTCGTTCACCCTCTTTGAATGCCATTACCTGGATGAGGGAGAATTCACAGAAAATCAATAACAGGACACAAACAGGAACAAAACTTTACTTAAGGTAAAATTGTATGGCTGAGAAATACAAAGCAATACTTTGGGGTAAAATATTTTTTGTAATTTCCTTCATACACTTAAAATTTTACTTGAGGCACATATCAATTAGTTATTACAAGAAAAGCTAAGAACGCCTTGAAACGTACAAAAATGTACTCCCGCAACTGAGAAAAAAGAAAAGAAAAAAAAATACTAATAACAATAAATAAATTAATAGATAGAACATTCAAAAAGAAAACCAATTTTTGCTTTGCTCCTTTGTGGGACATGTTAAACACACACTAAAATGTGTGCCATGCTGTCTCCATTTGCTCCTATACAGGAAAAGACAAGTATGCTACATATATCATGTTTATATAGATTTTTTTGCATGTCCGTTTGCTTTGGCTTACAATGGCTCCTGGGTCTCGAAGGTCCTGAGCAGTGAGTCCCAGCACATTTACATCAGAGTCCGCTTCGGAGTTTGAATCTTCCTGCCTTTTCTTCATCTTCTCCACACATGGACATAAAACCTGGACGGGGAGAACAAACTGCCTTAAAAATGGAACCTCTATTCACAAATACGGAGTTGGAGGTAGCTTCAGGCAAGCCTAGTTTTCTGTCTGAGTTCCAGGAAAACCTTGCCATACTGGTCCATGACATAAGCAACAATCATGTTAATTTTATCAGAAAGCTTGTCTAACTAGTCTTACAATGTAGATCTATTTACATACAGTCCATAGGCCACATTTTCAGACGTGTGTGTTTCACACTTCTCACCTTCACAATGCCGGGGAGGTTGAGCGTTTTGCAAATTTATCCAAAAATTAAATATCCCAATTACACAAGTGTTCAGACCTTTGACTCAACACCTGGATAAGTATCTTCGACTGCAATGACAGCCTTTCTTGGGTATTGTCCTACAGAAATGTATTTTCCTCTGCAAGTGTCTCCTATTCACAGAATAGGAGAATCTTGGCATCTGACCACAGCAGAACATTTGAAGAATTTTGGGAAATCATTCCCATGTTTTCTTTGCTGTATGCTTCAGCTATTCTTGCTAAACCTTTTTTGCTTTCATTTTTCCACTCTATCCTGACTAGTCTCCATAATAAGATAACATCCCAACAGCATGATGCTGCCACTCTCAAGATTGACTGTAGGGGTGCTGTTAATGAAGTGTTGTTCCCTGCCTGGTTTCCTCCCATATGACGTTGGGAATTGTTGCCAAATAGTTCATTCTTTTTTCCAGTAGATCAAAGGATTCAGCTTCCCTAAAAACCATTCAGTAATTTTGGAGAACTACTAGAAGGCTGTAATGGGACTTGTCTTGACTACAAAGCCTCGATTGGTGGAGTGGTAACAAATGGTCGTCTTTCTGTAAGGTTCTCTCATCTCCAAAAAGGAAGTATGATGGCCAGACCTCAATTACAAATATACATAAATACATCTTTTAAAAGTCTGTTTTCTTTTTAATTGTCGAGTTTTGTATGTAGACTGATGAAGGAAAAAAGTAGAAATGGTCTGAAAATGTTCAGTATGCACTATATGCATACTATCTAGGGTTAGTTACAGTTAACTGTAGTCTATGCTTTGGGGTGTCCCATATCACCCCCTCACCTCTAACAGGCTGTGCTGACTACTCTTCTTCAAAAAGGTCTTGCTGGCCTTCTCTCTCCAGGAGTGAGCGCTAGCTACTTGTAGTTCCAGCTGCCGCAGCTCCTCCATCCGCACAGGCAGATCCCGGCCAATCGCCACCAGGCCCTCTAGGTCATCCAAGCATGGGTAGTGCTCACCATTCTGTTCCAGGACACCAGAGGAGTAAAGGAGGAAGAGACAAAGGTTTCAGTAAAACCCCAAGTATTTACATTATGAAGATTTCCACATCTATGCTAGTATTCAATGTAAATCTGATTCATTTCAAGCAACTCATTACTTCTAGAAAGAACCGATTCATTAAGTTATTTTACTGGTGTATTTAATGAAAAATGACTGTTTAATGTGGGTTCCATGAGTGTGCCAGTTGCTGAAAGCTTATTTATTGTGAAAAATTAAATAAATCAAATGTTTCAATGGTAGAAATGGACAGCAACAGGCAGCCCTTACCTGGATCTCCTCCAGGTCCGTGACCCAAGCACGTGCTCGGCTCAGACAGGCCTGCAGGGACAGGATGTTAGGCAGCTGCACCGGGATCAGCTGGGCCTCATTTACAATGGCCTCCAACGTGGACAGAGGATGTTTCTGCCTGCTCCCACAGAGATATAAAGAGAAATGAGAAGCATAGAAACGGTCCATCAGTGAATCCGCTTTATAAAAGCTTGCTTAAGAATAGATGTGCGCATCCCAAACTAGTGAGAAGTTCTCACATGGATACCAAAAATAAAAATAAAAACCACAGACCACATGGGAGGTAAAACTGTGCCACCATTTTTGTGTTTAAAGTTAAAGGAATACTATTCGCAGGGGAACAGTCATGTACAATCAATGGACAAAATTGTTGATTCAGAGTTTAGAGCAGGGGTCACCAACCTTTTTGAAGCTGAGAGCTACTTCATGGGTACTGAGCCGTACGAAGGGCTACCAGTAACCTAAACTTATCTAAACTTCATGTTTAATAAATGCTTCTTTTTTTTTTAAGATTAATTTTCAAATCTATATAAATACAAACGTGATTAAGAATAGCAACAGGATCAAATAAAATTTTAGACGCTGCTCACTGGTGAGTTGCACTATTTTTAAAACCGGTCCGCTGGCGACTCACGTGGTCCTTGGGGGCACCTGGTGCCACAGGCACCATGTTGGTGACCCCTGGTTTAGAGGAATATAATCAAAAGTGATCAAAGAAGGTTACACTAAAATTTATGTTCAGTTTGTACTTTTGTCTCACCTGTGCTCTAGGCAAATCTGGGCCTTTTCTTCCCATCGCTCTGCAATGGTAAGCAGCTCCTGTAACTCTGCCATTGCAGTCTCCACACTCACACTCTGAGGCACATTGCAGCCTGCCTCCATCAGGTTCCTTAGTACTGCCAGAGTCACTTCTCCACCTTCTGGCCCCAGAGTCTGCCGTACTTGCTCCAACCAGCGGCCTTGCTCCTGGAGACCAGCCAGCAGCTCACATGCAGGGGCCACAACTGGTAGCAGAGCACCTTCCTCTAGTAGGGCTTGGATATCTGCTGCAGGAGGAGAAGGAGCCTTTTTCCACTCATCTCCACTGCTATTTACTAGTGCCTGAGCACGGGAATCAAACTCCTCTATCTTCTGTAATACAACCTGAGACAGTGGGAATGAAGAGTTAGAAGGATTTCAATGATGAAAAGGAACTTAAGTACCAAAGAAAAATGGAAAAAGTTGTGAAGAGTTCAAATCAACACCGTACAAAAATTGGGTAGAGATGAAATCAAGACTAATTTAGTTTTGTCCCCAGTACCCAACATGAGCTTCTCTAAAACAATTAGCACTATGCCACCTGCATTATAACTGTTCCATATGTATAGGGGAGAAAAAGTACTTAATACAATCAAAGAACACAGATAATTAAGTCTATGAGATCAATGGCAATTGTTTGTGATAAGAGCTTCTGAGTGAAGAATCTCTCCAACATGCTCACCTGCACTTCGCTCAGCTGCTCCATGACACAGGGCACATTGTGCATAGTCTCCACCAGAGAACGAAGGTCCTGCAAGCTCATCCTGCTGCTCTGGCTGCCATTCAGGAGCTCTGTACTCCTGTTCCGGCACCTGAAAATGTCTGCCAGAACACCTGTGAGCCGCTGGAGAAGTTCATTGTCCGGAAACTTCCTTTCAGCTGCTTCCTCCTTTAATACCTCCAGATCTTTAATGCCTACAAGTGTATTAAAAAAAACCAAACAAACAAACCAAACCATTACTATACAAGATCAATAAATGCCATTTAAAAAAAAAAAAAAAAAAAAAAAAAAAAAAAAAAAAAGAATTAACAGATTTAAAATTATTACTCTCAGTACAGGCAATGTCTAACCTATTTTGTTGCCCTCTTCTTGTTCAAGGGCTTCCTTCACTCTGTTGGCCCAGGAATCGAAGGACTCTGCCCGAACCTTCAGCCTGTGCAGCATGGCCAACAGCTCATCAAGAGTGTAGCGGTACCTAAGACAATCCAGACCAGAAGAGTTATTTTCTGCTTGCATCTGATATGGTAAACAAAATCAGAACAATGGTCCTCAGATGAAGTCAACCACGTATACCTGAGGTAGAGTTTTTCTGTGGGGCAAGAGCAGAGGTCTTGTGTGTGGTAAAGGCAGACAAGCCGTTCGGTGCAGTTGGTGCATGCAAGCGCTGACAGGAAGCAGGTGGTCTTACACTTATCACACTGCCTCTCATCATCTGGCAACAACTCAAATGCCTCCCGTTCTGCCTCGGTTATGCCCTGTGAGCACACAGTGTAATTCAACAGGGCATTTGTTTATCATCATTTCATGTGCAAGATTGCTACTCTTCCCATAATGCCTTTAACTTGAACTTAGCAGGACCTTATTGCAAAAGTTAGGAACACTTCATTATTTTAAAAAAGGTTAAAGAACCATTTTAGCTAACAAAAAGCAGTTGTGCTTTTCTCAAGCATTCTTGTGCTTGAGAAAAAGCAGAAACATGTACTTAAGTAAAAACTAATTTCAAAGCACAAAAATACACCCAAGTATCAGAATTAAAAACACCGTTTCAATAAACTTATGAACATTTAGTTGATTTTGTATTAATAGAACTTGTTACTACAGACCAGAGTTTTAAATGCTTTTTAAAATTTCTACTTTTAGTGAAGTCATTTTTAGGATGTTATAAATTTCACTTAAATAAAACGTGCCTTTACATCACTCTCTAATCATCTATGCATTTCATACATTTTAGGTATACGTCTACCATTATGTAGTTAAAGCACACCATAGCTGATCTATTATATTTGAGATGCCACAATAGAACTATTCCTCCAAACAACTATGTTGTAGCTGTGTAGTTTAATTTATTTTATGGTCAACTGAATACATTTTTGGTTTTCAGTTAATCCTTTTGTTTCCCTGGAATCTGATCAATTCAATAAGTAATTTTCCTTAAACCACCAATGATTGTCTCTGCCTTACCTTCTCCAGCAGGGCCTTGCGGAGTTTCCTCTCCTCCTGGACAATGATGAACATCTCCCGGTGGGTGGCCGCAGCCAAGTTCAGGTCCAGCTTCTCCGGGCAAGCAGCCATCTTACAAGTAAGCTCTTCGTGAGAGAATACACAGTAGCGGCGGAGGCGGCGGTAATGCTCTATACAGGAACGCCCTGTCGGCAGCTAACAAACATTTTTCCGGCTCAGCACATAAGATGCAGATGGTTGTTTGCAAATCTTAAACACAGACAACTATTTCTAAAAGCCCTTCAGAAGCAAAAACACGAAATCATTGCAAAACAGGAAGATAATGCAAGTACAATCAAAGAATTCAGTAAGCACTAAAGAGAAGTCCATCAGAGAAATTCATAAAGATTCTATACATATCTGTACACACCCAGTCTGCAGTGCAGAAGTTAACAGCTTCAGCAAAGTTATATCCCTGATTGAAGCCACTGTGATACGCTCGAGGGAAAGTGATGACAAACTCTCCTGCACACTGATTGGTACGTACAACCTGCCAAACACAAAAAGAGCCTGATTGGAGCAAGCTCCCCTGTGTGTAAAAGAATTCTTCACCTGCTTTGTGAAACCAGAACATCATATACAACATTAACAGTTCCATTCACAAGCTTGGGAAACTGACCGGTACACCATGGGCCATGAGAATATTAGGGTTCATGATGGTAACGAGTTGATGAAGCAGGTCAGGTTGGAATTCAAACAGTTCAGGAGTGAGTTTTTTCATGACTTCCTCCAACTTCTCTGCTGCTACTGATGGAACACCATACCATGTCTTGGGTTCTCCCCTGAGTAGGGAAAAAAAAATAATAATTTAAAAAAAAAAAAAAGGTAGCCTTACTCTTACTTCAAGCAATGTTCCTGGGAGAGAAAACATTATTTCTTTCCTGCATCTAATCACTTCAGGGTATAATGTCTTGTAAATTTCAACATGCATGAATTCTATTCTTCTCATTGCGAGGTCACAGCACAGCACACACTGAACCACAACAAAACTGGACCTCTGCAGTTAACCCATGCACACAAACACCGTGCAGCAGGGGGGCAGCTATGACAGCGCCCAGGGAGCAGTGACGGGGGACAGTACCTTGCTCAAGGGTACCTCAGGGCAACCTACTGGTAAGGGGTTTGAACCCACAATCTTCCGATCCTGTGGCCAACTCCCTAAACACTAGGCCAGCGCTGCCCAAAAAGGCACAATACATGTGACATGCATTTAATCGTGTGATTACACTGAGGTTTGTGTTGCATTACCAGTGTAAGTAGTTGATGGAGTAACTCCAGTGGTCTTCGATGTGCCAGCAGAAAGCAGAGAACACCATGCCCACATACAGCCAAGGGACTTTCATGCCTGAGATATCTGCATTAATGTGGCACAATACTGACTGCTCCAACACTGGCATCACATTCAGGTTCCAGCCACTACGGGCATACTCCTGTTAAAAGGGGGGGGGAAGGATTTTAAGCTATTACCCTAAACTTACTTCTGTGTAAAACAAAGTACAAAAAGAGAAAGAGGACATATGCTGGAGAAAAATATTAGGGGGAACAAGTGTTTAGTGGCAGCAAAAATAGAGAAGCAAACAGTACAAACAAAGAAAGCAGAACAAAAACAAAACTGAGAAAGGAGACTGCAGAAATAGATGAGAAGTAACAAATACTTAGTAATTAAGTACAAATGCTTTATTACTGTGCTTAAGCAGAAACAGCTGGGATATACTTTAAATGGCTTTTTTCTTTAAAACCCTAAATTCAGAGCCTTTACTTTTTACTGTAAAATGTTAAATCGGTCCTTTTTACCACAGCTTTTTAGAATTATATAATTCTAAAAAGCTCTGGTGAAAAGGACCGATTTAACATTTTACTCAGTATAAGTAAAAAGTACAGGCTCTGAAATTATATTTATTTATATTTATATATCAGTAGTTCTAATGTGCATACTTTTCCCAACCCTGGAAATAAATAAAAAAATAACTATGGAGACAAGCTGTTTGAAATGAGAGCATAAAATACAAACCTCCTCTTCCTCTGATAAAGGTCTCTTGCCATTGTTGACAGGGAAGCCACTTCCAAACTCTTTTGAGTGAATGTCAGCTCCATATTCTACAGTAACATCCTCTTCAATACTGCTAACCAACCGCCAAAACTCTCTCTCAACAAGCTCTGTCGGCACCATCTTAACAACAACAACAACAACAAGTATAATATATTAGCATAAAGTCAGGAAATAAAAATGAAAACAGGTATTTAAAGATGCCAGGTTGGGGTGGGGGGGGGAGCAGAGTCAACCACATGGAGCAAAAGAATGTTATTCGCCATTGGTCAGACCAAGCCACCTTCTTCCATTGCTCCATAGTCTACCTCCTTTTTGGGCACTGTCAGTAGTGGACAGGAGTCAGCATGGGAACTGGGACTACACAGCCCCATATGCAAAGAGGTGTGATCCACTTTGTGTTCAGAGACTATCCCATCATGGCCAATATCAACTTTTTCAGCAGCGACAGTGATTGGGTTTGATTTTGTCAAAACTAAAATCATCACATTCACCCATTTTACTGCAGTTATACTCACATGGACCGGCATGTTGAAGTAGTCAGCCTTAAACGTGTCGGCCATCTCCCCAAAACTCTGCAACGTATATTCTCTTGTGGCCTGCTCAAAACCAAATGCCTCTGTAGGCTTCTTGCACTCCTATACGCAAATGCATCATTTTAGTTACATTGAGAACCACAAATGCAGAAACACTCAGCTTCACCATACAATTGCAGACACTAATGTTAAAAAAATATTTTGACCATTTTTAATTGACTGCTTTTTTAAAAGTGATTTGATTTTGCTTAACAACTGGGGATTTGGCTACGACAGTACATTGGTTAAGTCCCATTGATCTTTCTCACCTCTGCCACACATTTGGGACAACGCCAGCTACCCTTGGGAGGGTCCGTGAGAGGAGGCAGGAGGCAGAAGGTGTGATAATTATCATCACAGCCATCACATAGCAGCAGCTTCTCATCCTCGTCCCCACGGCCACACATTCGACACACAAATGAGTCCACCTGAGAAAACAGAGTAACAAGTGCATGCATGCGAGTAAATGACCAAATCTTTGACTCAATTTTCAAATATTGTTTTGGTTAAAAACAAGCATAGTATATGTAACGTTTTGTAGCCTTTATAGACACTCAAGCTTCAGTTTTAAACTTGCTAGTTACCAGTTTGAAGACGTTTAATACCAAGACAATTCCTTGGCAAACCTGAGTGTAGTTATTAGTGTAAATTTGGTGCTGCCTCTCGTAAATGATCACAAACTCTTGCTGTGACTTAACTTGCTAACCTTTGTTATTTACTTATTATTTTCGTATGTCTAAAAGGTATCTATTACTGATCAACCGCTGAATGAAAGCTCAAAAAAATATATGTTTACTGAAACACTTTGCCTTTGCTTGAGCAAAAAAAAGGTCTGATAATTTACCCGCCCAAACGTTTTTGCATAATGCACCAATCTTTTTTCAGCTGGGTCCGTTCATTTTTCCACTAAGTGACAGAAACTTTCTATTTAGTTGGAGAGCACAACTGACAAAGCTCTGGTATTGCTCATTCTCTCAACAGCACATTTACACACTTACAAACTGAGGGTTGTTAAGGTTGCGTCTGAGCCTCATTGTCATCTTGGTGCAGGGCTCATCTTTACCAGAGCCATGGAGTTCATCTGCACTGCTGTCCTCCTCCTTTTTCTTCACTTCATTCTTAACTATGAGGTTTGGAGGTGGAGGAGGTATGTCTGAGTCCAACCTTGTGACTTGTGTCTCTCCTGGTTCTTCCTTAATGGTGCCAGCAACACTGCCATCTCTAACTATTACTGTCTGGGGCAGTTCATCTGATGTAAAAAAGAAACAGTGGGGTGGAGAGGGATAACACACATTACAGTATACTTTGCATCACATGAACAGCATTTTTATGGCCTCGGCTGAATGTGATATGCAGAAGACAAAATTTACTTTATAATGCATTTATCTGTATGCAAAAAAAAAAACTGATAAAGCAAATGCTTAACATAACCAACACAGTGCCGATACCTTTCTTTCTAGCCTTGTCCCGTGGCACCAGGCCGAGGCCCATCATCTTGGGTCCAGCGCCGTAGATCTGCAGCTTCTTTAGTTCAGGATTCTTCTCTATGTCTTCTTCAGTAGGTTCCGGCTGAAAGCCAGAGACCACGAGTCAGAAGAATATCCAGGGTTAACAAACCTCCATGCATTAACTGGAGCTGTGCATTTTTTCCCCCTATAGCTTACTGAAGCAAACACTGAACTTCACATTTGAGGCGATGGTAAAGGCTGTCACTATGCTCAGGGAGCCTTAGCTCTTATTCCTTGCACCCAAAGTTTTCCCACAGAACACATAGAAAAGCCATTTATGTACAATTTAAAATATCTGCTTCATAACAAACACGCCTCTAGCTGGGATTAGCAATATAATGCACAATAATAGCTTTCTTCCAAGAGCAGACAGTATGTCAGAAGTACTAACAAGACATTTTCATGCCAATATTTAGCTTATTCACATACTTCAGATTAAACAGACAAAATAATAAAAATACTTTTTTTTTTTTTTTTTAAAGCCAACATTATTATATATAGTACTACCAGAAAAGTGTTACACATCATATTGCCCACCCCAGTTCACAGACTAAGAAATACTGAACAGAATAATAATCCTAACATATAGTCTGGTTAACTGATGTAGTTACAAGCTTGTACTGAAGGCAAAACACGTTTACTGTAATCACACATACAAAGAGAGCAAAGGGTAGGAAAAGCAGCAGCCAAGCTGAGGAGTAAGAGTGTTAAGGCACTGAAATAGCAGAGTCGGCAGCAGAGATACCAATACAGCCCACACCAAAAGGTGAAGCATTAAGAAGCCCAAATCAGACAGGATATCACCATCCAACAGGAAAACCAAGCAAGCTAGCGTTGTTATGCATGTGGCAAGACAGGCAAAATAGAGCTTTTTAATGCTAAAAACAGAAAATGCAGACTAGAGAGAACAATAAGGATAACCGTGGTACAAAGAGGCAGTCAAGCTTATTTACAAAGGGCATTAACAAACTACTTAGTACAACCAGTGCAGAGAATGAGACTGCACAAGTATTACACAATAAGGATCAGCAACAAGAAAAAGTGAGGGTGTGAAACCAGGAAAGGTGTTAAGGTGAATACATAAACACAAAAAAAATAAAATAAAAAATGGAGGAAATAGAGAGGGCCTGAGCAAGAGGCAGTACCGAGGAGATGTGTTGAGAGCCAGTGGTAAGAGGGTGGTGGGTTGGATCCTCTGGACCCTGCATGGGGAGACAACAACTGTAACAAAATGGACTCCAGAGACAAAGAGGGAACAACCAAGGGGAGGAAAACCATCAATGAGCTGACAGCCAAGAATAGGACAAGAACAAGAAAGGGAAAGTGACAGAACTGAAAAGAGAAATTGTGCACATATTTATCTTGAATTGTTCACAAAAACAAATACATATTTCTACTTGATCTATTAAGCTTAATGTAGATAAAGAATGTAATGTGAAATCTTCACATGCCTCAGGCCTAAATGCAAGTGCACTGATTCTTGGTATTTTGTATTTTCTGTTCTGAAATTCAACTGGGGTTATTAGACAAACACTGTCCCTGACTGGACATGGTTTAAGGTTGAGTTCAACAGTGAAAGAGCTGTTTAATGCCCCAATTACTTAAAGGTTCATGGGGTCAGTGCTTTATTATTAATACAGAGTATATTATGAATCCACTGGTCAAGGTCATGGGGAGGCAAATAAAAGGGCCCCATGCTTGCAAAATAAACAAAATGTGAAATGTTGCGTTGACATTAAAGATGAAAAGGACTACAAGAACACATTACGATGGTATGAAACCACTCAGGATAGACTAATGCATTTATGAACCTAATGAAAGGTGAAAACGCTTCACAGAAAAGAAGAGATGGAGAGAGAGATTAAATGTGTGTTTGTGTGTGTGTGCGTGCGAGCGCGAGAGAGAGAGAGAGAATGAGAGCATAAGAAAGAAAGAAAAAGAAAGTGCAAAAAGCAAGAGGTAGAGTGTAACAGTAATGAGACCCATGAGCAATTGAAGCAAGGCATAGATGCATTCTGAAAGAATGGCAACATGGTTCAAAGCATGCTGTGGCTTGCATCTGGAGTTCTGCTCAGCAAAAAAAAAAAAAAAAAAAAAAAAAAAAAAAGTGTACCTAGAAATGCAAACACTGCACGCACTGAGATGGATCCATTTAAATACTTCTGTTAAACACTCATTTACTGGTTTGCAATAAACGTTACACAATTTTCCCCACTTATCCCAGATACAGCTATTTAAACCAGATATGATTAAATCCAAATTTCACTTTGCACATAGTCACTCAAAGCTTTGATAAAGGTTCAGTGCACAAAATAACTTTGTAATTTAAAATAAATAAATGATTAATTAAGCTAAATGCTGCAGTGAGCCATCTTAGACAACTGTTGTGAAATCTATGGTTTCAGATAATTCCCTTTATAAACATGTTTTTACATATCATACACATGATAAATGTTCTAAGATGCAGCAACAAGCTAACCTGCCTTGAACTAAATGTTATGCAACACTGTATACAACATTTAACATTGAAGTCACAGCAACAAGTTTTTATTTTTATTTTTATAAATAGTCTTGCTTTTTGCTGCTTTGTTCCATTATGCGCCCGAGTCTGTACTGTATCTGAAATTTAAAGATACAACAAGCAGGTTTCTGTACAACAAAACAAATAATGTTAATATGGCTTGATTGTGAAAAAGAAGAGTCTTTTTTGTATTGCATAACTGCAATAACTTGGTTTCGAGCAAAGTCTTCACAGGGGCATTATTATTATTATTCTATTCACAACGCTACATTCATGAAAGTAGTCAACTACATTTCTGAGTACATTACAATGTCCTCATGTTCCCTGCCAAAACCAAAATGAGAGATTTACTTTTTTTTTTTTCCTCTCTCTCTCTTTTATGTAGCATTTAAGAGCAAAATTGTCTCAACTAAAATTCAGCTAAGCAGGCTATCAATGTGTTCTTAATCAACTTTGGCTCCTTTTGTCGCTTAAGTCATGTTATAACAAATTATACTTCTTCACAATTGGAATGCCCCCCCACAGAAGCCACTCACCTCAGGCTGTAAGCGATTGGCTCTTCGTCCATAACTACTCATCTTTGAAGGCTGGACAGACTGGCGAAGGGGGATGGAATGAGGTTTATACTCCTTGTCCACGTCATCGCTCTCATAAGGCCTGGGCTTACATGGCTGCACATATATAAATAAAATAAAATTAAAAAAAAAAAAAAAAAAAAAAAAAAATTATATTATATATATATATATATATATATATATATATATATATATATATATATATATATATATATATATACACACACACACATATATATACATATACACATATATATACACATATATATACACATATACACATATATATACACATNATAAAAAGGAGAGGGGAAAAAATGTCTGTTAAGGGTTTCTATTCTGAACACCTTACTACTTCTTATCAACATACTTTACTATTTCTATAATAATTTCAATATCAAAGTATATTCTCAAGCAATAACCACATTCTTTTTCTCCTTGATAAGGCCTTTAAAAAGAAACAAGACTTTATACAGACAACACCAACTTAATGCTACTTAACTAAGTTAAAAACAGCAAATATTAAAAGCAGACAGACTACCGGTAGGCTGGCACCAGACTGGAACATCTCGAAAGGATAGACGATCCTCTCGTAGTGGGACCTCAAGAGGGAGCCGATATTTTTGCCGGGTGGGTAACCGAGCTTCTGGGCCACACGAGCCCATCGTCTCTCTTTACAAACTGTTTCAAAGCCTCCTTCATCTGTGACAATCTGCAATATGGCATCAGAATACAACTCAGCAGCCTCTTTAAAAATAAATAAATAAATAAATTCTTGGACAAATGTTAAGATCAAGGTTGTCAACTGCACTAGGGCTGGACAAAGTGCCTGCATATTGCGATGCGACAATGGGATTTGTAAAGCTAGTTACACTCGATCTAGCTGAACAACCAAGAGTATTTTTAGTTTAGCATGGAAAAAAGAAAAGCTAATGTTGCTTACAAATGCTCTAAAATAACTAAATAAATCCATCCATTTTATTTTTATATCTATCTATCTATCTATCTATCTATCTATCTCTAATATATATATATATATATATACACACACCTAAAGCTTCTCTTAACCCACCCAAACCACATTAAGCTTTTTAATAAAATGGCAGGATGTGGTCTTGGACAAAGTAGGCGTTACTCTGACCAATAAAAACAATCACCCCCCCCCAAAAAACCAAAACAAAACAAAAAAAAACCCTCGTACCTAAGGACAGCCATTTCAGCCAAATTAATGTAATTTAATTATGGATTAATAAATGCATTACATGGTACAATAAAACTGACTGCTTTGAGCACTTATTTGTGCATTATAGCCTTCTGCATTACCCTTGTGTATTGTTAAAAGTTCAAATCATACCATTTAATACAAATTATACCAAGAGTACCTTAGCCAAGCTGAAAAGATCCACAATGCGCCGCTCTATGTTGGGGATTTTGAGCGAGGACCCTTGAATCTCCCAGAACTTGGCAATTCGGTCCAGATAATTCAGCTTCACTCTCGTCTCAGCCTGGCAAATGGAAAGGAGTCCATGGTTTAAAAACAAATCTAAAGACACATACTGATAACACAATTATCTTAAGATATTCAGGAACATGCTAAGCAACATGCCTGACTTAAGGTGACATATGGTGAACACTGAAGAAGGCTATTTATGTGGGTAGTGCTTAATGTAATTAGTGGGGTGGATAAAAACAAGCGCTGTAACAACACACACCTCCAGTTCATTAAGTCTCTGGATACGAGGTGTAAAACGAAAATTGTCCACCTCCACAGCAAAGGGTGGCTGCCAGTCCTGTGAAGAGAGAGACCAGTCAGGATGAATCTACAGCTCTTTTTGAAAACATGTCCTTTGTCTTTTTGATTTGTAAATTTGTATAGATATTACATTATTTGGTATGGTTTCTAAATGGTATAAAACATTTTAAAGACAGTTCCAAATAATTTGTTAGCTAAGCAGCAACAACTAATGTTTAAGCACAGTAGAGCATACCTGCATAAGTTCTCATGCTAAGTTTTCCATCACTGACTACAATTGATTAATGATTATGAATCATTTTTATATAAAAGGCTGCAATTTTAATTATGCCCTATATTAATATACACAAAAGCCACCCGCTCAAATTTAAGTAAGGGATTTAAATAAGGGATTGAGTCAGGATTTAATAAAATCTTAAAATGTAAAGATCACAGTCTCACATTATATTTAGTGCTCAAGTCTGAAAAAAATATTTTGGCAAATTAAATAAATATTTTATTCAGGCAATTACTTGCATTTAAATTGCAGAAAAAAAAAAGTAATTAGATATATTGCGGCCAAATCATTAATCTTAAGCATTTTGAATAACACAGCTTGTGATGTGTCTTGATTTTATGGAACCACTTGTTAAAGCAGCGCAAACATAAAAGTCAAAAACAAAAATGGACAAAATGTGCACGCCAGCACACACACGCACACCATTACTAAGCAACTGTTATCAATGATTAGTTTGCCAAGTTGACCAGAATGTGAAGCTTACTGGTGGAGGGCGAATTTTGCAGATTCCAGACTTCTCTGCAATCGGACGGATCTTGGCAATGTAACCGAGCGGATCGACAAACTCCTCCCATGATGGCTCAAACACAGGACACTCCGGAGGTGGAACAAACTCTTCCCCTCCCTCCATTTTCCTGCCAACACAAATAGAGAAAACTTAAGAAACAAGCAATTTCTGATGTAAAGGCAAAATGAAAACACATTCTGAAATTGTTTCCAGGTCTCTGATCAGTGTGCATGTTCTTTACCAAATCTAATCTGTAACGTAGAACATTCATGTGTTCTTACATTTACGGCAGACGCTCTTATCCAGAGCGACTTCCATGTCCTAATTACAGGGACAGTCCCCCTGGAGCAACTCAGGGTTAAGGGTCTTGCTCAGGGACCCAGTGTTGGTAGTGCTGGAGGTGGGATTCGAACCTGGGACCTCTTGAGCCATAGGTCCATAGACAAGTACCCTACCTCTTAAATACAAAATGCACAGCATAGCTTCGAACTAAAATAAATAAAGAACGTTTTTGAAAACAAGTATGTCAACTTGAAAACACTTCAGGTAATATTACTACTCAGTTAAAATTAAAGGTACATTTCACAAAGTCTCAAAAGTTCTTTCCTATATGACGCTATGCGGTTTCAACTGTATTTATGAAAGCACCGTCATCACTTCCTCATGAAGAAGCTTAGGGTAAACACAAAACAAAGATCTGAGTCTGAGATTTTATAGCCTTTAAATATACCTTTTTAAAACATCACCTATGGTATAAACTATGACAAAACACCCTTTAAAAAGGTACAACATGGGTTTTGAGGTCCACCTGAGGAACTTAAAGGAGTTCATTTTCATTTTTTTTAAGCAGAAAAATGCAAAATAAAACTTTGAAAAGTGGTTTTGCAGTAAACCAAATGTAGGCAAAATGCTCAAAAACGCCAACAAATTTGCTTATATTTACTTACAAAGGTTACAGTTTACCCAAACCCATTAACACTGAAGTTAGATGGAGTGCTTTTGACTGAGACATAATGACAGCAAAAAGAAAAGAGCTCATTTCTACGTTCTCAAAGGCATTAAACACAGCCTGCTTATTTCGAACGGATAAAGAGAGCGTGAAATATGGGAATGTAAATAGAAACGACCACCGTCGCTGTCACAAAAGTAATTAACAAGCTGACCTTTTACGCTACAAAGCAACACAATCATGCTCTCCAAAAATGACTCAAGACCAACTTAGTGTAGTGAATATACACTGAACTTTCATGACGAACGACTAGTGACCAGTCTCTCATGAATGCCCCTCAATAAATCTGGATCAAACACCAGATGGTAAACTCCTGAGTCTTTTGTGACACATTGAGAAAATGAGGTCAAACACTTCGCAGAAGAAAACTTCCCATCGACACGTTAACAGTCGTCTTGACCGAGAGGGGGTCCAACAAAAATAGATGGCTGCTGGATTAGCAGTAATTCAGGAATAAAACAACAAACACCAACTGCCACGATTCCACCTCTAACAAAAGCCCAGCCGTGCCCCATTCACAGCCATGGACCTGTGCTTGCTTATCCACAATAAATGCCACTTCTTAGCAGCCAGTCCTTCATTAACCCAACGTGATGATCTGTAGTGAACACAAAAATCAACATTTAGAGGACGAGCGGAACAGACGGAAAACCGCCGTCAGAAACCTGCCCGCGGACCCGGTCTGAGGGGACAAACCCGTCACGTACACAGCACAGCTTTCACCCGAGAAGGGGAAACAGAAACGACGGGTGGTGAAACGGCCATATTCCATCAAAATTTCAAGTTTCAAGAGCCTGTTTTCTCAGCTCTGTGGAGATTAGTGTAGCACGGAGCTAACGCTAGCTTAACCGTCGCCAAACGAGCCTGTTAAGACTGTAAACACTAACTCGACACCACTCAACACACAAGGACAGAAAACCCCTGAACAAATGTCAGTCTGTGGGATTTCTAGCAGGGTACGGTGTACGTTTTCTAGCTGATAAGGCTAATCAGGTCAGTTTTCTGAGTAAACGAGTGTCTGAGCGACTGGCTAAATGAGACGAGGCCCGGAATGCTAAGCTAGCTCCCAAACAACAACAAAACACACCAACGGAGCGAGTTTCGCACACGAAGTCAACACACCAAGACCTGACACATAACTAAATCAATAACAGACACCAAATGAAGGCCTTCGAAAGTTTAAAGCAGCGTTAAATGCGTGTCAGGCTAATGCTGTGAAAGCTCAAGTCAACAAACGAAGGGCTATCATGTTAGCAGTCAGATTTCTCAGGCTTGCGCCGACGTCAACAAGAAAATCCCCGATTTTTAGTGAAGTGAGACGCTGAGCAAGGCCAGAGCCCCCTGCGACGCACAGAACTGAATCAAAGTTAAGGTTTTAACACTCGGCGGACACCTCTTACACTCCGCCAGTGCGCTCTCAGACTCGTCCCGCTGTGTGGAGCTCTAGAGCCGCTTCGGGCTGGAGGGGAGCCGCTGCGCGCCGGCCGCGATCACGCTCTATTGTTCGGCGGAGGGTCGCTCTCAGGGCGGCTGCACCTCTGCGGCCTCCGCGCTCTCAGCCCATCCCCGTGCTCCGGCGCTCGGCGGCGGCGCTCATAGGCAACGAGCACTTCTTTTTAATGCCCGTGTCGCAAAAAAACCTAGCAAGTCAGAAATTTGGAGTGATATTTGTATACAACCTCCAATAAGCCAGTTAATTTCTCAGCGAACTAGCCCCCGTTCATCCTGTCTGAGCTCCACGCCATTTTGGGTTTTTCATCACAGCCTAAACACAACCCGTCGATCAACGCGCACACGGACGCGCCGTGGTTCCATCCTTCCGCCAGCGAGGTACACATAAAATAGTCCCTCAACTTCCCCATTCAGTAAAAGCTGTGCTGCTCGTGCGAAACAGACGCCTTAAATCACACAGTAACAGCTATCTTCTACAGGTCCCAGATCAGCCATCTTTTTAAAACCACCTACCTCACTTTGAATAGCCCCCAAAACAGCTCCAGACATGGACTCCACAAAACTGAGGTCCAAGATGTTTAAAGAGATTTAAAGTCAGGCAAATTGCAAGGTGGGAGCTGGAGCAGAGAAATTTGCCTGAGCAGATTGAAATCTGGGGAATTTGGAGGCCAAGTCAACACCTTGACCTTGAACACAAACTACCTGACCCATTCCTGAGCAGGACACACACACACACACACACACACACACACACACACACACACACACACACACACAAAGATATACTGATAATCAGAAAGCACAGTATAATCTGAATTTACCGTTCCTAATTTACAGTGTGGGGCAAACATACAAAATACATAAAACATTATGAAACTGAACAAAATAAGGGTTTAAAGAGACTGTACGAGGAAAGCACTTCTGAAAAGGTGAAGGCTTGTTGTAAAGGAGAAGGATGTGATGCTGAAAACGATGGTGAGAATGTTACTGCGTCCGTGGGGAAAGTTCTGGAGTAGGGAAGACCGGCTTTAGCTGGTATAATGATGAAATGCTTTAATTGGGAAAAAGGGGTAAGACTCTTCTGACTGTCAGCGGAAGAGACAGCCTCGGATTTTGGGAGGGACATCCCTCTAGGTCATTCCTGGAACCATCGCTTCCAAAGAGAAGTGACTCAGACCCAACCGTGTGATCAGGACTTCTTCCATTTCTCCAGGGCCCATTTGATCCTCATGCATCCGTTGTGGACGCACAGCCCCATCAGGCACCTTTCCATCAAAGCCAGAATTCACAGTAGCTCTTCTAGAGCCAAAGTGAAAGTGACCATTTGTCTTTGTGAAACACAGCGACGCACATAGTGAACCACACCAAAATGCATCATCTGCATTTAACCCCCACCGTGCAGCAGTGGGGAGCCATATCCAGCGCCCAGGGAGCAGTGATGGGGACGGTATCTTGCTCAAGGGCTCAGAACAACCTTCTAGTGGTCTGGGATTCAAACCCACAGCCTTCTGATCCTCAGGGCCTAGTCCCTAAACACTAGGCCACCTCTCCCCCACCACCGTTGATAGCTGGAAGGTTGTGGGTTTGAGTCCCAGACCAGTAAGTTGCCCTGAGGTACCCTTGAGCCCCAGCTTTGCTCCTGGAGTTCACTACTGGTTTGTTGTAGATTCTCTGACTCAGTCGCCTAATCATCATAATCTGTCAAAAGTTGCCCACTGTTCAAGAACTGACAGTTCACGTGGCGCCTAATACACCCCATGCTGGGAAAGGGATCACGTGAGGAAGTGATGAGTGTTATTCACGTCACCTGTCAGTGGTTTAAATGTTGTGGCTGAACATTGAGGTAAAGCGGCAACGCGGAAGAATTGCAAGCGAGGACTGCGTTGCAGAAGTAGTTCCAGCGAGTTCGGTTTGCGCAGATGGTCTTAGAAGAAAAGAGGACAGCGACCTCCAGCGGTGGAAGGTTGATAGGACAGGATTTAAGCACATTAATATTAATTTTTTTATACTGCGAGGTTTTGAAACCAGCACTGTTTCAGGCTTTAAACCAACACTATATTCACTACAGCACGCTCATTGACTAATTATACACTACATCCATCTGCCCGCCCCATGACTTTTTATTATATAGTCCCTCATATAGTCCCTTCTCTCAAAAAAGCCCCTAAAAGATGATTTATGTTTCTCGTTTTAATGAAAACGTTAATACGACCAGACATTTAACAAGAAGGGAGAACAGTCTTGATTCCATATGCACTAAGCCGGTTCTTCTTTTGGGATTTTATGTGATCTTTTTGTTTGTTAAACAGCTGGAAGGCTTTGCTGGTGCTGCACATTGCTCACTTCCAAGCTTCGGCTCTTATTATAAGCCATAAATAAAATTTTTAAAAAATGTATATATTTTGTGTTATTAGCTATTTTCTTATGAATCATCTATTTCTCCCTCCAGAATGTATTTTTTATGTAAAAAAGTAAAAAGAAAATTTATAATAATAAATATCTTGGTCTCGCTCGTGAAACCCAGGCGTCCAATCAGAGTAGAGCGGGCGGGGCTTAGACTCTGTAATCTCATTTGTTGCTGAGTTTTTCTTAGAAATGTTCTCAGAGCCAATCAGCAAGGAATGTTATATTTATTAACCAAAAGAAAATGAGTTAATTAATACGAAATATGAATTCAATTCACATTAAATAGTTTTAATTTATAAATAAATAAATAGTCTTTTTTCTGACACTTGAGTGAGCTAAATTGATTTCTGTCATATATTATTTGAACATAGAAAAGAGAATCACATTTGAATCAGTCAAATATTTAAAAATACACGTGTATTGTTGCAAGCTCTAAAAGGGTGCCTGTGCCTGATCACTATTTGTCTCCTTTTGCAGAGTGTAAAAGCTCGGGTGCAGAATAGGTGCTCGAGACAAGAAACACAGGACATTCGTTTTCATCTATTGCAAGGACACTTTATAATAGTTAAGAAGCAATAAATATTCACATCTCTCTGTATTCAGTTCCACATGGTCTGTACACAAATGAGACAACTTCCTGTTCGATAAATTTCTAAAATAACATTCAGCTCTGCTGTGACATATATATATATACATGTTTGTATAGGTTACAAAATAAATATGCAATATTCACCTACATTGAGTGTTACACTCACACGCACACGCATTACATTCCCACACACACACACACACACACTCCCACACACTCCTGAATAATGGTTCTGTTTGCCTTATAATCAATATTATAATTTTATGTACAGTTGTATTTATAGAACACTCTTTATTGGCAAGTGCTGCAGTCATGCAATAACATCCAAGGGGTGGGACGGAGTGGGTGGGCTGGGGTAGGAGTGGGGTGCGCAGCAGGCTTTGAAGAATGATACTGCCATTGACTGGTTCTGTCAGCTCAAACCATTTTCGTTCACTTAATTTCTTATTCATAACGGTGGCAAAGTAGCTGACAGTTATAGAAGTACAGTACCACATACACACTGCGAGCACGAACTTAGAAGTAATTAAAAGAATTACTTAAACTGAAGTGTGCTTCAGGATCAATAACTTAACTCACCTCTTGATACAAACCTGTAAACTACACTCCTTATGTTGTTAAAAAGGGGAATGGTTTCAGCTCTCTTGCTTTAACCCAAACAGTAAAGCACATAAAAAAAATCTATACATTTAAACCCAAATCTCATAAGACAACCACAACTCATCCGAAAGTCAAATAAATACTGGACATGTCTGTAACATTCAGTAACAGACGAGTGTGACCGTCCAGAAAAAAAAAAAACACCATTCAAGGTCACGTTTCAGAGACTCTCCACCATGCTCTGCTCAACTATGAGAGGAATTATATACAATATGTATCTCTATTAATTTGTTGTAATTATACCATCTGTATAATTAAATAACATAATAACCAACAGAACTAATCATATTCATAGTAAACATTTATGTCAGAATGAAAAAGAAAAGAAAAAAGTAAAATCCAAAAGATAACATCAGTGCAACCCTGAAGAACGCATCTGATTCACACAAACACAACAGGCATTTCAAATACGCACTGATAAAAAAAAAAAGGAAGGCTGTGGGAGGGGAATCTGCCTCTCAGGGAACATTTCCTTCAAATGCTTGTGACTAGCCCTCATGATTCAAAGTCCCTGGACTGGGTTCATTTGCTGGACCTTTTCTCAGAAGCAGTAGTATGGGCATTTAATTAAGAACCCTATTGACATCCACTGAGACTGAAACAGAAGGCAGAACTGCGTTGAAGTGCATTTTGAGATCTGTACATGTTAAAGTGAGCTCAACTGTTGACAACGTTCTCCACGAGTTTTAAATAGCAGTGTGCAGTCATTACGGACCTGGCTGTTAAGTTCTTTCTAAGCTTGACTGTCAAGTTTCAATACAAAAGTGTCAGCTCTGGTAAACTGCTCAGCTCATAAAGCAGCAAGTAAGACAGCTATCATTACTATCATGATGAAACGTTAATAAATATGACTAAGCAGACTGAGGAGAGGGAACTAGTTGGTTATAATAAGAACATCTGGGTCTGAAAAAGTATTAGACTATTTACAATATAAAATAAACATAGTCTATGTTCTATGGTGTTACATTACCACCTACCCTGAAAACATCTGTTGTTCACATCTGTTAGGCCATCATCTGTGTCTTTCAGTTTACTCTTCACTCACACCTTTACTCAGTCCTGCATGTAGTCAATCCCATCTGGTAGTCAAGCCCTTCTTGTTTCATGGCAAGCACACAAGAACACTGAAGTTCACCGGCTAACACTTACAATTACAGCAGCACACCTGGTGGTACGTATTGAGGCTAAATGAAAATTCCAAATGGTTTGTGACGACTCCTCTAACATTTGACAGTGTGATGTTAATTGCTTTAATTGAGATAGTCTTTTAATACATTTAAAAAATGTTCACATTTACTGGCAAATGTATTTAAAAATTATGAAATGTGCTCCAGTGCTTTGAACATGGCTCTCTGTTGAGACGGTGGTACACAGGAAAACACCAACATTTGCTGCTCTCTTTAGCAAGAAGCCAAACGTGAAATAATTATTTGACTAATTATTGCGTAGTTTTTTTCAGCTGCTATCAGCTAGTGCTTGAAACACATGTTCTGTCACACTGGAAGGTAGAGAAGGTAAGTGAATATACACTTTGTGTCTAGTAGTTTACTGTGCACAGCGGTAAACTCTCCCTGATCAAGGCCCATTACAACATCAGGTAAAATTCAGATAGGCTCTTCATGTTTCTGATGTTCTGACACTGAGAATACATTCTCTTATGGCTCTCTTATGGATTTATACACCCACTCTAGGTGACTGATGGTGTGATTGGTTGTTAACTTGTTGCATTCTGTTCATATTATCACTGTCTAAAAATCGGATTTTAAAAATGTTTGTAGCACAAAGAAGGAAATAAATTTATTGGCTGGCACCAGGTCAGTGACTTCCACACTTACGGTTAAAGTAAGCTGAGCCAAGTTATAGTATCTGAGGTGGTACTCCTTGAACTGTAAGCCACTTTAGGATGGCTGACATTGTCTTACATTTATTGTGTGTTTGCGATTGTGCCGAGTGTATATCCCTCATGTTCATCTCTGTCTACACTTGCGGGAAGCGTAGGTGAAAGTAGCAGAGTCTCAGGAGGTTGCGTTTCTTCTTGCTCTCTGCTTTGGCACGGCCTCCAACTTCTTCCAACCTCTCCGCTGTCCCGCCTCCTACCACCAAGGGGCCACGTAGCGAGCCCCAGCCACGCACCTTCCCACCCTTCACCCTGTTCACACTACCGTGCTGATTCGGTTGGTAGGCTTGGATTTGGCCCTGTCGACCGTGCCGGTCGCCCCAGGTGCGGCTCCTCCACTCTGTCCCACTGATGCTTGGGGTCCCGAGGGTTGTGGCCCGGCCGGCGGTGGCAGTGGCGGGGCGGGGTGCTGGGGGGGGAGAGGGGAGAGAGGCATAAGAGGGGTAAGGGGGGAGGAAGGGGGGGGAGTGGGGAGGGGGATGGAGAGCAGGGAGGATACTGGGGCAGATACCGGCCGGCCGCGGTAACGTGTGGCAGTGACGGTGGCGCCCGGAGACCGGGCGGGTGGGGCGGTTGTGGGGGCTGTGGCTGGCGGATAAATGGGCGGGGTGGGGCGTATGTCCCACGTGGGAGTGTGCGTGTGGGTGCGGCTGTGAGTGCGACAATGTCAGTGGAGGTTTGCTGACAGCGCCCCCTCTGGCCGAGTGTGAGGGCTGAGGCTGCGTGTGGAAGAGGGCAAACGGTGGGTGTTGGGAGAGTGGGGAGAGAGGAGAAAGGGGGGGAGGCGGTGGGACGCACGGCGAGCCCATGTGTCCCAAGGTCCCGTAGCGACCCTGCTGCAAAGCATGCTGGGAAAACGGTGGAGGGTAGGGGTTGTGCCCGGAGGGGTTGGGGAGAGGCCGGCGTGGCAGGGTGACACGCTGAAGCGTGGGGTGCTGGTGCTGGTGTCCAGATGCTGGTGCGCTCTGCACGTGGTAGCGTTGGTGCGGATGGTAGTAAGGGGGTGGGGGCTGCTGCCCAGCCACACTGCTGCTGGTAGTAGTGTGGCAGTACTGGGCGTGTAGCGCCTGGATCTTGGAAGGGCCCCCGGCTTCCGATGAGCATGGGGAAGGGGAGAGGGGCGGGGGTCCTCCAGTGCTCGGTGGGGCCACGGGGGCGGGGTAGGGTGGCCCCGGGGGGATAATGGGGGCTGGTGTTTTGGCCCGCTTGCCCCCAAACAGGGAGCCCAGGAAGGAGCCGGCTGTGCTCGTCCCACTCCCCGTCCCACTGGCTCCTCTCTCGCTGCTGCTGCTGCTGGAGGCTGGCCCAGCGCCAGCCCCCACAGGTGTGATGTGTTGTTGCTGCTGCCCCGGCCCACCCCCCACCCCCACTCCGGGGCTCAGGATGGGGCGGTGAGGCCGGTAATCTTCTGCTCCATAGCAGCCCGGGAGAACAGTAGCTACTGGGTAACGCTGGTGAGGCCGTGGACTGCTAATGATGGAACCCTAAGACAAAGAGAGTGGGGGGAAAGGAGGAAGAGCAGCAAGAGGGCGAGAGGAAAAGAGGCAGAGAAGCCCAAGAGGGTTCCAGAGTGGATTGACAAATAAAGCAGGAAGAAAGGCATAGGCAGAAATACAGGGAAGGGACAGAGAGGACAAGGGATCATGACAGGATGAAAGTGCACGGCAGCAATGAGATATTGAGGAATAGTAAGGAAAGCGTGGCAAACAGAGGTAGTATGACAGGTTCATAGGACAGGGGAGGAGAAATGGGTGAGTTGATTAGAGTCATGGAACAACTTAATTTTCGTATGATGTAGTAATATACAATGGAGTTCAAGAACATAAACACCATCACAAATGCAAATGCCAGATCACGAGTAAAAAAGAATGAAGGTGCATGAAAACAACTACTTAATGCATTAAGACTGCACACATACAGTAGGACTGTCACAATCAACTCTATATATTATATTATAAAACTATATATTATCAAATGAAACAGACATAGCTCATGCTCAAGTAAAGATACAAACTCACTGCTACCCTTTAAATGTTTGATTTTAAATAAGAACCTTTGCTGTACTCTCAAGATCCATGGCATGTTTCAGTAGATCTGTTTTCTGTTAACATTGCTTTAGTCCAGCTTAAAAAAAACACCTGATTCACATTGTGCTTGTTGTGATGTGAGCACATGATTGTGAAAAATAACAACAGTGGAAGATCACTGTGGCTGAAATAATTGCAAGCGATTCGGTAATAAATGTGACAGGCCTACTGGCAAATGAAATAGCACCAATAATAGCAAATCCATCCACATATCAAATATTAAATGGGTGACGTCTTCCCCGCTGTTTCTGAGCACACATATGGCAAACCATCATTTTGAAGCACTAGCAGGGAGCATATCACCGTGCATATACAGGCATAGGATACATAAATGCACAGTTACGGTTCTGCTTCTGAGGAGAATGGTAACAACACATGCAAGGACATTTTTTTTTTATGTGCGGAGGGGGGGGGTTCTTCAGGCAGACATGCGAGGTGGGTGAGTGGTGGTCACTTTGGTGATGAGTTTTTGGGCGAAAGCTAAAGATACAGACCTCTGCTCCACTCAGACTTACTTCCATTGTACTGTCAAGGGAACCAACGCTGTTTCTGCGGCCACGTTTCCCTGCATCCAATCAGGACATGTCAAGATTCTCCACATGGGTGTGAGGGATGTCTAGAGTACTATTCAGATGCGATAGGTTTTCTGTATGGTAGTGGGTTAATGTAATTTTATTACCACAGCTACGGTAATATTTAGGACTCTTTCACATTTGATTAGAATTAGCTGTATAAATAACAGCAATGGGAGCGTCTCTTGCCATTGTCAGCAAGCGAGAAAGGGAAAAAATCTGTTGTATAATTTAGACAGTTTATATTTACCCTGTTTGTTTTAAGGTAGTTTAGTATTTAATTAATAATGGCATACATTTACAGCTGTCAACATCATATGCATAAAATTAAGCCCCTTTGCTGTCACTGAACATGTTTTAATGATTGCAGACCTACATCTGAGGCAGGATTTGAGCCACAGAAGAACAGAAAGATTAAAATGAGGTCAGTTTCTACATACAGTATCTCACAAAAGAGAGTACACCCTTCACATTTTTGTATTTATTACATCTTTTCATGGGACAACACTGATGATATGACACTTTGATACAATACAAAGTAGTCAGTGTACAGCTTGTATAACAGTGTAAATTTGCTGTCCCCTCAAAATAACTCAATACACAGTCATTAATGTTCAGGTCCCCCTCAGAACAGGCCTCGCTATGGTCAACCAAAGGAGTTGAGTGCAGCGTATGCTCAGCGACATATCCAGAGGTTGTCTTTTGAAAATAGACCAATGAGTGCTGCCAGCATTGCTGCAGAGGTTGAAGGGGTGGGGGGTCAGCCTGTCAGTGCTCAGACCATATGCCGCACACTGCATCAAATTGTTCTGCATGGCTGTTGTACCAGAAGGAAGATTCTTCTAAAGTCCAGTCCCTGGTCATCTCGAAACTGGACTACTGCAACTCTCTTCTGGCAGATCTTCCACTGAAGGCAATGAGACCTCTACAACTGATTCAAAACGCCGCTGCAAGACTCATCTTCAACCATCCCAAGTTCTCTTCTTCCACTCCTCTGCTGCGGGACCTACACTGGCTCCCAGTGGCTGCTCGTATCAGGTTTAAAACTTTAACTCTTGCTTACAAGGCTACTAACAGCCTTGCACCATCTAACCTGTCTGCTCTAATCAAACACCGTGCCTCTTCTTGTCCTCTCAGACCATCAAACACTGCTTGTCTTGAATCCCCACCATTGAAAAAAAGAGGAAGACATGCATCAAAACTCTTCTCAGTTCTGGCCCCTCAGTGGTGGAACGAACTCCCCCTGATGGTCAGAACAGTCCCTTGCTGTCTTCAAACGTCTTTCTCAGGGACTAACCCTCCCAAACCATCTACTCTCCTACCCCTGCTCCATCTTTCCTTAAAAACCTCAACTCTCTCTTTCCTGTCAAAAAAAAAAAAAAGTGTGTAGTGTATATACTTGTCACAAGGGCTCTTAGTTTGTTACTTAGGTGGTAATAGCTAATCAGCAGTTACTGATATGAGCTGGTTACCAAGATGATGATCCAATGTGGAAATAAAGCACTGTTGTAAGTTGCTCTGGATAAGAGTGTCTGCTAAATGCCGTAAATGTAAATGTAAATGTAAATGTAAAGATGATGCACAAGAAAGCCCGCAAAGAGTTTGCTGAAGACAAGTAGACTAAGGACATGGATTACTAGAACCATGTCCTGTGTTCTGATGAGACCAAGATGAACTTATTTAGTTCAGATGGTGTCAAGCGTGTGTGGCGGCAACCAGGTGAAGAGTACAAAGACAAGGATGTCTTGCAGTCAAGCATGGTGGTGGGAGTGTCATGGTTTGGGGCTGCATGAGTGCTGCTGACACTGAGGAGCTATAGTTCATTGAGGGAACCATGAATGCCAACATGTACTGTGACATACTGAAGCAGAGCATGATCCCTGGGGAGGTGGTGGTCTAGAGGTAGGAACTCTTGAGTCTTTGGCTCAAGAGTTCCCAGGTTCAAATCCCACCTCTGGCACTACCACCACAATTGCTCCAGGGGGGGACTGTTCCCTGTAATTAGACATGGAAGTCGCTCTGGATAAGAGCGTCTGCTAAATGCTGTAAATGTAAATGTAAATCCCCTCCCTGCAGCAGGGCAGTACCTTGCTAAAGAAACTGAGGGTAAAGGTGCTGGACTGGCAAAGCATGTCTCCAGACCTAAACCCTATTGACCCATTTGTGGGGCATCCTCAAATGGAAGGTGGAGGAGTGCAAGGTCTCTAACATCCACCAGCTAAGTGATGTCATCATGGAGGAGTCGAAGAGGATTCCAGTGGCAACCTGTGAAGCTCTAGTGAACTCCATGCCCAACAGAGTTAAGGCAGTGCTGGAAAATAATGGTGGCAACACAAAATATTGACACTTTGGGCACAATGAGGACATTTTTCACTTAGGGGTGTACTCTTGTTGCCAGTGGTTTAGACCTTAATTGCTGTGTGTTGAGTTATTTTGAGGGGACAGCAAATTTACACTGTTATACAAGCTGTACACTGACTACTTTACATTGTATTAGAGTGTCATATCTTCAGTGCTGTCCCATAGATATAATAAAATATTAAGAAAAATGTGAGGGGTGTACTCTGTATTGTGAGATACTGTATGTTCTTTCTTTCCCACAGAAGAGATGGCATGATCCATCCATTTGGGATCTCCTTTACAATACAAACATGGTGGAGTCATAAGTAATGGCAGTAAATGTGTTTATTGCTTCACTGCTGTGTGTTTAATACTTTTTATTAGGGTCTGTGCATTGTAAATGTGTGTATTGACTTTGAGTGATTGATAGTGTATCTTACCTGAATCAGACAGGTCCCTCAGGGAGGAGCTGAGAGCAGTGCGTTTAAGGCCCTCGCCAGGAGAGTAGTTGTCATCTATACTGGATCTTCCTATAGTGCCATTCACCACCTCACTCTTGACCCCACCCACACCTCCGCCCACCACACTGCTGCTCAACAAGCTGGGCCGCATCACGCCTTTCTGCTTCTCTAGCTCCGCTGCAGATAGAAAAGGGGCAGAGCAAAACATGAAAAAGTGCTGTTAAGAAAATAGCATAGCATTGCTGTGTAATTACACTGGCACTTAAATTGTCCTACTAATGTTACTGTAATATAACAAAAGTCCTCTGGTGGATATTTCCTTATATAAGCAATATATCAGATATATCAACTTCCTTTTTTCCCAGCAACTATCAGCGATGAACAATGAAATGCCAAAAATATGTCACTGCACTCAGCACTCAAAAATTGACAAAAGTACAGGAATGTGCCCACACATTTGTCAGTATCTGTAGATGAACACGTCAAACAGTAAAAAAAAAAAAAAAAAAAAAAAAAAAAAATACATCAAGTTTTGGATTAAGAACCTTAATCTTAAATGTTGGATGGTTTGGCATAGGCTAGATTGGCACTCAACAAGGACCAGCAGAGGGAGCTGTACTTACACTCCACTCTGTATTTCTCCATCTCCTGCACCTCGGCAATGCTCTCTCTTAGGTCACTGACGAAACGCGTGCGATCCTGCAAACTTGGTGCATTGAACACAATGAGCACCTTGCGCTCTCCGCCTGGGATCGCTGATGTTAGTCTGACGCCATTAGGATAGTCTGAGAGAAGTCAGGTAGAGAAAAGAAAGACCAAAAAATGAAAATGAATGAAAAAATTACTGCTTTTGACCTCACCAATAAGCTAAGAACTGTCTGAATATACAAACTATATCTTACAGGAGTTCTGGAACATGTGAACCTGCATCTCGACCAGAGGGAAAGACTGCCGGAAGCTGTAAGTCACTGAAGTTTTCTTCTTCTGAAAGATTTTTGTTACCTGTCAGATAAAGAACAAGAAGAATAGAATGAAATAATAAAAAAACCTACATTTATAAGGAAAGGAAATGCACTCGGTCTCGATGAGTGTGGTTGCAAGAACAACTAAGTAATTAAGCATACCACTAGCAGGTCATTGAAGAGGAAGACCTCTCTCTGGTGGACCCCTGTCCGCTGGGGCCGGTTTAGGTCAGGAACCTCATATAGCTGGCAACAGCATACCAGCCTTCGATGGGGAAGCGACAGGACCTGTGTAATGACAGTTCAGTATCCTTCATTCTGTCACTTTACAGAAAAATTCAAAAATCATAATGAAAAACTGCACAGAAAAAAATGCCATAAAAAGATATAAACGAATTAGCCGCATTTAATGTTTGAAAGAAACTCACTGGTTTCTTGCCCACAATGACTCTTTCTACAGCCTGGACCTGGGAGACATGGTCATCATTGGTCCTCAGCTCCCACTTCTGAATGCGCTGATAGATCCCAACCAGCAGGTCACGAGGGATATCTTGCCCATTGTCCACTCCTGAGGGACAAAAATATTTCAGTTCTCCCTGAATTGGCTGTAGACTGGTGCAGTGTGGCTGCAGCTATAGACCTGGTTATCCTTGACAAGAATGAAATACTCGCTAATACCGCTAATTATGAATGAAGGCTGGCAGGCATTATGTAAATAGTTTGCAATAGTTTACATCCCTAAGTTTACATAGTCTACATAAGGACACCTTAAATATATAAAAACTGATATACAAGTAGACAACCTGCATGATTGTGAAGAGTATGTTAGTGTGTGCAAACATGATGGGCATCCTACCTCTCAGGTTCTTTATGAAATCATCCAACTTCATTTTCCTGTCAGCTTTGACACTGGGGCTATACATGTCCGTGTTGAGGAGGATAATGGCAAAGGCCAGGATGAAGATAGTGTCAGGATTTTGGAACTGCCGCACCAGTGCAGGATTACACACACAATATCTCTGGCTGAGGGAGAAAGAGAGTGAAAGGGAAAAGAAAGCTATACATGAATATGGATAATCATATTGAATTAAGTTAAGATTATGCTAGTATTAAAAGCTTGGGCGGGGTGGGGGGGGGGGGTTACAGTTCTATTTATACTCATACAATATATTTGGTATTGATTAACCCACAGGTAGCAACAAATATTCTCACCTGAAAGCCTCAATGAGTCGTTCCACTTTTTGAGCCTCTCCTTGCACTTTGATCTGAGCCTGAAACTTCCTCAGTGCATCGTCTAGATCCATTCCAGAGAAATCCATCTCATCAACCACACAACTGAAACACAAAAGGGCACGGCAAGATTTGGGCATATCTGCAGTGTTTGCGAACAATCAATCAAATTTCAGCCATTTGCCATTGATGTGCTTTACAACATAATGTACTTTTACAACACAGTTCCAACACTGGCATGCCTCTTTAGAGATCCCATGTTTTCTGTTAATGTTTTAAGGCTGTTTATGGATTTAGTAAAAAAAAAAAAACAGGCTTCTCTACTGCCAGCTGACTTACTCAAGCACATCCTTGTTGAACTGCTTCTGCCTGTTGCCCAGAAACTCCCCAATCATCTGTCGGCTCAGGCCTTTCCTCTCAAGAATGAAGCGGGCAATGCCAACAGGCGTGTCCGACACAAAGCCGCGCTCTATCAAGTACTGGATGCCTTTCTCTGGTTTCCTAAGATTCAGAACAACATAATGCACAATAGGACAGATCACTTTTCTGTACCATGAGAAATTTTTCTGTACCACTCCATGTCAGCAAAAACGCTACACAAACACAAACTACTGTATAAGCCTAACGCTGTTTTATTGATTAAAGCCTCAGCTTCAAAAAGGAATTGATTTTATGTTATTGGTTCAGAATCTATCATTCAGAATCTATGGAAGATAAGAAGGTAATCTCCCAAGTAGTTTTTTAGATAGCTTAATGTGGATCTGATTTTGTAGTAGTAATATAGAAAGAGTTAACAACTTTTTACTCACTTGTTGAAGAGATTAAGGCCAATGCGATACTGCCTCCTCTGCATCACATCATTGTTAAAGGCAGGTGAGTCCCAGCTGTGGCGGCTCTCTCTCTGGTATGTCTGCTTGCCCAGGGGTGGCAGTGGCTCCCTCAGGCTGTCCCTGGATGAAGAGCCTGAGCTGCAGTTGATGGTTTCATTAGAGTTTGTGGTAGAGTTTAGTGAGTCATTGTCACCATCCGAGCAGCACTGCTGATCCAGGCCACCTGGGGGCAATGGGGCAGATGAGGAGGAAGAGAGAGGTGTGGTTGGGGGTTGCTGGGGAGAAGAAGACGACGATGGTGTGTCAGGATACTGGTGGTGATGGTGGTGATGGTGGTGGTGATGGTGATGGGCTACGTGGTGAGGGATGTGTGATGGCAACGGGCGACTAATTGGACGCGCCTGGCCTTGCGCTGCAGCGGAGGTTGCAGAGCGAGCGTTGGGGTTGTGTTTCAGTGTCCCTTGTGGGGAGCCACCAGTTGAATCCTGCTCATATACTAGCTGCCTGCCAAGGGAGCCACGGTCCGAGCGGTCACTCATGTCCACCGAGCTGTCACTGGGTGGCTCAATGGTGAGCAGGGGCAAGTGTGCCCCCCGTAAGCGGTAGTCTCGGCACTCTGTGCAAGGTGTGCTTCGTCGACTGTTGCTGCTCCCTCCCCCCTCTGTGTCACGACTGTCCTCTCGCCCTCCAACCCCACTGCTCCCACCACCTCCACCCCAGAACTCTGTGTCTGTGCTGCTTGGAGCTCGGTCCAGTGAAAGTGGTGAGGATGGCAGGCCATCATCCATGTAGAGGGTGACATCGCTGTATGAAGTGGCTGTGCTATCCTCATGCATGCTCAAGCCACCTCCAGCACCGCTCCGGTCCCGGTCACCCATTCCTCGACGGAGGGATGGGTGACTGCTACTGCTCCAGATGCATTCACCAAAATCATCCACCACTCCACTGCTGTCCCCGATGCCATCTTGAGAGTCATCTCTTGAAGGCCTGCATGTCAGGGCGTCATCGATGGAGTCAGCCAGGGATTTAACCTAAAGGATAAAATGAAAGGAAAATATAGCAAACTTTTGCTATAGCAAACAAACAGTTGACAAAATGAAAAACTACAAAAGAATAAGAATCTTAACTCTTAATTATCTGATATAGCTCTTTATTATGTAAAGGGAACATTACTATTTGTATTGTAAAGACATCACAGCACAGCACACAGTGAGACACAACAAAACAGGGGTACCTCAAGGTAACTTACCAACCTCAAAACTACCTTTCAATCATGGGGCCTGGTTCCTAATTATTTGGCCACCGCTGCCCAATTCTAATGGTCCTTCTAATAATGACAACCATAGTGATAAATATAAAAAAAATTAAAGTTTAAAGAATTTTCATTAAAATCAGTTTCCAATGAATAATCCACAGTGCAAACCAGCACGACAGCTAGGAATTCTGAGTAAATTTATACATCTATTTTCCCTTTTTATATGACTATTTTCAGTTCCCATATTATTCAATGACAATTCAGTTTATGGCCAGTATGCGCTCTTTCAATTTTTTCCCCATTGATACAATTTACAATTAATACTGTAGTCAATCTGATTTTCAAATTTACTAATCCCTTCTAGGGTTAGGATTAGGGTTTTTGTTTTAAAAATAGCAAAGTGACAAAATTTAATATCACATTTTGTAGAAAATATCACATTTAAGCCTTATCCCTGAAGTTAAGGGTATGATTGCAGCTGATGTGTACACTCTCAAGGAAAAATACTAATCCATAAGACATTTGGTAGGGGGGGGAAAGAATCCCACCTGTTTGGAGAAGGAGTCCTCTAGGTGGGTGTAGTCGCTAGAGCGGGCAGGCAATCCAGGTTCAAGGTCTGGCGAGTGTGGAGGGCCCATTCCTGGGCTGTGGTGGGTCTGAGGTTGTGCCTGAGGCTGGCGATCATCAAAAGAGTACTGCATGCGCATGTTGGACAGTATGATGCGCCGTGTCATGCGACTTTCAGAGGCTGAGCTTCGCAGACGCTCAAAGTTCTTGTTCATGCGATATTGGCGGAAGGCGGTCTGGATGGTACGCGCTGCTCTTCTGCTCAAGAAGTAGCCACCATACTTTCTCTCCAGCATTTCCACCTGGAACATGACCCAGGTTCTGTTAGTTTCACTCTATGAGGCCTAATAAATGTCAGTTTGTTGCAAACATTCACGTTCACAAACTTTCATACATCTTTCATATTGATATCTCATTGACAAACATTTATAAAAATACAAAATCATAAAAAAAATTTAAAATGCTGTTGATAGCTATGTATAAGTTTTCCAATGCACACATTTTAGAAATGTCCTACAACAACTTTTCAGCTTCTAATAACTGCTCAACACAAATGGGAACATGTTTGAAACTGTTGGAACAACAGCTTTCATCACAAAACTGCCCAGAGCATGGGATACTGGTCCACGTTTTCCATATTTCATATTTCCAACTAATCAGACAATCAAGGTCCTACCATAAAAAGTCTTTCTTGTTTTATAGCAGATATTCACTAAAAAGTGCAGAGAAGGGATCCTCAAAAACAAGGGGCTTAATTTGTAAACCATATGTAAATGTGTAGCACCAAGTCTGTCAAAGAGAATATGCTGTTGCTATGTTGATAAAAAATATGTATTATGTATAACATGTAAAAAAAATGATATGTAAAACATGTAATATACAAATCAAGCTACTTAAGAGCAGAGCTGAAAACTTCACATGTGCTCAATTATATATATATATTTTTATTATATTTTCAGAGTTATATTCTGTTTATATTACAGATAACTTACAGAAACTCAGGTGTATTCTTATTTTTATAAATAACTTATAAGCAGACACTGAACGATTATTCAAAATGGATTTAATATATATATAATATTTTATATTAATAAGAACCCAGGTTTTAGAACCACTGTACTAGAGTTTGTAAAGCTAGTATAAACAGAGCAAAGAGCAGTACTGCTTTTTTTGCCCTTTGCTTTAAAAAATGGGGTTGTTGGTAATTATTTTGATGTCTCCACCAACTTAGGCAATATATTTTTTTAAAATCTAAAACACGTCATGAGACATCATTTACTCTGTACCTTCTTGTCCTGGAGGTCTGTGGAGAGCTCATAGCTGTCTGACAGAGCCTTGCAGCGTTTGTTCTCTTCCTCCTCCTGCTTGCGTAATGCCAGGCTTGCCGGCTGGTTACGGGTGCGGTGGGCCCAAGCAAGACTGGCTGGGCTTGGGGGGGGCACCACCGGCCCCCGGGAGCCTGGGGGCCCACAGCCACTGTCGTTGTAGTGATCAGAGTGGTGGGAATATGCTGCTTTGCTGCTGTCTGAGAAGGGGCTAGACTCTGAAGCCTGTGTCTCCTCCTCGACACTGTAATTAGAAAGAGAGAAAGAGAGGGAGGGTGGGAGAAGGCGGGGGTTCATTTTCTAATCAGAAATAACCGACACACTCCATAAAGATAACATGAGATAAAAATCACCAGCTCAAGCAATTCACTACTCAACACCATCATTCATTTTCCACCGACTTTGCACTTTTAATCACAGATAACACCTTTAAGTTGAGGTCTGAGGAGAGCTGTCAGTGCTTTGACTACATAAATGATTGAAGTTAGGTACAACGTTTAATGCATTTATATATACATATATTATTGATAATGGTTAATAAACCATGACTAAAATACTTATGTTAATTAGCACAAATACAGATACAAACACATAATCTTATTTAATCTGCTCTCAGACAAACCCTGTATAATTAGTCTTCTAGTTCCTGTTCACTTCCTGCTTTGGTATATCAACGCTTCATGAAGTTTAATCAGGTGCTGGGGATGGAAGTGTACATGTTACTGTGCTGTGCATAAAGGAAAAATCTGGGTCTAAATCTGCGTTCTTAAAACCAGCTCAAGAGAAGTTGAATACACAATGAATACACAATCTTTATTTGAATGTATTCTGATGATCTATTGTGTTATTTAATTAAGATAAAAACATTTTCATAAACATAATGAATGCAATCATTTCTGCTGTGAAGGAAAAGCAATTAGGTATCAAGTGTTACTTTTATTTATTTATATTATGTAAAACATTCTAAAATTGGCGGGTAGCGGTGGTCTAGTGGTAGGATACTTGCCTACGGACCTCTGGATCAAGAGGTCCCCGGTTCGAATCCCACCTCTAGCACTACCACCACTGGGTCCCTGAGCAAGACCCTTAACCCTGAGTTGCTCCAGGGGGACTGTCCCTGTAATTAGGACCTGTAAGTCGCTCTGGATAAGAGCGTCTGCTAAATGCCGTAAATGTAAAATTGATTGTGCCAAAATATAAGATAATTAGTGAAGTCACAAAAACCCCTAAGAATTATTTTTCTTTTTTGGGTCTCTGACATCATGATGGGCTCTTTCTTCAATAATATATGGAGATATATATATTTTACATTGTTAAAAACATAACATACGCTAAACATTAACATTAAATTTGAACACGAATAGAAAATATTTATATGTTGGCAACATTTAGGACAATTATTGAAATTTCACTAATCAGCTATCACAGAGTGTTTTTCTTTTTTGGCAGCCAGATGTTGTCATGGTGTGCTTCATTGGGGCAGGATTTATAAGTCCCAGTGAGCCAGAGCAGAGCGTCATTCACCCGAGTTAGCTTTGATGTGACAGCGGTTATGTTCAGTATGGTAAATAAAGTTAAGTAGGAGACTCCCGGCTATGCACATTTGTCCAGCCCACAACACCCTAGTGTTACAGATGTTCACTTTACTGAGGACATCACTGCATTTAGTCCAGGTCAAAGTTCAAAATTCAGGAAAGAGCTCAGAATTCACTCACTGGCAGGATTCAGCTTCCTGGAGTGCATCTCCTGTTCTGCTGGGTAGCATCAGAGCAGTCATTTAAATAGACACACACACACACACACTCTCACAAATGCTTGAAACTCACATCCAGATCAGTCTTGCTACCAACTTTTCCCTTTCAATATCAGATCTCTTCCCAGTAAAACTCAGCAGGGGGGGAAATCAGCCAAAGAAAAACCACCACTCACAAGGTCACACTTTTTCAGAAACAGAAAGCAAAAAGGTCAGTCTTTCCCTAAGCAACTGCCCCGTCAGCTTTGCTTCAGGAAATACCCCAGCATGTGATTATAATGCATAGAGTGACATGTTTCTAACAGCACCATCTGTATATATATGTCTGTAACAAAAGCTAACCATTCCTATCTTTATTGAAGCCTGAGGAATTTCCTTGCCCATGTTTGCCATTCTGGTAGTTTAACGCTGAACTCTGACCACTTGGTTTTGTACAGCACAACATGCACACCCTCTTATCTCCATGTAACAACAGGTACGCATTAAACTCAGACCTAGAAAGACCAAGGATGTTTAAAAGGACAATAATCTCCTGTCACATGAATGTAATTGTACAAAGACCTACACAAACACTGAACAACAATGAGACTGACATAATCAACAACACCCAGACAGTTTAACTTACTCACACACACACACACACAAATGCTCTTGTCGACCTAATGAGTTTGCAGAAGCTTTCTCCCCACTTAAGTTCCAAGTTCACTATGCGGAGGCTGTAAAGCTCAATAATCCACCAGCTCCGCGACTCTGAGGCTTTGGGGCAGCTCAGCTGTTATGACGAGAAAGTCAGGTCAGTAGCACTTGGTCACATGTCCATACTTCACCACCCTCTCTCTTGCTCTCTCTCCCCCTCCCTCTTGTTATTCATATTGCATGAAGTGCACTAGAGCAATGTGAAAAAAGTCAAAAGCTGTTGGAATGAGTGACTGAGACAAGTCATCATCCTGTCTGCTTCAAATCTTCTGCCTCATCTTCTGGTGACTCAGTCTTGCAGCTTTTTCTGTAACAGCTAGCGATGAATGTATAAAAAACATTTTAAGATAAAAAATGATTATATAAGCTCAAAATATAAACATTTTATTCATCACTGGATCCCATGCAGCACATTACAATGTTTTGTTACAGATCAAGGATTACAGACCTGGAAAAATGAAGATCTGGGAAAAATATGTAATGTTATCCATTAAATCTGACTGACGCTCAGTTAAAACCTGCTTTATCAGCTGTAAATGATGAAGTAAAGTTTCAGCACACTAAATTTGCAGACTCATGTCAATGTCAATGTGTCAATGTTCAAGTTTCAGCAAGAATGATGGTGGAAGTCTTTACAACCTGCACATGGACAGTGGTGGCCTAGTGGTTAAGGAACCCAGGATCAGAAGGCCATGGGTTAGAATCCCAGACCAGGTAGGTTGCCCTGAGGTATCCTTGAGTAAGGTACTGTCCCTGTCACTGCTCCTCGGGTGCTTTCAATAGCTGCCCCCTGCTGCATGTGTGTGTGTGTATGGGCAAAATGCAGAGGTGCAATTTTGTTGTGGTTCACTGTGTGAAATTTAAATAATTTAAAGCCCTGAATGCCTTTAAAGGACTTATTTGGTGCAGTTCTGGATAACATGCTGAACTTGTTTTCTTGCTGTGCTGTTCCTTTGTTTGCCCTCGCTGTGGTTTTGAGCCCTGAGCTCACATGGTTTCCTGTGTTTATGAGGTGTTGAGAGACTGGACAGAGACCGGCAGGAAAACAGAGTGGTTGTTCCATTTGGAAGCTGGGGTGTGTTTTTTGTGAGCTATGCACAACACAAATCTAAATCTCTGTCAAGCCATTTCTTTACATGCTGTATTACTGTCTGAGGCAAAGTTATTTTCTAGGCCCACAGTTCTGTCACCTCTGTGTAAATTGAATATCTGCTTTGGCCATGTTACAGGATATTTCAGCAAACATTATGAATACTTATTAGTGGTGGCACAGTGAAATGGCTATCATTAGCACAAGAACGGTTTATGCTAATGTTTCTATTGAAATCTACAATACTAAATCTATCATGGTCTATAAACAGTAACTGTAATTTAGGGGTTCTGTTCTGTTACTGGTAAAAACTCTGCAACCACAGTAAAATTTAAATCCCACCAGGGTTGAAAGCTTCTTGAATTATAATTTGTTGCAGAAATGGTCACAATTTCATTGAAATGAGAGCCTCTGAGCAGTAGTTGCCTGGTGGTTAGAAACTAGGCCCCATGATCAGAAGGTTGCAAGATCAAGTCCCAGGTTACCATGAGGTTCATTTGAGCAAGGTACCGTCCCCCCACAGTGCTTCTGTTCTGTTTATTCACTACGTATATGTTTGGATGGGTTAAATGCAGAGGACAGGCTCAGTTTCATTTCCATTTCAGAAAACCAATCAGTTTCTCACTGAAGACCTCTGTGCTGAACATTTTGCAGCATTCAGAATCCTTTAACCGTAATCAGATTCCATGGCTGGATCACATTTTACCTTAGTCAGAATCAAGTGCCCTTAAAATAAATAAGTAAATAAAATATTCAAATCACTTGCTGTGAGCTGAACCATAGGCTGACCACTGTTTCCCAATATCACTAATGGTAGGTGTGTCTGACAAAAATGAACAATAACAGTATGGTAGGGGTGTCTCATAATCTGGCAACTTATATGCATTGAATTATACTGAACTGATTTATTGCAATAATAAAAGTATTTTGAGTCTTAAGAAGAGTTATCAATGCAGAGCTAATTATAGCATTATGAACAGACTCCAGTGTTTACCAAAAACGCATGAAATTTCAGGTCCAGCACATCCAAACCCTTCAGTCAAGATGTTTGTCAGTGAGTGTGTGTCCACTTTGCCATTTCATTTCTTTACCTGTATTAATCCGCTGTTCCTCCCACACATCTTGACCATCTACCCACCCACGCATACAAGAGAGAAGGAAACAGGATTGCTTAGAGACGGTTGCCATGAGACCAGTGTAGGAGGGGAGACAGTCCTTAGAGGGAGAGGATGAGGTTGCTATGGTAACTGAGGTTTTATACAGCGGCTGTGGGTGTTGCAAGAGAAAGCTGCAGGTTGTGAAAGTGAATTGCGGGATTATGGCAAACATTTCAGCACCGCTCTAAAGACATGCAGCTCCAAAGGCAAACTGCCACTGTATTTGTTTTTGGTAGGTCTGTGGAAAAAACTTGATTAAAAGGAACTTATCAAAGTATGGGAGCAAAAGTACAATTAAAACCTACATGATTCTGCATTTTGCAATAACTCCACACTCACTGCACGTTTCCAAACCCTGCCTCAGGCCCATGTTCAAAATCCTCCATTAACTTCAGGCAGTCGGCTCAGATGCCCTCAAAACATCATCTCTTCAATGCATTTCCGCTTTGAAAAACATATAAGAATGATCTGCATTTCAAAATATCCACTCCTATTGAAGAACAAAGTGGATTCAGTGTCACCACAAAGAATATTCTTATCCATTTAAACACAAATAAAACAAAAAAGTTGTTTTTTTTGGTAATAATAGCTTTGAAGCATGAATTTTAAGACAATTTTCAGTAAACATGTAGCAGAAAATGTGAGCCATGGCCAAGACTAAACAAGAAAACAAGCATCCTGTCAGTGTGCTGTGCAATCCTATTCCCATAAATGTTAATTTAACAAGTTATATTCTTGTAAACAAATTGTCCTGTGATTGATATGGATTTGAATTTGCTAAAACCTACCACTGAGACATAGCTGTCATTTTATTTAAGCTGGAGATACTGTTGATCTTTTACATAATGCAAATAGAAATTCTTGATTTGTGTACCCATTCAGTTAATATTAACATTGTGCACTTATAAAGGCAGGTTTCTTTCTTCCGTCAAGTTTACAGACAAGCAGACTTTAAGCAAAACAAGCTTTAGAATATTGTTCAGTGATTTCTTTCTGCAAATTTCTGGTTCTAGTGCACCCTATCTTTGGGAATTGTTTTATGTTAATAGTAAAGGTGTAGTGAGGGTATATTCTTTCTTACCAAAGCTCCCAGAGGGTAGAGGAAGCTGATGGAGGTTGCAGTAAGCATTACAGAAGCAATGTGGGGTTAAGCTCCTGAAGCAGCCTGGGTTAAGAGATTTAATTCCAAATACAATTCTCATGACCTTGGAAGGCTCAGTTCCTCTGGCCTTTCTTACTGATGCCCTTTTTGAACTGAACTTGCTAAAGTACAATATCCTTAAACTAATCAATAATCTGGGCTAAAAACAAAAAAATTTACAAAACAATATATTACACATTGTATAACTGTATAAATTACATTTTATAGCTTCTTTTTATGCTTTTGAATATAACTGAAGACTACTAAGGAGCAGCGGTGGCCTAGTGGTTAGGGTGTTGGCAGCATGATCGCAAGTTCGGCGGTTCGAACCCTTTCCCAATAGGTCGCCCTGAGGTACCCTTGAGCAAGGTGCCGTCCCCGTCACACTCCTCCCTGCGATGGGCTGGCGACCTGTCCAGGGTGTGTCCCCTGTCCTTCGCCCTGTGTGAGCTGGGATGGACTCCAGCACCCCCCTGCAACCCTGCTTGGGACAAGCGGCAGAGAATGACTGACTGAAGACTACTAGATAATGACACAAAACCACCCTATTTACCACTGCTAAGTTCTTAAAAAAAAAAATTTAATAGGATACTGAGCTACAAAGGACAGAAAACCAAAATACACTGTTTTGTCTATGAGTGTTGTAACCAGATGGTGGAACAGCATCTTTTAAATGGTTCCTAAATCTGAATTATTCCATTTTTACAGATGGTTGTAGGTCTTTTTAGTATTTGAGTCAAAAGTCCTTTTGAATCAGGCATTGATCATTTTAATGCTTTCAGCCACATTTTTGGTCATTTTAAAGAACAATTTTCCTCTTTGGATAAAGGTGCAGACCTGAAGGAATTTTGAACCAAAGTGCAGGTGATCTGATTCTGATGTTCTCACATGTGTTCAGTGGAGAAGTGGAGGGTTGATGGTGTCTCATAGTACTTTTTGAGCTATGCAAGAACTTGAACCTGTTTTTAATTCTTAATGTGCTGGATAAGAATTTCAGCATGTGCATGATGCAGTCTGTTGATAGCCTACTAGAACATTTAAGATTATTCACTGCTTTATCTCATGTAAACTTTCTCAATATGGCCCATGTGAAAGTGATAATTCTTCACTGTGAACACACCGAACAGCACCCATTGAACCACAATGGAATGCATACTCAGCATTTAACCCACAAACACATGCAGTAATGAAGGTATCTCACGCAAAGGTACCTCAGGGCAACCTAATGCTCTGAGAGTCAAACTTACAACCTTCTAATCCTGGGGCCTAGTCCTTAATGATTAGGCCAACATTGTGGCCACTGCTGTGGCTTTTTTCCAGCAGTTTCCATTGGCTCATTCACTGAGGCTTTCAAATTCCTCAGATTTTTTCTTTGCTTCCTTGTTTGTTATAAAAAGCAAAAAGAGTAATAAAATCATACATTCTTTAACATATTGCACATGCATTAACAGAAATAAGACAAGAGCAAGGTAGAAGATAGTTGAAGATAAAATGCTTCAAAATGTTCAAAGCATTTTTTTCTATTTTAATTTCATTTTTATGCTAGACATAACTAAACAAATGACAGCTACACTGGAATGTTGTTCCAGAACCTGATCAACAAGATAACTTTTACCGGAAAGGAAAGTCAAAAGCAGAATAAGCAAGATTTTTTCCTCTGTAAGAAATGTTTCATTAATACAGCAAGTGGTTAAAACTAAATAAACATACAGAACCGATTAATAAAACACTTTTTTCCACTATGAGTTTTACTATGCATTAAAAAATGCCAGTTTTGAAGCCACGATAAAAAGCAAAACATCCTGTCCATAACCACTCAGTAATATAAATGCAAGACCAAACAATTAGCCAAATGGTCTACCAACAACACAAGCTTGCAAGCAGCCACAGCAGCCCTGCAATGGCATATCACAGCATTATTATTTGTGCCAAGCTATGCACAAGGGAGTAAGGTGCCAAAAATGTGTTTTCTTTTTACGCAAATGCTTCACATAGCATGTTTAGCTCAGTACTGGGAATATTATGCAACACTGACTCTGGGATGTAGCTCCTAAAACAAGGAGCCCTGAGATAAGGGATAAACATAGGTTAGAAGAGCAAATGGAGACAATCAAGGAGATTACAATGTAATAGATGCAGTAATAGAGGATAGTGAACGGTAATGATAGATAGATAGATAGATAGATAGATAGATAGATAGATAGATAGATAGATAGATAGATAGATAGATAGATAGATAGATAGATAGGAAGAAAGACAGACTGACAGACAGGCAGGCAGGCAGGCAGGCAGACAGACAGACAGAAAGACAGACAGATACTTTATTGATCCTGGTGGAAATTTAAGTTCATTTTTAACTAACTAAATGTAAATAAAGCCCAGCATATGGAAAAAGAAAAGAAGTATGAGTAATGAATAAGTGAACTTATATGAAAATATAAGTAAGTATTCATGTTAGGTTTAATAGATGATATGCAGTTAATATAAAATATTTAGACACCCCTGCCTGAATGTTTAAGGTTTTCATAACAAAGATGTGGTTTTTATAACCTTAAAGACATCACTGAATGCAGAAATGCTTGAAATTTCTAGGACAAATAGAAATAGTTAAGGTAATAACCATTCAATAATTTCTTATAATTTTAAACACAACATGAAAATCTTTATATTTTCTAAACCCCTTATATAAGCCCTTTTTCTTGCTCCTCATAAATCTGATTGAAGACATGCCAAATGCCCTGATGATTAAAGGCTGAAGATTTTGCTCCTCAGCTCAGTTCTTTGGTTCACTAATATCAAGAGACAGACCATTACAGAAAGACGCTGAGCTCAGCATCACTTCTTAATGGACAATCAACTCAGTCAAAGAAGCAAACTGGTGCTTACTGAGGTGTGTCATGTCACTTGCCACCACACTGACTAGCACCACCATGCTTCACTCATTATCGATCTGATGTCAGGAGATGCAAAAGGGCAGAAAAGCAAAAGGTGGGCTTTAAAGCAGAGTGCACATTTGACAGCCCTTGAGCTGTGAATGTTTTTTTTTTAATCCAGAAATGACCAGGTCACAAAAAATATCATTAATTTTGGTGGTGTGATAGCACAGTGTTTAGCACTGTCACCTCAAAGCAAGATGAATGTGGGTGATTTCCAGGCAGGACATCCTGGGTCTTTTTGTGTAGAGGCGCTCCAGTTTCTTCCCACAGTCCAAAGACATGCGTGTCTGGTGGATTAGAGATGTTAAATTGGTCCCCTGGTTTGACAGTGTGTAAGAATATTTGTCTGCCCTGTGATGGACATACGACCTGCGTCTTTCTTGCCTTTTTTGGCATTGGCTCTACCACTCCTGTAAGATAATTTCAAAAAAGCCACATTTACCTATAATCTCTCACTGTATCATGCTGCAGTTTAGAAACTCTATCTTTGCTTTGTTTTTCCTCCAGTGGTGCCTGATCTTAATTAAGATATTTAGACGGAGAGATTAATTATAGCCAGGGATTCAAAATTTTTAGCAGAATAGACTGACGTCATACAAAATTAGCCATTCTTTTTTGATACATTTTGGGATACTTTCTGGAAAAAAGAATCCCCAACGAAACAGAACATGACATGAAAAAGGGCGAGATTTGAAGATATGCATCCATATAGTTCCTCATTCACCAAGCGCTCTCATCCTGGAGGAACTTTATGCAAATAAGCTGAATGGTGACAAATCAGTTTATTTGTAGCACAGTAAACAAAACCAATGACATTCAAAACTGCAAAGGAGATGTAACAGTCAGAAAATATGAAATCAATCTATTCAAAATGCGGCAGTCGCAGTTTAGCTGTTCTGAAACCTGTGGATAATCCCTTCAGCATCTTAACCCTCTGAGGTCTAAGCACATTATTTATTACATTTATTACATTTACTGTTATTTGGACAGTACAGGTCTATACATAATGGAATAAGGCTGATCTAAAAGTTATTCAGTTGTGAATTGCATTGGAGAGCTGCAACTCACAGCCCCTGATTAGTCAACAGACAGGCCTCTATTTATAGATAACCTTCAATAAAGGCCATTATTTGCTGAACCCTTTGGACAGAACTTCATTTGCATACCATCTACAAAGACAAACCCCCAGGTAAAATAACAACAAACACAAGTCTTAACTCATCCATCCATCCACAAAAAGTATAAAAATGACTTCAGCCATCTGTGCAAGGGTAAACACCTAAGTGGGATTTAAACCTGAATCTTAGTTCAACAAGTTCAGCAGTGTTTTTACCAACATTCTTTCTTTCTTAACTCCCCACCAAAATCAGCTAATCTCCACCTGCTTCCTTATATGCTCTGTTCATTCATAATGCCCATATCCTGTTCACACAATTTTTCCCCCACTAAAGCTGTTCTAATAATGTGTGTGGGTTAGTGTATAGCTTAGTTTTCATCTCCGTAAGTTAACTGCAGTATGTTTATAGAACTTAATCTATTTTGGTCTCCCACTTAATCTCAAGAGTGCAATTTGTACACATCACTTGCAGATAAGACGGTGTATACGTGTGAGTATGAAGAGAAACAAGATGCATACACAGTCACATGTGATCTAAACTCACACCCACTCATTATCACATTCTCTCCTTGACTGCACTATTTAACCTCTTCTTTGCTGCCCTCTGAGAATGGCACATTTAATTTACAACGTGTTTTCATAAATATTCACCCGATGCAATACATACATAAGCACATCAACACAAGTAGTGTCACATATCATGCAACTAAATTTCAAAGTTTCACAGAAATGTTTTATTTGAATGAGAACTATGTTATCAAGCTTGTAAATTAATCCAGCATATTTTACTAAGACTACTACCGTACTGTATTACTGCTGTCATATCCCATTTTCGTAACTTGTAACACCAGTTTTTGTACTCTATTCATTAACACTTGATTAAATGACTGAAATAAAAATTCAATATTTAGTTGACATACAATAGTTGACCACGCAAGATACAATATAAAGTAGATGTTCACTTTTGGTGAAAAAGTCCCAAAATCATAATTAGCAGAGCAAAGACTTAAATATATATGACCAACGTTGATTGTATAGTGTCATTTTTATGTGTAAATGGTGTGCACTTTAAATGGAAGCAGTAGATATTGCAATGAAAACTTACCCTCTTCCTGAGAGTTCCCATTCTGACTGGTCCGGTATAACAACCCCACACTCGAACATGTGCACACACACACACACCTTACTGCGGTGCACAGCTCAGTGACTGAAATTCCTCAAAGGTTTCTGACAAATCTGAAGTGACTATCTTAGCTTTAGGCATAGCCTGAGGAAGTTGTGTGTGTAGAAATATGACTCACACTTGACTGAAATGACATTGCAGGGTTAAGAAGGAAATGGCATCAGAAAGAGAGAGAGAGAGAGAGAGAGAGAGAGAGAGAGAGACAGACAGACAGACAGACAGAGAAGGCCATTTTCTTTTCCTTAGTCATTAATGGGAAGATGGGCGTGTGCTAATCATAAGGGGAGGGAGTTGAACTCCCACTCTTCAGACACCTGCACAAAGGTAGAAAATACAGCTTGTAATCATTAAGAAAGGTACATGTGCAAGATTTTAAGGTGAAAGACTCTCTTTGGATCACAACAGACACTACTGGAAAAAGTACAGCTTTATATTGTCTTTAAATGGTACACTCACATCTCTCGCCTATTTGTTTGTCTTTAACAATGTCCCCTTCAGTCGGAGCATCTCTATGTGAGTCATGGATCCTGCAGTAGCCTAGAAATAAAACCTCTCTTGTTTTCAACACATTTTTGGAAACCCGCAAAATCCTCCGTTCCCTAGGATTGATGATAAAACCTTTAGTAATAAATCATTCCTTAAATGGGAATCTTTTAGTAGTCAGATTTTAAGAGGAGACACTACAAGCAGACCAAACAAAAAATCTAAAGCCAACAGAAATCTACATTTAAACATGGTGAGTTCATTCAAATTTACTCACATCCAACTGATTTATTATTATTATTACTATTATTAAATTAAGTAATGACATGTAATTAAGTAACTCTAAGTTTAAGTTTAAGGCTGAGCTTTGCCCACATTAGGTGAGTTCCCACAGAATCTAATCCAAAGTATGTCTCCTCTGTATCAATGACAGCATTCAAATAAATAATGCATGATGTATGGGATCTCACTGGGTGATGTTCTAAACGAAAATCTCATTATAAGGTTTTATCCATATTTAAATCTCAGCTTCTAGAACAACTGCATTACGGCATTTTTCATGTGCATTTATTACTAAATTCTGTATGTTTTTATATCAGATTTTCCAAAGCATTTCCATTTTCTTAAATTGAGTTATAATGAGAGTGCATAATGTTTTCTTTATTAAATTATTAAACAATAAATCAATAATCTGCGTAATCTAAAATCCTTTCTCTGGACTATGCCTTCACAATAAAACAAACATAATATCCACATGAGTCCATTTTCAAGTATACACCTTTAAATAGTCTCATTTGCTTCAAGTGTTTTTTAATGTGTAAGAATATCAGTAATTAGTTGAAAATGTCATTGTTGAAAAATGATCATACTCATCTATAGTGTCTCACCTATAGTTTATTACTCTTCTAAGCAATGCAATATGTAATATAGTTCATCTACGTACATATGTAAAGTTCAAGAGTGAATTTTTACATCAAAAGAACAAAAGTGTTTAATATTACATTACCATTACTGTCACACATAGCACATGTTCTTTCTAGCTTTAAGGTGAATTATTATTTACATTTTGTCAGTGCAGTGACTATACAGACTATAAAGACTGAGTTTTGGTAAAATGTTGACTGTTTTCTTAAGGTAAAATGAACAAATGAATCAAACGCACAATTCCTTATTTACACAAGATGCAGTTAGAAAAATCAAACCATAAATGACTTGTTCAGCTGAACCTGCTAATGAGGCCTTTGTAAGCCAAAGTGCTAAAGTGTTGTTTAAGTGTTTGATAGGTTTTATAACGTAAAAAGACCCATTTTGTGACTCATTCACAATGCTTTTACGGAAAGATACATGTGATGCAAGAATTATGCATTTATGCATTGAAATAATGTGCACAAATGCACTTTTTGAGCTATGCAGAAAATAAAGATAACTTAATCACATTTATGTAGGACTTCAACTGAATTGAAATTAAACTGAATATGAAATTATTGAAATTTGAACAGACATATTCCTTAGTCTTGATTTGTAAGAATTGACATGATAAGCCTTTAAAACCATGACTCATAATGAGTTTGACTAAATATATTTTGTATATAATCCAAGCTTAGCTGAAGTTCTTGTGACATAAAATGGTCTGGTTTAACAATTCCTTAACTTTATATTTTGCTATCCTCAGACACTTAGCAAAACTAGTTAATTAAACAATTACTGCAAATAAAATATAATTCAGATTCACAATGTGTTTTAAGTCAATTATGCTCAGAAATGTTGTAACATAGAGGCTTTCTGAAGAGATGATGTGATTTGACCAGTTCACCAGTGCAGCTCTATCCATGCTGGTGCCTGTACACGTGTCCTTTAATACAGCTGTGACATTGTGCTATTAATGTATGGCCTAAATTAACAATAAAATAAGAAGCATTTAAGAATTTTAAAATGGGTGTTGCCCTCAATTCTTAGTGAAGCTACAGGCCAAGTACCAGGTTAAACCTTTAAAAGATCCATCAGCGACATTTCTTGCTCTTGCACTGTTCCTAAAAATATAACACTTCAACAGTCAGGATCTCCCCTCAGATCTCATCATGTTTATGCAAGGTTATGTTCAGATGGAAATATGCCTCTGTGTAAGTATTTAATGAGCAAAATGATGAATTGTCTGTTTAATCAGAAACAAAGTATCCAGTCCTGCTCCAGTCATGTTGATTGTTTGCAGGTTACCGAGAGGAGGGGCTACTGCATGCAGAGCCAGAGCAACAGAACTGATGCACAGAATCATTCTCTCCCTCCTCTTCTTCCTCTCTATTCACCAAGGGGCAAGAGGAGTGGAAGGGAGAGAGAAAGAGAGAGAGAGACAGAAAGAGACAGAGAGAAATGGAAACCATTCATATCATGGGAAAAAAACAGAAATGTACAAAAACAGATAATGAAATTAACAGATATTTGCATGAATAAGTCATACCCACAGCATGATTTACTAATGCCCACTAGATGTCAGGCTTGAAACATTTAAAAGGTTATTACATCTTAAAAGAAGACATTCTTTTCCAGGGTTAGCATTGTTGATGTGGAGCAGGCAACATAAAAGATAAATATATTAACAAAACTTGGTAAATTACAAGGTCTTTGTATAAGGTTTAAGTCAGAAACAACCCAATGATCTAGTTCTAAACAACGTATTCAACAGGATCAAAACTGGAGTGTAATGAAACATCCATTAACATTCTAACATATTCCTATTCAATCAATTAAATCCAAAATGACTTACTACTCCCTATATAGTGCAAAATGTATGTATGTACAGAATCCGGCAACTAAACATCAGACTCCAAACAAAGTAATTGGGGATTCAACCTTGTTTCCATGCTAAAAACATAGTGTAATATATAGGCGTGTCCTGTGATGACCAAGCAACCAGAGCCAAAACAAAGAACAAATATCAGCCTAACATTATTTGTCCTGCATTTATTTGGGTGCTTTTTCTGCAAACTATTATAATTATTGTTTTTGTTATTAATTGTATTATTATTATTATTAAGTAGTGATTGTAATAGAAGGAAAATCATTTTGAACACATGCAACTGCATCAGTCAATGGAGAAATTAAAATGAGAGTTAAGAATAGCAGAGAGACACTACGGCATGTAAAGGGAGGAAATTAGCCACACAATATTGACCTTTGTTAGCCTGAAATAATGAAGAGGAAGTCAATTTTAGGAAGCTTTCTCCCAGTTCAGTGTTAAGATACACAGTAGGGTCTAAACGACACAGTTAATGAGACGGCTCTTTCATTTCTTCTGTCTCTTCCACTGTCTGCCCTGCCCTGGGCGACAGTGTCTTATGTTCTGCTAATGTGTGTTCTATTCTTGTGTGTATCTTCCAGACTAGCTGTGCTGGAGAGAACTACAGTAATATCAGTAACAGAAAGGTGAGAGAAAGAGAGGAAAAATGAGAGAAACAGAAAGCAAGTGAGAAGAAACAGGAAATAGAGGGACAAAAGGTGAAAGTGGTAGCAATCGGATATTATTGGTACCAATCACGCAGAAAACTGTCTGTCTCTCTCTCTCTCACAAACACACACACACACACACACACACACTTTAATAAAGTTAAATAAGTGGCATTTATTTTCAAAAATATGGTACATCTAGTCTGAAATATATTGCTGTCTGTCCTCTTCCCTTCTTCTTCCATTGTCCTACTCTCTGCCCCTCTCTCTATATATATACAGCTCCCTCTCTACAGCCCCTTCTCTTTTCCTGTTTCCTCTGTCCTTTCTATATCTTCCTCTTTCCCTCACTACCTGTCTCTCCCTATGTATCTCTACCCATCTCCTATCTTTCTTTCTCTCTCTCCTCCTCCTCTCTCCAACTTACTTTCTCCTCTGTCACACCTCACAGAGCACTCCTAATTGACACGCTTCAAAAGGGTCTCAAGTACCATTCTTGCAACATGTTACAGAACACAGAGAGTGGAGAGAGAAGGAAAGCACTGGAAAACAGAAATGGAGGGACACAGTATCACTTGTAGGACATAACATGCTAAGAAGCAAAGAAAAGAGGTGACCATTGAGTTGAAAGCTTGTGGTTTGTGTCAGCAAAAGGAAGCAAAGGAGGTCCAACTAAAGACAGTGATGAGTGTTCAACATTTGCGTAATGAGGTCTGAAACCAGGCCTGAATGTAATGGTGTGTGATGGAGGAGGGGGCTTATGTGACAGATTTCGCGACTAATGACTGTTAACATTAGGGAGCAGTTTAAAAAGGGAATAAAGTAGTAGACAGTTGTTCAACTTTGCTGTACATGGGTTTCTTCTGGTGACTCTCAAATCATTTAAGTCAACCAAATTAGGACGTAAATGTAATACATTTCTTTTCTCTTCCTTGTATCTGCTCTGATCTATTATCTTATTCTTGTTCGCCTTCAGTTTCCTGTTTCCTGTCTCTGCTCTTGTGTATTTCTAAGTTTTGTCTCCTCCAACTCTTCTTAAACAGAATTTCTTTTCCAGCTTTTCTTCCTATTCCCACCAGTCCATTAGTGCTCCCCACTAGTATTGTCATATACAGGCTTAGTATTGTCTTGTCAGATCTGACCCTCCCTTTCCTTGTCAAGATTGTCTTTTCCTTTAATGTTATTAGTTTACTGTTTACTGTTGTGTTAGCCTTCTATTGCCTGTTTGTTACCTTTGCCAACACTCTTGATTAATATTAGCATGCCATTCAGCCGAACAGCTGGCTAAGATCTAACTCTGCTCATGTGGTCTCATTGTTTAGCCTAACCAAGTGCAGCCCAGCCTGCACCCTGTTCTCATTCAACTTGCAGTTACAATTCATGAAGGGCACAAAAGTGGATGTGACTGAAAGGATCTGGGGAACATTAATCAACAGTCTTGGTCTTGGACTTGCCAGATCATTCCACTTATCTGCTTTAAAATGTCTTGGGCTCAGTATTCATCAAGCCACTGTCTAAAACTAAAACGGTTTGGTTTTTAAGCACTGTTTAACATGTTTATTGTGGGCTATCAATATTAATCTCATTTCAACATAAACACCCCAAAATTATTTTATTTTACATACTCTGTTTTTGTATCTATTTTATATTTTAACCCAGCCACTAAGGATGCACAAGTGCATTTCTACATGCAGATCCCAAGCCTGGATAAATTGGGAGGGTTATGTCAGGAAGGGCATCTGGTGTAAAACTTTGCCAAATCAATATGCGGACAACAAAAGAGATTTCCATACCGGATCAAATAGAAATGGATGATCCGCAGTGGCGACCCCTAAACGGTAGCAGCCAAAAGAAGAAGACTCTATTTTATATTTTCTTCTTCTTCTTCTTCTTCTTTAAGCTGCTTCCATTTAGGGCTCACTACTGTAGATCATCCATATCCAATCTATTTTCTACTTTATAATTTTATTTTATTTTACATTTATGCTGTAACCAAAAGTGAAAGCAAGAGAGTATCCATTTCGAACTTACTGTCAATCAGCAAATCAGTGTTCAACACAGTAGGGGAAGATAATCAGACTCATTCCAGTCATTCCAGAGTAAAACACATTGTGGTGTCACTGTTACAGTTTACCCTCATTTTCATTCACTGATACTATAAATCAGTTGCATGTCTTTCATCTTTTTTCCCTTGCCACTATAAAAAAAAATAAATTACTGTATTTCAATTTAAAGGCTACCTCATACCGGTGAAAATGTACCAGACAGAAAAGTACCCAAATTGTTGCTTAAGCAAAAAAAATAATTGCACTAAAAAAACAACACATTCTAAAATAAAAAGCTTGAAAATCCATTAGACTTTAAACTGATTGGCATGTAAATTTCAACCTATTTTAATTTATGTCATAAGGCTTTTTTGTGGTCTTATTAATGGATTATATATAGAATAGCAAGAGGATAAGGCTGAGAGGTGCTCAGGGCATCACTGAAAGGGCTCCTCAGTGGTGCATTCTTTTTTGCACTGGATCGCAAGTTAATTAGCAGACAATGCTGCAGCCAAAGCGACAACCAGAAGAGAACAAGCAGCTAGACTCTATTTAGTTGGTTATAACAAACACAACTGGTAGTTTGTGTTCTCTATAAAGAGTGTTGGAGAGGGTTGTCTGATTAAGTGCAATTAGGAAAAGTCTGAAATGGCAAAGTAGCTGGCTTCAGTTGTTCCAGAGGATCATGTGTTAGCATATGTGATGTTTTGCTTCCTTAATTAAAACCATGGAAACTGTCATCAGCCTAAGGTGGCCGGGGTGCAGTAGCCTTTATTAAAGCTGTGGGAAGCAGACATTTCATAGCTGTAACAAATGTTTATTCTAATGATATTGTTGGATTTATCGGGGGGTAGATCTGGTGATCTTCTGGTGGCCCTTACCTTGCTTGCTCCGGGGGCTTGTAGGCTGGGAGAGAGGTAGGAGGCTTGGGCCTGTTCCGCCTGGAGGGACAGCAGAACTGATGATGACTGTGGCTATTAGCAGTCAGATTGACGTTGAAGAAGGAGATGGAAGAGAGATGAGTAAGGGTGGAACAGCTAGAAGATGTGTGCATTCTGATGGGGGGAGAGATGGGTGAGGGTGGAGCAAGGGACAGAAATGGACAGAGAAAAATGAAAGTCAAGACAAAAATAAGCAGATGATAGCTTGACATAGCAACATATAAAAATAGGCAAAAGCAGTACAAGCACATTAGAAATGTTACAAAACAGATGAAACATTGCTGATAATGAGTTAATACAAGTTAAACTAAGAGAGGATTTCTGAAGCCAGCTAAAACCTCATTGATGGTAAGAATCACAACTGCAACTCATGGCTCTCTTGGCAAAGGATCCAATGAATATGGCTAGAACTAAAGTCACCAAAGTTGCATGACAACATGAGGTGATGCTTAGCTGAAAAAAAGAAGAGCAAATTAAGATGAAAAAGAAAAACCCTAAAACTCTTATGCTTTTCACATAGAGGTATGAATAGTTAATTTTCTGCTGTACTGGTCAAACGTAATTTCTTGAGTTAAAAAAAGACTTGCGTGTGACAGAGAGTGATAGCAAGTGAGCGAATGAGAGAGAAAGAGAGAAAGAGAGAGAGATCCATATTCTGAACCACTTATAACAGAAACTCCCACCACTCCACAATCTTACATAAGCCTATAGAGCCTGATCTCTGCATATTGTATAAGCCCTCTTATTACACGAATGAGTTTTTCTTTTACTTATTGTTTATTCTGACTCATTCTAGATGGCTCTTTCATGTCACATTTAAAATTTCCTATTCATTCTAATAAATTTCAATAATTCTTTTTTTGTATTACAAGAAAACATGGAACAGGTTTGACACACATTAGTCTTGTAGAACAGGATAGTCCAACTCCGGTCCTGGAGTACTGATGTCCAGCATGATTTGGTGATTTCCCTGCTGAAACACACCAGGTTCTACTCCCCCTTTCCTTGCTGTATTTAAAGTGTTTAGGTAAAAAGGAGACTTTCCAAGCTGTGCTGGTCACTGGCTGTCCAGAACTGGGGTTGGGCTTCCTTTTATGACCTTGCAGAGTGCCCCTGGAATGGTCTTTTGAAGGTAACCACACTTTGTTCCTGAAATGGCTGGAGTGGGCATGAGTCATTCCATCTGTAGCATGTTAACGTTTTAGTGCTGTGAATGGGGTTTGATTCACATTAGCATCTAAATGATCTCGGCTCCTTAGCGGGTGCAGCTGCTGTCAAACACACTGATCCAAACCCTCTCATTTCACCATGGAAACTACACCACACGGTGCAGTTGCAAGTGTTCCTTTAGAGCAAGTGTTCTTGAGAAAGACTTGGGCACTGAATCAAGATATGGCAAAATGAATTAACCCACGAGGCAGACTTTCCTTAAAGAGCATGCTTATATCAAACTAACAATGGGAAGGCTTTCACAATTCAAAATATGCGTTAAAGTTAGTAATGGTTAAAATAACATTTTACATCCATGAAGTATTTGTTGACAAGTCTGCATGATAGCAAATAGTGTTTCTAACCAAACCAACAGTTTTAAGGCTGTGCATTCCTGGTAATAGCAGTGCCCTGAACAGAGATAAGTAGAACTATACTTGAATATTTAAGATTATTCATCAAACATTTTGTAGTACATATTAGACCAAGCATTTATAATTTCCCACTATTGAATTTGCAGGCATTAGCTCTTTCGGCTTCAATTTTGTACTATAAGATCTATAAACCAGTGAATTCCTGTGTAATTAACAAAAGAATAAGATGCACACAAAGTTGACAAAATGCTAAAGCTGAATACAGTTTCAGCAGCCTCTTGAGTAATATCATGCAGTTAATGAACAATTATAATCTCATCAGCCCTTGAAAGTATTGGTTGTCTCAGGCACACTAGCTTTTCACTCAGAAAATAAAAGAGCTCAAATTTGCCAGTCATTTACAACTACAACAGTTAATGCCCCTTTCAAACAACTGATGGAAAATCAGTGGTTTGAAATCACAGTTTTTTGGGATTTTTTCTGTCTTGTTTTTTGTTATCAGTCAAAATCAAGTTCAAATAAGAAGAACAATCCAGACTGAATTCAAAATGAAAAAAAATGGAATGTCCTGACTGCTGAGAAAATCACCGTCCCTGTCGGTTGCTTCCGGCTACATTTCATATAGCATGATATAAATGTGAGTACATCTGTTTCTTGAGATGATAAGCAACCTCTAAGTTAAAGCCATTCATAAAAGGGTTTGCCTCTTTTTGTATAACTCATCTGAAGGTGTTGTCTGAAGCCCGGATAAAAGATCATTAACACTTTTCTCTGGTCTCTGGCTTTCTAAGCCAGAGCAATGAAACTCATAGGCAATGAGGGGTGAGACTGACTATCAAGGGTATAATTAGGCTGGAAAGCAGAGTATCATGTTTGCTCTCAGTGAGGTATTTAGTTAGCTGGAATAATGATTTACTTGAATATGCTTTCCTTTTTTTAGTGAAGCTGGTGTGCCAAGACATCAATGTGTAACCGAAGACAACATCTACAAAGCTCTGTTTTATGGTACAAAGACATTCTTGCTTGCATTGGAATCTCATGCCAAGAACCGCAGTGTTGGGGTTTATTAAAAAAACAATAACAAAACCAAACAAAAATGTATTGCTTTGATGCTTGGAAGAAGCGAATGATGTAGTCTCAAGATACTAAAACCTGAGACAAAATATAAGCTCCTTATGAATAGTTCTTACTTCTGTATTGGTACTTCTGGACATAAACCGTAGTTGTCTTTCTTGCTCCCTTCATTTAAAACAAATATAATTTCATTGGCTATTTGTGGGTCATGCACTCTGCTCACAGGACCCAAGTCCTTTCTGTATGAAGTTTGCATGTTCTCCCCATGTCTGTGTGGCTTTCCTCCAGGTGCTCCAGTTTCCTCCCTTCGTCTAAAGATGTGCCCTTCAGGTGGATTGGAGATGCTTAATTGCCCCCAGGGTGTTAGTGTGTGTGTTTGTCTGTGTATCCAAACTGTCCAAATTGTTTCCCTGCCTTTTGTCCTGTGAGAGCTGGGATAGTTTCCAGCACCACCCCGGACTATACTCAAGACAAACAGTTAAGAAAATGAGTGAGTGAGTGAGTGAGTGAGTGAGCGAGTGAGTGAGCAAGTGTTGATCTGCCTTGCACATTGGCTTGAAACTGGTCCTTCCAAAATGCAAAGTGAGCGAACAAAAGAAAAATCTAAATCAAATCAATATTTGATGTTACTACCTTTTGCCTTCAAACCAGCATCAGTTCTTCTAGGTACACTTGCACAAAGTCAGGGATTTTGTAGGATTATAGTCGGTGTATGATCAACCAGTTTGACCAAACAGGTACTGATGATCATCAATGTCACACGGAGGTTGAAACACAGTCATGTTTGGAACAACCTACCAGCCAAGTTCCTTCAAAAACTGTGTGCAAGTGTACCTAGAAGAACTGATGCTGTTTTGAAGGCAAAGGGTGGTCACACCAAATATTGATTTGATTTAGATTTCTTTTCTGTTCATTGCTAATGTATTTTGTTGATTGATGAAAATAAATGATTAACACTTCCATTTCTGAAAGCATTCTTTGTTTACAGCATTTTTTCACACCTGCCTAAAACGTTTGCACAGTACTGCATATAAGTATATGTATATAAAACACACACACACACACACACACAAACACATATATATATATATATATATGTTTTGTAAAAGAGTATTCTAAAAGGGCAGCATAGCACAGATTTAAATGAGCAAAACAGAAAAGAACCCGAGAGAACATTTCTCATAATCCTCGTTTCCCCAGTGCAGAAGCTGTTCACTGTCTGAGTAAGACACTGATGGATTTAAAAGATGTCCTTAATTGTTATCATTATCCTGCATTGCTCAGTCACTCACTACAATTAATAAGGGCTTCAATTAAATCTGAATCTCCTGTCAGGAACAGTGCGGTATTAACTTTATGCTGCTAATGTATGAGCATAGAATAAAGCCACTCTGCAGTCAGTTCTTCAACAGAGGTAATTCAAGCAATTCCTTTCCAAATTATGGTTAAATGGAGGATTCAGAAAAACAATTATCATAATAGTCTCTAACAAGGTATGCAAACCATGGGCAAAAAAGCCAATCTGGACAATGATTCATTCTTTACAAATGTTTTATGGCAATGATTCAACAAACATGACATACTATTTCAGGAAAGGGTCTTCCAAAGGTTTTCTTTGCTCATGCAGTTCCCTCTCAGTTCTTTATGTGTGATTTCTGGGAGTGTATGCAGGTTACATAACTGCTCTATAGTGTCATAAATACAGAAGGCATGTGCATGGACACGGGTCATATGAGTATGTCAAGGGTATCCTGAAAGCTTTGGTATAATCAGGAAGAATATGTCCAACCAAAGAGCATAGAAAATCTCCTTGCATCACAGTGATGTGTGTAATAAAAGTGTAGTGCAGCTACGCTTACTGTGAAATGTCACATCAAATTATTATAGACATCTGATCAAGCAGCATATTATCTCTCTCTCCCTATTACTCTCTCTGAAATCTTGCTTGTGATGCATGTGACAGGGAAAGAGAGGGAGATGGACTGTGCATGTGTATGACAGTCTCCAGGCAAAAGCTCCCAGTGTGGATTCTTATGTAACCTCAACAAAAGCAGGAAGATCCAGATCTACACAGCCATGTTTATTACCTACACACAGCAGGCTGCGTTTCTGCTTTAATGCTTGGGAAACAAGGTCAGATAAAGGGCCTTGCCTACAGTCACTCATTTGCTCACACGCACAAGCAAACACACACACACACACACACACACACACACACACACACACACACACACACACACACACATTTTTGCTTGCACAAACATCGCTGCTGGAGTTTTTCAACACCTCAGTGTTACTGCTGGGTGTGGATAACTCCACCACCAAACATCTCCAGCTTACAGTTTCCTGTGACCGGTAATTTGCAAGATGATGATGGAATAGCAGATAAACAAATTCTCACACAGATAACAGTAATTTTGCCGTTTTGCAGTTTACAGAAAATTGCATTTTTAAATGTTAAGACAAGGCCTGTTTAACCAGACTTTCCTTGCTCTGTTCCCTCACTGGTTTGAAACATGTGTTTATTAAACTGTCATGTATGCATTTATATACACCAGGGCTGGCTCAAATACTTAGAATACTCAAGTACTGAGTGACTCTTTTGTGTCTTTTGTTAACCCTCCAGACTCTATATAGACTAGATATAGCAAGAGGTTTATCACAGTTTTACACAAATCAGAAAATTGGCAGTTACTTAAGGCTAGACATAATATTAGGCTATAAAAAGTAAGAAATTGAATGTTAAATATATGAAAGTATACTTTGTTGAGGAAAAACAAACAGTAAACTGGTGGGTCCTGGGCAGACAAAGCCCATGAATAGGTGTGTGGAGAGAGAAGGCTTGCTTGTTTGGGAGAACCCCATAAAAGAGCTACTGTAGCCAAACTGCCTAAGCAATGTCAACAATGAAAGAAAGGAGTCAGAACTTTGATGAATAACAACTTTCTGTGATGGACAGTGGCCCTACAGGACTGGAGTTAGACATCCATGGCATACTGAACACAAGTCAAGTCAATGGAACAAAAATGTAAATTTTTATAATATCACTTGTTCGTGTTTATTATGCTTTCACAACAAAAAAAGTAAAAAAAAAAAAAGGTCATATCGGGATGTAAAAAAACAAAAGATATATTTTATCATGTGTTTTTGCACCTCTAATATCCTTAATATCTTTTCAAGTCTCAACTCACAACGCATCTTAGCCTCTCGTTCCTCTTGTCACACTCGGCTGTAATTAAAGACTATCTCTTTCTCTCCGGTAGAGCTCACTATTTATATCCTCTGAGTCTTCCACACCTCCGTCCTCCCTCCATTGCTCCAGCCTTCTGCCTTCCTCTCTTTTTTTGGCATGCTGCAGGTTCATAAAAATGGTCCAGTAGCATGTCTGTGTGTGTTTGAGAGAGGGAGAGGTGGGGGGGAAAGAGTGGGTGAGAGAAAGAGAGATACAAACTACAGCATGAGGAACGGAAGACACCCACACAGAGAAATTGCCAATATTGTACTCAAGGATGGCATTGGATGAAGTTTAAAGGGCAGAGAGAAAGACCAGCAGAAGAGGGTGAGGGACTCCACACAGAGAAAAGAGTGGGAGTAGAGAGAGAGAGAGAGAGAGAGAGAGAGAGAGAGAGAGAGAGAAAGAGAGAGAGAGAGAGAGAGAGAGAGAGAGAGAGAGAGAGAGAAAGAAAGAGAGAGAGAGAGAGAGAGAGAGAGAGAGAGAGAAAGAGAGAGAGAGAGAGAGAGAGAGAGAGAGAGAGAGAGAGAGAAAGAGAGAGAGAGAGAGAGAGAGAGAGAGAGAGGAAGAGATGAGTAGCGAATGTAAGAAAACCTTTGTTTGATGTTTGATATAAAATAAAACTGTAGAAATTCAGCATTCAGCAGTAAAGTCCCAGGATTGCAATTTAGGCTGTTTCCTTAAACAATATTACATAAATGTCTACAGTGACATAGATCTTTAAATAAAGAATAATTACCAAATAAAAGGATAAAATGTAATTTGTAAAACAGTTTTGTTCATGTCTCAATATTGATGTGCATTAATTTCATTTTAGTATGGCATTTTCAAATAAATCTTTTTAATGTCAATATTACTTTACATAATATTAAATATTATATGCTGTTTGATCATTTAAATTACAATTTCATCTACATAAGCCCATCCCACACTCCCTTTCTGCAACATGGGACAACAGCCTCTAGATCAAGAAAAACATTTATTTTTCTCATTCATAATTTAAACTAATTATATTATATTTATTACATCAAAGTGCTCCCCTAAAAATGTAGACCTCATAAGCATACATTATACTGTCAATATTTAGTTTATTGTAAACGAAACATAAACATGTCAACAGGAAACTGGTAAGTTTAAAGGGTAAGTCATTTGGCACAATAATGACCTACAGCCATAACTCTAATTGCTGACAGAGAATTATGTTTTGTGCAACAAAACACACAGGACTGTAATCGACAAGTTTAATTATTCAATAAAGGATGCTGTGATCTAGTGCAAACATGGGAATTTAGTTGGTCTTATGCCAGAAGCAACTAGTTATGTGAGTAATGCTGGGGCAGCTGTGGTCTAATGGTTAGAGAAGAGGACTTGCAACCAGAGAGTTGCTGGGTCAACTTCCTGGACTGGCAGGAAAATGTGAATAGAGGTAAACAACAGTTTCTCACTCCCACATTCACAGCTGAGACTTAATCCCATTACAGCCCTCTGGCGCAGGTGTGCTGCCCACTGCTCCTGCTCCTGCTTTGTGAGTTTGCTACCAATACGGTTCAGTGGTTTCATTCATTTGCTGTTTCAATGTGGAAGGAAAATGGAGAGAAATTATAAGATGTATAACCAGTGTATCAAGGTGAAATCTGATTTTCACTGGCTCGGAGAATGTGTGGAGTGCAGTGCCAGTGTGTGGGTGCATCTGCATCTATTATGAAGGAAAAAAAGAGTGAGAGTAGACAAGTAGGAGAGAGAGGAAAAAAGAAAAGAGTAGATGGATGAAGAATAAAAGCATATGAATGATAAAAAACTGAAAGAGCGCGACAGACATGCAGACAGAAAAAGACAGACAGAACGCAGCACTTTAAAGAGAAGCAGTCAGCTGTGAGTAAAAGCCATTAAAGCAGGCCTACACTGAAGAGGCATCTTCAGTTCAGCTCTAAAGTGATCTCTCACATCATGTATTAATAAAGTCCATTCACTCTGTGGCCAGTGCATATAGAGAGGACCTAACACCACACACATGTTCTCATCAGTTATTATTTTACAGTGAGTTGCAACTCATTGCTTATATCACGCATATTTTAGAGGGCTCTACCATTTGTCTTCATACAGGTTATAAAGACTAAATAATTTTGGAGACCTATGATTTAACAAAGGAGTAAGAAATGGCAAAGAATAAAAATGAACTGATTTCATAACATGAACCAGGGAAACCCTTTAGCCATTGAAAGTTAAAACAAGGTTTTCGTGATACAAGAGGAAGCTTGTAAAACAGTCATAAGGCCTGAGTGCAGGGGCTGTCACTTCAGATGAGCTGAAGGGAGCACTATTGCTAAAGCTGCTAGAGATAACCAGGACAATGTAAGATGGAAAAGAAGACTTCAACTTCTAAAACAGGTAATTTAAAAAGTTTCAACAGTGCAAAGGATTAATTATGTTATGCATTTTACGCAACACCAACTAAATGTAAAGCAAACCAGTATTAATAACAAGGCTACACCGGGTACACGCTATAAATATGATGCGAGAAAAAATAACAATAAAGGGGACCTGTCATTTGTAGTGATTTAATGCAGTCCTTAGTGGTTTCTTTTAATATATTAACTGCAAATAAAATTATGAAGCATTGTGGCTGCTCCCACACAGATGACCTCTGCATTCAACTTTGGTGTTCCACCACACTGCAGATGAAAGAGAGCAAACTTCGAGTTATGTTAAGTGTTGTTAAATACTTTCTGAAGTGGAGGTCTTTTGAACGGGAGATATTCCAGCAATCCGTCAGTCAAGCAAATAAGAGTTATGTACAGAAGTGAATCCCACATGTTTTTGGAAGTATTGTTTCTGCTCAGCTTATACAACTTAAGATGACTGTACCTACAAACAACTTGAAATGGAAAGTCCTTTGTTGCATTTACCCCTGTCTCCGGTAAGAGACAATAGACTACCACTATTTACTGAGGCATCAACACTGGTTCATCCAGACTTTTTTCAATCCTATTCTGCCTGGAATCTGCAAATACGCCACTGTATATGCTACAGGCACCATTTCAAGACTTTTGCATCAGCATTTTACATCAACAATGTTTCAGACCATGCTAAAGCCAGATTTACCATGAAATGATTTTAAAAACAGCCCTCTGCCAGTTACTTTTTAGATAAGGAGAAATCCATTTTGATGTCTCAATCTCAGCATACACTTTTTTTTTCCTGTTTCTTTGGTAATTCGAGCTACATCTTTGGATATCTCTCTCTCTTTCTCTGCTTCACTTTCTGACTATATTTCTAACATTTCAAATTTTCTTTAACACACAGCATGTCATAAAATTCTGGATATGGGATGTTTACAAAAAAAGGTAAAACATGGTATTGTGTTATGTAGAGTTAGCATGCTAGATGTTTCTGCTCTGCTGAGCCAACATGACCCTGTTGAACTCCTAACCCACAAAAAAAGGCTCCCTGAAGGTTCTGAGTTTTGGCACTGGCGTATCACAGCACCAATTGCTCCTGCTGCCTGGTAACCCGACAGTGTGTGTACTGTGTGTTATGTCATAACATTGTGACAATGAGGTGGTGTACTTCAACCAAATATTGGGACCTTGTTTACACCTGGTCACTTCATGCCTCTTGTGTATCAGATTATGTCAAAATAAAGCCAAGACAAACCAAATTCAAGTGTAAATGCACATTTAAAAACACATTTACAATTGATATACATTTGGTGGCTCAACTTCAAGGGGTAGTCACATGTTATGGCAGAGTTCATTTCTTGCAGTGAGCTTGTCATCGACTTTGGATGCACCTTTTAGCTCAAATAAAGTGCTAATATTATTAAACTACACATTTTAAAATATATATTAAATGTAAAACTATAGAGATGAGACTTCCAGAACAATACAATCTAATATCATTATATCACATATAACCTCATAATCAAAATATGCTTTCCAGATAGATAGAGAAGCAGGTTCTGAAGTAAGTTGTCAACAACCCCTAACGCTGTAGGAATAATTATGATTTGCAAAGTTTACAGCTGCTCCAACAAAAATGGGTGTTCCTTTTGAGCCCAAAAAGTAGAGGCAGGCAAAGGTTAAAAAAAAAAACTCATAGTGAAATAGCAGCATTTACCAAAAACCTCTGTCTCATGTCTGACCTCACAATACTCCTGTATGCAGTAACCACACCGGGAAAGGTCTAAAGTCATTTTGTATTTGCTAACACAACAAAGTGCACAGCAGGTCATTTCACAATTGTAGCTTGGTTTCCTGTGATATCACCATGGAGTTGAAAACATTTGCTCTTTTATGACTTCAGCTTTCAAGCCATTTAATAGCGCATAATGTGTTATATCAAAATGCCCAACACTGAGCAAACTTGTCAAACTGGGGGAAAAAAATCACTTTTCCTTACATTGCATAGATAGCAGCTGATAATGGGTTATGGTGCATTTAATTTATTTGATTTAAGGTTTTCAAACATTAAAATGTAATCCATTTTTTTTTTTTTAAAGATTTTTTAAGCTTATACATAAAGCAACCAATAACAAAATGAATAAAAATAATCTTAAAAAAGAGAGTTATATATCAGTATTGACAGAGGTATTGGAAATTAAGGTATTGAACACATTGCAACTGATTAAGATGGGTTGGTGCATCTATAACCATATTGCTGATTTTATTCACAGTCTCTTCAAAAATGTTCTAATTTGCAGCCTTTAATGGAAACCACTGTCAACCACTGTCACTGTCAAAAGAGGAAATGTCTTTGGAAATGCCAAAGAAAAATATCTGTGGTACCCTGAATAACTTCTCGGTAGATGATCCTTAAAAGTACCAATTTTTTAAAGGACAAGTGTAAGTGTAGGGGTTACATATACATTGGACAACCACACAATGACATGCCCAGAAAAAAATATTTCCTATATTTTTGTAGTGACTAAGCCTATTTCTCACTCTCAAAAGCTCAGGGATTTAAAGACAGGACAACTGCTTGCCACTAGCATTTAGCTTGATTAATCAGTAAAGTAAGAAAGTGAAAAGTGAAAAAAGTGAAAGTGACAACCCTCGTCATTGCGAGGTCACAGCACAGCAAGCGTGAACCACAACAAAATTGGACCTCTGCTTTTAACCCATGCACACAAACACCGTGCAGCAGTGGGCAGCTATTGAAAGCGCCCAGGGAGCAGTGACGGGGATGGTACCTTGCTCAGGGGCACCTCAGGGCAACCTACTTGTGAAGGAAACAAACCCACAATCTTCTGATGCAGGGCCAACTCCCTAACCACTAGGCCACCGCTGCCCCACTTTTTTTTTTTTTTTCTTTTTAAAAAGTGAAAGTAAGCATAGCATTCATTTAATCATAAGGTTTATAAAAATACTTAAGTGAAATGAAAGTGACTATTTTTCATTGTGAAGACAAAGCACAGCACACAGTGAACCAAAATAAAATATTTGCTGTATTTAACCCATGCATACTGTGCAGCAGGGGGCAGCTGTACATTCAGCTCCTGGGGATCAGTGTTGGGGATGGTACCTTGCTCAAGAGTGCCTAAGAGCAACTTAGTGCTCTGGGACTCAAACCCATGACTCTCCAATTATAAAGGCCTAGTCCCTAACCACTAGGCCACCACTACCTCTAAATTGGTCGAGGACCTTTATATCTTATAAAAGTTTTTGTATTCTTTATACAGTACTGTGCAAAAGTTTTAGGCAGGTGTGGAAAATATCCTGTAAACAAAGAATGCTTTCAGAAATATAAATAATGATTGTTTATTTTTATCGAGTTACAAAATGCAAAGTGAGCGAACAAAAGAAAAATCTAAATCAAATCAGTATTTGGTGTTTCTACCTTTTGCCTTCAAACCAGCATCAGTTCTTCTGGCCCCCACAGAGCCCTGATCTCAACATCATCCAGTGTGTCTGGATTACATGAAGAGACAGAAGGATGTGAGGAAACTACATCCATAGAAGATCTGTGGTTAGTTCTCCAAGGTGTTTGGAACAACCTACCAGCCGAGTTCCTTCAAAAACTGTGTGTAAGTGTACCTAGAAGAATTGATGCTGTTTTGAAGGCAAAGGGTGGTCACACCAAATATTGATTTGATTTAGATTCTCTTTTGTTCATTCACTGCGTTTTGTTGATTGATGAAAATAAATGATTAACACTTCCATTTCTGAAAGCATTCTTTGTTTACAGCATTTTTTCCACACCTGCCTAAAACTTTTGCACAGAACTGTACTTTTGTTGGTACACCCAAAAAACAATTTTTTATTTTATATATATTTTTAATATTTTATATAACACTTTAATTATTCAAAATGACATTTTCTCAAAGTTGCCTTCACCCTCCTGCCACATGTACTACAATGTGTAAAAGCTTGATTAGGCTCTATCCAGCTGAATAAAAAAACTGAAGAAAAAGCATTTGAAGAAATGTCATTCTTTAATCGCTGTGACTTTCACAACACTGTACCTCTGTATAACTAATTTGTTGAGGGCTAATGTTAGAAGAATTGCCAAGAATTTAATTGCTAACTGGGGAAACATGTCTTTTATTGTTGCGGATAAGGTGGCTAACTGTTGAAATTAATTATGTTCTAGCAAACATAATGCAAAGATAATTAAGGTAGGATGAAAACAACATTATTGGTGATATTAAGTAAAAAAAAAAAGCAATATTGTTATAAGGCATTAAGGGTTGTTGGTTTACATGCATAGCCACATGTCAGACAAGGCCAGGAGTAAAAAAGGCAGCTAGCCACTTTCTTACATAGAGCGATAGCTATTAATGTCCCTCTCTTCCTTGTTAGTGACTTTCTGTGCATCTAGGTATCAACAATAGCACAGAGCAGTGTCAAGTGCCAGATTATTTCTGCTCTGTTTTCATCCTCTGATGACAAGTTGGCAAGACATTAATGACAACATTTGGGATTTTTGTTTAATTTTTCCATATTCATTTCCATTTAGTTCTGTTTTTTATGAATTTGTTCTGTCTAAGGCATTTTCTAAAAATGAAGCTTTGTCACGGCGGCGGGGTGCAGGAAGGATGTCAACGCTGAGCCAGATATCCCAGACATACTTTTATTAGACATAAACCTGAAACTAGACATGAAACTGGAACAGAGCCTAACAAAACCAACGCTAACTTCAACCTTAGCTGAACGAATGAACTGCACTCTGTTCTGACTCATTGAGGCTTAAGTAGTCAGCCTCAATGTAGCACACCTGTGCCTTTTGAGCTCAGGTGTGCTCCGTCAGAACAGAGCGCCCTCTACCGTGAACAAAACAAAACAGACAAACCCTTACAAGCATTCTAGTTATTGCCATTTTAACTTTAAGCTTTTATCTTATCAGATTTTTATTAGAAACCAGAGGGTAATTCCAAACTGAATTCCATTGTTGCCTTCTTTGCCATGTTAAACTAAGAAAACAGTAGACAATGCTTGGTTGCTCATAGACACTAATATTGCAAAACTCACAGACAGGTTTATTTGAAGCAATCTTCCATACCATCCATCACACACTGAAAAAAAAATCTTTGTAGAAATGTATCTTTCTGTGGAAATCCCAGCCTTGCTTTATTTTTTATTCTTTTGCCTTTTCACTTTGGCAATAGGTTAGACAACAACAATAATTCTGATTCAAATTGTGCAATGATACAGAAGTAAAAAGTTAATCATTTGTTTGTAAGATTGGTTTGTTCTCATTGTCAGTTTAGCTGATTTTCTGAGATGAAAGTAAAGTTTTCCCATTGTATTACTAATATCCCATAGTTTACCTAGTGCCTGTTGTTTACAGTGATTATTTATTTATAGCATGTCTTATTGGAGGGGGGCAGTGGTGGCCTAGTGGTTAGGGCGCCTTCCCAATGGGTTGCCCTGAGGTACCCTTGAGCAAGGTGCCGTCCCCGTCCCGCTCCTCCCTGCGATGGGCTGGCGACCTGTCCAGGGTGCGTCCCCCGTCCTCACCCTGTGTGCGCTGGCTTGGACGCCAGCACTCCCCCGCGACCCCGTTTGGGACAAGCGGCAGATAATGGATGGATGTCTTATTGGCATGTGTCAAATTAATATGCTGTGTCAAAATCAATGTGTTAGGCTAATCCCTTTTGATTAAACATTGTCATTTTATTATTTTACATCTGAAATTTATAGTTTTTCCAATAAAAGGGCTGACTGAAAATAACAGGCTTCAGCTAACATCACCTGTGCCTAATGATATATATTTTTATAGCTTAATAACACAACCTGAGTTAAATAATTGCCTTTTTTCTGTAGCTTTAAGCTAAAATGTGTTGTTTAACAGTCAAGAAGTTTTCAAGAATTATGGTTTTAGGGTTGCCGTTTCCAAACACCAAATACAAAAATGGATACATTTACAGCATTTAGTATACGCTCTTATCCAGAGCAACTTCCTCACCCTAATTACAGGGACAGTCCCCCTGGAACAACTCAGGGTTGAGGGTCTTGCTCAGGGACCCAGTGGTGGTAGTGCCAGAGGTGGGATTCAAACCTGGGACCTCTTGAGCCATTGGTCCATAGGCAAGTACCCTACCACTAGACCACCGCCACCCATACAATACAATCATAACAACTGAATACTCAGTAAAACAGTACTGATTTTTGTCAAATTACCTGGCTTTAACTGACGAAAAAGCAGAAAATCCATTGCCTTTGTGCTGATCATACCAGTAAGGATGTTTAAATCACATTAGTTATAAAACTTTATGTATACACTTTGAGTAAAATAACACATGAAGCTCTGACAAAACTGACTTTAACCACAAACAGCACAATTAAACTATCCTTTTAGAAACACACACACACACACACACACACACACACACACACACACAAATCTTCAAAGCCCACTAACAAAGCAGAGGTTAAATTTAAGCATAATTAAACTGTATTTTGTGCTGATATTTATTTCAGCTAATTTGGATTTGGAGGAGTTTACATAACCCATCAGCTTTACAAGGCCACATAAGCTACAGTTGGGTATTATTGAACCCTTGAATGTCTGCATGTGCTCCAAAATAACCCCACATGTTAAAATTTAATGTTATCTAAGTATATTATAATAATTTTTTAATTATTTCATTCTGTTGAATGAAAAATGAAAAAAAAAAAAAACTTAGAACTTAGAAATGTAGAACTACAGTACATGATACGTGAAAGCAAACGCAGGCAAGAAAGTTAAACTAGTCAAAATAAAATCTGAATAACACCAGATAATTGTCACTAATCGCTTATTCTAAAAACAAACGCTTACTCATCTGTTTATAAAAAAATACACTTCTTTCATCCCCCTCTTTCTCTTTTCACTCAGTTCCTCTCTCTCTCTCTCTCTCTCTCTCTCTCTCTCTCTCCTCCCACCCATGCTTCTCTCCCTTTCTCTGCTGTCTCTCGCCCACTGAGCCTCTCTGAGCTCACACGGTTCCCTCGGCAACCAATCTCCTCCACACACAAGAGGGATGTGAATTAAAGAGGCTCCAGAGAGAGCTTCTTATGTCTCATCAAAAATTACAGATTTAAGCCTGAGAGGCCAGGAGATACCACCAAACCAAACACAAACCGAGCAGTCCACTCTCATGCGCATGCTGGAGTCCTTCATAATTACTGCCAGTTTAGGATATTTCCCACAAGACTAAATTCATCAAAACTTTCACCATTTTGTAATTGATTCAAGAACATAGTTCTTCTGCCAACAAGAGATTGTAACTGTGCTCCTGTGATGATTAAGGATAAATTGCTTGACTGCAGGAAAAAGTTTGCAGTAACCCACCTGTCAAAGGGTACAAGTGTGCCCAAACCATCCCAATTAAACAAAAAGCCCTCCACAGCCTAACACATCTACTTGACCCACCTCACTGTAGGAGTAAAGCAACCCAGCTTATTCTCTCCACACCTGCATTCACTCACTTGTAGAGAATATGCTGATTGCATCACTTTATTTCAAATCTCTACAGGTAGATAGATAGATAGATAGATACATAGACAGATGGATGGATGGATAGGTACTTTTTCCCAAAGGAAATTCCAGAGCGTAGAGTTTTGACACCACTGTAATTTCATTTGTTTAACTGTCTATTTAATAAGAGTTTAATACACTGTAGACCTGCTATAGTTTCCCTTTCTGTGTAAAGAGGCTCGACTTGCTGATATAGTCTGACCATGTCAGTCAAATCATTCTCAGGCTCTGTTAACTGCTTCTGTCAGAAATGAAAAATGTCAAAAATAGTAAGACTGGGGTTGCATCCAAATAGCTAAATAAAGCTTCCTTTCCTATCCATTTTCATGGATTTTGACTGATGCACCCATATTCTAGCCAGCGCTACCAATATATTTAGCAAGGCCATAGGCACACAAATGAAAACCAAATGAATGGGTGTCGTTTCAGTTTGGTTTCCGGGCAATAATTTGTTTTTCTATTTATTTTTAAAAAACTTTTTTTGTCATAGCACGAAAGATTTTGGCTGTCTTGAAGAAATGTTAGCAGGGAAGTTGTTAAGAGGTGGACTTTTGTTGAGCAGGTGGTCCCTTAATGTGCCAACAGACATATTGGAATACAAACTGGAATGGAAAAAACGTGGACATATGCAGCCCCGACCACCTCTGAATATGGCCTCAATGCGGTCTCAGTGTGCCTTGAGTTCATCTATGATCATAACTATTACACTAGTGGTCAGATTCCTCAGGACGCATGCTGGGATGAGTGTACAGTCACCCTAGGAATAGCTGCTCTTCTGTTCATTATTTATTGCACTGGTGTATGAACATCAAGCTCACTGAATGTCTTGTGGTTTTCAAACCACAATTTCTAACCCTACTGACTGATGTCTTTCCCATTGATTTAAATGTATATGTCACTTTAGTAAGGATTTAGTAAGGAACATTTATTTTTTAAATAATTTTTTTAATTATTACAATTATTGAGAATGCCCCCAGTAAATATGCCAACAAGTACTCAAGCATTTCTTGAATTTCCTCAAGGCCATTTGGAAACACATCCTTGCAGAGGCAAGTACTTGAGAAAATGACAGCTGGAAAATCTTCATAAATGCGAAAGGGATTCTTTGAATAAATAAAACACATGTTTCAGGAATCAGTAAAAACAAAGAAAACATCTCGAGAGAATTTCTACACATATCTCACTTCATATTATTCATTATTCAATAGTTCTGATCCATAACATTCTTCTTCTACACAATGCTAAATGTGACAGGAAACCTCCTTGTAGATCATTCTGATTTTGCATTTAAGGTTTAAAGCAGCCTGGTTTAAATAACAACACTTGTATGCTAACCTTAAAAAGGAAGAAATTACTCTACTGTTAGTTTGTATGAATAATGGATGCAAGCAGTCTAAATAACAGTCTTCAGAAGCAAAGAGACATTGTGATAAGGGGTTTCCCACTGGGTGTCTTTTTCTCTCAGTATCAAAATCTGGTTTTTATCTAAGTAGTTCATTTTTTTTGGTTTAACAAAGTCCACCAACAAAAAACAAACACTTAAACTATACTGCAGCGTAGGGGACGAGCACTTTAGAATCTGATTTGTCAGGTCGTTTTTTTTAATAACAGTGAACCGGAAGATTTTCAAGATTGTTACTCCAGTAGCTTTGGTGGCCTTGTAGTTAAGGACTAAGGCTTGATTCTCAGGGCAGTAGGTCACTCTGAGGTATTCTTGAGCAAAGTACCATCTCTATTACTGCTCCCCCAATGCTGAATGTATGGCTGCCCACTGCTCCATACAGGTGTGTTGGATCAAATGCAGAGGAGGCATTTCCTTGTGGTTCACGTTATGCTGGGGTGTCCTTATAATAAGAAATAGTCAGCTTCACTTATACATTTGTTTTTTCAGGATAAAAAAAAATTTCTAGTAACAATTACAACAACCCAACTGTGTCTTTGCTCTAAATCATTGCTACGTGCTGGGCAGTTCAAATATTTTGGCACCACTGTCTGCAACTCAGTGTTATCAGTAACGTGTGCTGTTGCCACAAAGGAGTACATCCAAAGGTTTACACACATTCTCACAGGGTTTCATTTCCACTTATTAAACGTGGCATTTACTGAACAGCAAAGCATATCATCTGTTTTGTAACCACATCATTTAGTGTCTTCTAATGAGTCACAGGGTGGTTCAGCTAGTAACTATGTTAGAAACAGATGGCACAGAGAAAAGATTTTAAAACAATGTCTGTCAAATTATAAATGATAAGCAGCTTAGAAACGGATGGATGGAATACACTACAATGTTTTACCATTGCAAACACACCTCAAACACTGCAGCAGTATATGTCAAAAAAATAAAACAAGATCAGAAATAGAACTGTAATGAACCTAACCTTACCAATACTCCAACCTTCCTCACAAACCCGGTCCTTAGGAAGCGATCAGGACATCCAAAAAAAGCCACATTGAACTTTAACTTGGCAACTGCAATTTGAAAGCTTGATTTTTTTCTTTACTTAAAGCCAGTCTGTAGTTTATCAGTGTATATATGTGTAATATTTGTATAGATTTGGTGTTGAAACCATACATTGGTCTGTGTGTGTGTTGTGTGTGTGTTTGTGTGGCTATAAGGTGAGGCAACCTTAGGCATGTGTGTGAGTGTGTGGGGGAGTGTGCATGTGCGAGTGGATCAATCAGCTCAGCATGGTTTGACCTGCAGCAGAAACTGCTCATTTCTCACAACAGTCAGAAACATCTAATCTCCCTCCACACACACACTCAAACTGCGTTCACACTAAACAGCCACACTGCTGTTAACTATACCTGCTACAATGTTTCATAAGTAACTTCATGTCTGAAGCCGCATTGCTGCTTTCATTTCAGCATTTTTTTGCTGTATTTAAAATATTGTCCTAAAACAAATACAAATACTAAAAACAACAAACTCAAAAGAATAAAATAATTTATTTATAGTTATTCAAGCAACAAACCCTAACAAACTGATTTAAAAGCACTTGTCACTGTTATTACACAACAGACTTCTGAAACACGTACAGTAAATCAGTAATCCATTTCTGCGAGGTGAGGAGGACAATCTCACTCAGTCTTTCTTTTCTCACACAAACACACACACACACACACACACACACACACACACACACACACACACACACAAATATGCGTCCGTGGGTGGGAAGTGGGGGGCGGAAGGGTGCCTCGAACCCTCTAAACAGCCAGGGGGAAATCTTCTGTTTCCACAGCAACAGCATTATTCACACCACACTTCGGCATTCAGAGTGGAAAAAAGACAAACAATTTTATAGTCTCTCAATAGACTGAACTGGCAAAATGTAGAAAATCTATGTACACTTGTTAACACATTCGCTCTTTCTCACTAGCTCTCTTTCTTTCTCTGGCACACAAACACAGTTCGGGATGGGGACGGATATTTGCAGCAACATGATTACATGATTTATTTTTTTATTTCAATTTAACAATCCACTGGTTATAATGTACTTTCTCATTTACATTTGCGACTTCCATGTCCTAATTACAGGAACAGTCCCCCTGAAGACACTCAGGGTAAAGGGTCTTGCTCAGGGACCCAATGGTGGTAGTGCCAGAGGTGGGATTCGAACTTTCGACCTCTTGAGCCATAGGTCCAGAGGCAAGTATCCGCCACCTTCTCATCTTTATCACCTTTAGGTAGATTACTCAATTACTGATATAATCAATATTTATAGTCTTAGTCACAATATGATAAGATACCTTGATGTTTCACCACAACTAATGAAGCATCTGTGAGGGTTAAACTAACCTAATTTTATAACTAACAAGGATCACAATGATGGGTAATAACAAATGAATGAAATAATAACGAATGACTCTGTGCTCTGTTTCTCCTGAACATGCAACTTGCAGAAAGAACTAAAGAAAAACAACATTTTCTGTAATTCAGTAATTGATGATAAATAACAAGCAAGACTATAAACTGTAAGAGCATATTTGCCTGATGAGAAGTTTTGAGAATTAAACAAGTATTGGATTTCACAAAGTTTGCTGCTTCAGTGTTTTTAGATGTTAGTGTTGTGAGATGCTTCTACGGTAACTGAAGTATAATTACAAGCATCTCTTAAGTTTCATATTAAGGCTTTTACTGACAATTACATTAAGTTTATGCAAAGTGTCAATATTTGCAGAGTTGGCGCTTCTTTTTCAACAACTCTACAATTCGCAAATGTTTTGGTATCATTCTTTAGCCCACTCCCTTGGTTGAGAAGCAACCCCACACATGAATGGTCTTAGGTTGCTTCACTGCTAGCATTACACAGGAGTGATGGTGCTTGGTGGACTTTCTTCCTCGCCCTGAAGTATTCTTCACAACAACTGAACCTCTCTCCTTGAAGTTCTTGATGATCCAGTAAATGATTGGTTGAGGTACAATCTTACTAGCAGCAAAATCCTTACCTGTGAAGCCCTTTTTGTACAAAGCAATGATGACTGCATGTGTTTCCTTGCAGGTAGCCATGGTTAACAGAAGAAGAAGAATGATTTCAATCAACAGCCTCCTTATAAAGCATCCAGTGTGCCATTCTAACTCAATCAGCATGTGAGAGTGATCTCCAGTCTTGTCCTCCTCAACACTCTCACCTGTATTAACAAGAGGATCACTCAAATTATGTCAATAGGTCCTTCTGTAGCAGGACTGAAATGCAGTGGAAATATATATTTTTTTTCCATGGGACTTTGCAAATAACTGTAATATTTAATCTGATCATTCTTCATAACATTCTGGAGACAAATTGGCATACATGCTCTTACAGGCACTTACAAGTATACAACGTATACAACATTCATACACTGTATACTTTAAACACAGCTCTAAACACAGTGCCTATTAACAGGTTATGACCTGCCAAGTTCCTGAAGTGAAGAGACCATTTTATAAAGAGCTGTATTTGTGATATAAACATCACAAGTACTTTTAAGTTTAGTTTCTGTTTCCAGAAAGCCACAAAATTAAATCCCATAAGACTGCAGTATCTAGTGCCTTGTTTTGAATGGTAAAACAGACAGCTCTGATGTGAAGAAAAACATTGGGAGGATTTTATTGTTACATACTCATATATTAATCTCTGCACATACATTTACTGATGTCACATCAGAGAAACACTAAAAACAAAACTACAAAAAAAACCACAGACACTATTAGTACTTCATATTAATAGTGACATACTAATACTAAATAAGCATTAAAATGTTATCACAACTCCCTGCGATGGGCTGGCGACCTGTCCAGGGTGTGTCCCCCGTCCTCGCCCTGTGCGCTGGGTTGGACGCCAGCACTCCCCCGCGACCCCGTTTGGGACAAGCGGCAGATAATGGATGGATGTTATCACAATATAATCTACTATATATTTCAGTTTAAAAATGGGACAATTCAGAACAGCTAACAAAATCTGTTCATGTTTAACAACGTATGATTAATGCACTATTTAGCTAAAACCTCTGGAGTTCCTTTAATTTTTGACCTTCTAAAATTATATAATTTTACAGATTGTAAAGTAACAAGAAACACATTCACATATACTTAATACATATAGAAAGCAGGGAAGGGCATGATTTACTGACTAAACCTTTTCTACAAAGTCACCAACCATCATCTTAAAAAAAAAAAAATTCCTAAATGTCAAAGCTGCATTTGAATCCAGGTCATGAAAGTGTTGCAATGCTACTTTTCCCTTAGTCCAGTATGAGAAGAACCATTCTTTGACAAGTGGGGTGACTGACTGAAATCACCAAGCATTTGTTTTTGTTACAACAAGTTGTGTAAAGTAACATGGCATGCAGTGGTTCAAGTAGCCATATTCAGCAGTGGTGGCCTAGTGGTTAGGGAGTTGACCCCAAGATCAGATGGTCATGCTTCGAATCCTCTACCAGTAAGTTGCCCTGAGGTACCCTTGAGCAAGGTACCGTCCCCATCACTGCTCCCACTTTTAATAACTGCCCCCTGCTGCACGTGTATATATGGGTTAAACGGAGAAGTTGAATTTCGTTGTGGTGCTATGACAAGAACAGTCACTTTCACTTTAAGTCTCATGTATGCTCAACTTTAATTACAGAAATGGACAGAGCTTCCTCTGGCACTGGATGGTGGTGGTCTAGTGGTAATATAAATAGCAATGGACCAAAAGGTCACAGGTTCAAAGCACCTCCAGCACTACAACCCCTGGGTTCCTGAGCAAGACCCTCAACTTCAAGTTGTGCCAGGGGGACTGTAATTAAGTAATGGAAGTCGCTCTGGACAAGAGCATCAGCAACATGCCATAAATGTAAATGTGTCCAACAGTTCATGAGACAAATATTAAAAATGGTGGATTTTTTGTGGAAAGATGAGAAACAAACATGTACATTTGCTTTCCTCAACTGGTGCAATACTGCAATCTCCTTCATTGTCACACTGTTTGTTGAGGTAAGAAACTTTCAACTTTGCTCTGTAGTGAATGTATTGCTTAATGTCAATGGCAATGTAAAAGGACACACAGAAGTATGAGTCTGAGCCAGGTCTGCAACATTTATGAAGAAGATACGTGTAAGCATTCCCTTCTTCCTACAAAACAAAAATACAACGTGTTGGCCAATATATACTTTTATAAAAAGTGCTTAATGAATCTGGCCCATTAGAACATCCTAGGCATATGCAACACACAGACACACAGACACACAGATACACGCACAGACACACACAAACACATACACAATCACACAGGTAGGACACCAACAGGTAATGGGTGATAGGAGGCACCACTTGGGGCTATCTGTGTACCAAATACAGGCTGTATGTTTGTGTATTTATGTGTGTTTGTATCTGCACCCTGCCAAGGAAAAACATATGGCTTGCATAATATGCAAAGAGAGAGTGCACTTAAAATCAGATCACCAGGGGAGAATACAAACCTCCCGCATTGAGTCTCTCTTTCCCTTTCTCTCTCTCTCTAATGTTTACAGCATTCACAGATGATTTAATTTTTAAATGCATAAGTGACAAACATGACTAGCATGCACTCTGTCTTCAGCAGCATTCTGTATAAGCACCTTCTTGTGTTTTTCTTTCTTTTAAAATAACTTTAGTTAATTAAACATCTATATAACTATGAATATAAAAACATATACAGGATGATTAATGACTTCAACACTTTTTTCCCTTCTTTCCCAATCTGAACTGTCTTGAGGCAATCATCCTCAAACCAATTTTTCTTTAGATGGATGCGCTTTTTGTCAGCTGACTTTATAAAACAAGTAGGATCCAGATGATTGATGGCTTTGGGGGAAACAGTCACAAGCTTGAAAGCATGTTTTAAAAAATAAAAGGCAAGAAAGCAGGATATGAAAATTCAAATCATACAAAGAGGATTTTCAGAGCTGCAGGCTTTGGTAAGTTATTTTGTAGATAAATCAGTAAAGCATTGATAATACAGAACAATACTGATTAAGAAAAGTGTCTACTGGCCTAATTCATAAGGGGTTGCCTTTTTCAGCCTATCTGCTGTAGAGTATAGGAATTAGATTAAAGCTGTTCCATAATAGATGAGAAATTTACAAATCAACAAATGTTTTCGTAAATCTCTGAAAGAACTGAACATTGGATGACTATTTGAAAGAGGTTAAAAATGTAAATCCAAGTAATCCTACACAACCACAGTAATTGTAATGATATCAAGAATTACATTTACAGGGCAAAAAATAAACAGAATTTGTGACAAGAGAAACTAGAGTAGATACAGACAAGATTTTGCAACAAGCAAATCGGTAGGGGGTTGTCAAGGGAAGTTGATCTGACAGAGTTGACGTGTCTGAAAGCGACAGTTGCTATTGAGGTAAGAGAAACCTTGCTAGCATGGGTATAAAAGGCTTCTCTTCAGCATTCCTTCACACATCCAGACAACCTGAGCAAGCTGTAGCAACAAATCACATCTTAATGAAATATGGCAATAGGCCGTAGCACTAAAACCATCTGCCTAATGTTGTGTAGGTCCGCTGCATGCTGTCAAAAACAATTGACTCTTGGCATTGACTCCAGAAGACCCCTGAAATTGCTGTGGTATCTGACATCAAGATGCAGCTGATCCTTTAAGTCCTATAAAGTGCAAGGTTTGTCCAGTACATCTCACTGATGTCCAACTGGATTAAGATCTAAGGAAGGAGGTCTAGTTAACATCATGAAATCTGTTAATGTCTCACAAACCATTCCATTTCGTGGAAACTGTGTAGTGGAAAGACACATTATCCTTTTGTTTAACGAGTAATATTGACATGAAAGGTGTACCTGATCTGCAATAGTGTTTAGTTAGGTGGTACGTTTTAAAGTTACATCCACATGAATGCCTGGGCCCAAGGTTTCCTAGCAGAGCATTGTCCAGGGAATCACACTGCATCTGCTAAACAGTAAGGACAGCTGAATATATCATTGTGGCTCATACATAATATCTTTAA